>JALRME010000100.1:0-11660 GCA_026120035.1 Coleophoma eucalyptorum
GGTTATAAGTCGCAAAAATCTTACTTGACTTAATTAAGAACGACTACCTTATTATTATCTGCTTTCGATTGGATCCAGAAAATATATCGACTAAGGAACTAGCTTAAAGCCTAACTAGAGAAGTATCTCGAGGAGAGTCTTTGGGTTACACTAGAGGTAGTTCATCTAGAGGAAAGAGTAAAGCTCGTTCAAGGTCGATTTCTTCTGGAAGTACTAATGCTAGAACGACTGCTTCTACTGGTATAGGCAAGAGGCTGGTGTATTACCATCTAATGCCTATTCCCTATGGTTACGGGAGTCCTTATTTTGATGGAAGAGAAGTAACTCGTTACCTCAAAACCCTGAATAGGTACTATAGAGACTATAGAATAGATAAAGATATTGAGAAGAAGGAACGTTCAGCCGATTATACGGCGGCACAGCAACGTAGAGAGATTGAACGACTAGTAGGGTTTGTCAATCGTACTACTTGGGAGGAATTCCAGAAAGTCTTGCTTAAGGAATATCGCTATAGGGATTTAGAGCAATTATTACGTACGATAGGATACTTAGAGAAATATGTTCTAGAATTTAAAGCGATAGTTGATCATAGGAATTACTCTTAGAATCAAATCTACGACTATTACCGAAGATTCTACGAAATCGGAACTAAGTACCTCGAGAACGGATCAATTACGGAGAAAGCATTGATCTTTAAGTTTCTATACGCCTTACCAAACAACCTAAAAATCAGAGCTATACGGTTCGCTTCCAACGAAGTCCAATTTGATACGGATAATATAAAACCATTCAGAGTGATTTACGAGGAAGTAGAGAACAGTTATACAGCCCTTAGGGATATGGATGACTTAGTTCAGGAACAAGGCATAAGCAAGCTGCCTACGGGGTTTAATAAGCTAGATATAGAAACTACTGGATATACTCAACAAAGGAAGCTACGAGAAAAAGGTATAAAGCAACCTATTATTCCTTATATACATACCGCGGCTATATCGTCCAAAACAATAACGAACCAAGAAATCGACGAAATCGCAGAAGGACTTGATAAATTATATATTCTATAGGCTATAGCGGAACGAGCTAAGCCTAATCCGAGAAGAAACAAAGCTTATATGAATACTATAGAGGATAATAATAGTGAAGGAGATATTTACGATATGAATTATAATGGCTTTACTAGTGGAAAAAGGTTTCGAGACGATAAGACTTATAAATAGTATAGGAACATTATAGTTCCAGGAATAAGACCTCAAGGACCTCATAAGTATATGAACTAGTGTTACGACTATAAGATGTTCATTAATAAAGGAGTTATCTACGAATCGGACGATAATAACTATATCTGTATTGGACCCTAGGATCCGAACAAGCTAGAATTACTAGTTCAGTTTAATAATGATACGCCTCGAAGGAACCAAATTATAGTACGGACTACTAATACTAAGTATAGTTATATCCTTGAGCAACGAGAGGAAGTATTAAAACAGGAGGTAAGAGATAAGTAGGAAGCAATAAAGGCTTAACTAGTAGGAAGTACCAATAAGAGCAAGGTGGATAATATTAAGACCTTTGAAGAAAGCGAGTATAGACTAGATAACTTACTTTACGAACAAGACCTTGATACTGAACGCTACGCTATGGTCCAAGGGATGGTAGCAAGAGATGCTACTATAGAAGCTGTAGCTACAAGAAATAAGAGGCTGAATAGTAGGGAAATCGGAGAGCCGTATTCGAAATCGGGAGAAAAGACTCTTTAGGATAGACTAAGAGAGCAAGCATTATATAGACAAGCGAAAGCTACACAGAGGCGAACTGTTCAATTTCAACAAAACATTGTTGATAGCGAGAATGCTAAGGAAATAACTAGTGTACCTACTAGCTCAAGGAATAAGGAACCTATTAAGGTTACTAAGATTTTGAGGAACCCTTTACGACAAAATGATGTTATAGAGACTTTATCAAAAATAGGATATACCTATGAGAGCTCGCTAAGCAAGCTTTTGGAACAATCGATAGTACTACCTGGATTTATACTTGGAGAGATACTTTCTCTAGTAGATCTAGCTTTTAGGAAACGACATAAGGTAGTTCCAAAAGAAGCTAGTACTGGAATGTTAGCTATTAAGATAGAGAACGAAGTGGCTAAAGTAAATCCTCTTTTTATAGAGAACTTTTCTGGCTATTCGGATTATCATTCACTAACTCCGAAAGTCATTATTATACTTTCGGGACGTACGAAATTGGTAGATGTAAGAGCTACATTAGACACGAGAGCTGAAGTTAGTATTATTACGCTAGCTGTAGCTACTAGGTTTGATATACCTATTACGTATAACACTGGAATGGCACTACGAACGATCGTAGGGAGCAAGTCTAGGTTTATAGGATTTATTGATAACGTACCTATTACTATTGGAAACACTATAATACGGACTCGGTTCTATATTATAGACTACCCGGGTATTAAGGTTATTCTTGGGTTTCTATTTATACGAAAAGCTAGGATTACGTTCTAATACCCTAGTACTAAGCAAGACGGAGTAGTATACGCGTTACTTAAGGATCTAGTAACTAATGTAGTTACGAGTGTAAAGACCAATACAGAGACACTATAAGCTCGAACGAATAACTAGATTTATTCTTAGAATACGGTAGGGATCATTTTATCGACCTCTGACTCTAGTAATAAATTCTATACAGATTCGGAAAACTAGGATTCGGAGTAGTAACCTACGATACTACTACCGAATATTCTTATCATATAGAGGGTAGAATACTACCTATATTAGAACTTAAGGACAAGTTTAGTTCCAAAGGAGAGAGGGAAGAGATACTAGTACAAGCACTACTATTGAATCAATTTTCCAAAATAGAATACTTAGATCTTTCAAAAGAAGTAGGACATCTACCAAATCCGTATAGAACAAAGACTCAATATACCCAAATAAACACTCTATACAAAACGAAGGATAAGAAAATCAGACCAGTAGATAAAGCAGACGGTATAGGAAATACGCCTGACGGCTATAGAGATTGGTTTAAAAGATCTAAGGCAAAGGATATTATACAAGAACAATTCGGAAACTATCAAAAGTACTTAATACCTAGGTTTTCGGATATTCCAAGACAATCCAGACTTACGCTAGAACGAATACAAGCTTTAGATATTAGAGATCTACAACCTATAGAAAGGAGGCTATTTGAAGAGATGCTTGTTAATCGAGAGAAAGTCTTTGCTTTTGAATGGCCGGAATGTGAACGGTTTACTAAGGATATAACACCACCTATAGTTATCAATACTATAGAGCATAAGGTATAACAAGCGAAGAACTACCCTTGGGCAAGAGCTCTAGAGCCTATTATTATTAAGATGTTAAAAGAACGAATCGAGCGAGAAGTACTAGAATACTCGGATGGGCCATATAGGAACCCCTAGTTCCTAGTTAAGAAGAAGAAACCAGGCGAATATCGACTAATTAACTCTGCTACGCTACTCAATAAAGTAACTAGAAGAGATACGAATTTACCTCCTTCGGTAGATGAATTTATAGAGGATTTTGTAGGATGCTAGCTTACAAGTCTAGTGGATTTATACTCTAGATACAACCAAATGATGCTTGACAAGAAAAGCAGGGATTTAACTACATTCTTTATACCACTAGGACTATTAAGAAATACAACATTACCTTAAGAAGCAACGAATTCGGTGGCTTAGTTTGTACGGATTATGAATATAGTGCTAGAAGACATCTGTCCAGATATAGTACGGCCTTTCATAGACGATATAGGAGTAAAAGGTCTATATACCGACTACGATGGAGAGGAAGCATTACCTGGAATAAGAAGATTCGTCTTAGAGCATATCCAGAATCTAGATAAGACTTTAGAACGAATAGAGAGAGCTAGCGGATCGATAGGCGCTAAATCTTAATTCTACAAGAATGAAGTAAACATAATTGGCTATATGTATAATTCTAAGGGTAGAGAGCCTTCAGCTAATAAGGTGATTAAAATTGTCAACTAGAAAATACCTAACAACGTTACGAAAGCCAAGAGCTTTATTGGCTTATGTATATATTTCCGAATTTGGATTAAGGACTTTGGAGTAATAGCTAGACCAATATATGATCTCTTCAAGAAAGAAGTAGTTTGGAACTAGGAGCCTACTATTCAAGGAGTAGTAATATCAATACTATAGAATGCCTTAATCACTACTCCGGTGCTTATAAGGATCGATTACGAACCTAACGTAGGAGAGATTATTATAAGTGTAGATGCTAGTCTAGAAGGTTACGGTGGTTACTTGGGCTAGAGAGACCTTAAAACCGGACTAGTACGACCTACTAGGTATAAGAGCGGACGGTGGAACTATGTAGAGCGTAATTATAATGCTACCAAAAGAGAATGTCGAGGAGTACTTAAGATCTTTAAGAAGCTTAAAGTCTGGATAACCGGAGTACACTTTATACTAGAAACTAATGCCAATGTTCTAGTGGCCCAGTTAAATAGAGCAGCTACGGATGTTCTAGGAGCCTTAGTTACTCGATAGCTTGCTTGGATAAGACTATTTGACTTCGAAGTACGTTATATACCTAGAAAGAAACATATAGCTACGGATGCTTTATCTAGAAGGCCTCTTCATCCGGAAGACGAACCCTCGGATAATGAAGATATTGACGACTAGATTCTATTAGAATTAGGAGCATACGAAATTTGCCCTATAGAAGTAGAATCAGAGGTAGAAAATAGTAACCCAGAACTACGTATACGAAATAGTATTCTATAGGATATAAAAGATCGTATTACTAGGCTACGGGAGCAAGGAGAAATAAGTGATAGCTCTAGTATCTCTGATTCTAGATATAGCATACCTATCTCTAGCAACTATTATTCAGAAGACTCGATTAGAGTAGCTACCTACCTAACAACTCTAAAGAAGCCAAAGGACCTAGGAATATCTGAATTTCGAAAATTCAAGAAGGAAGCACTAAATTATGGAGTCTATAGTAGAATGCTATAGAGGATGGCTTCAAAGGGACTACCTATTCGGCTTGTTATTAATAAAGATCAAAGTAAGGAGCGAATTCTCTATGATACATATAATTAGAGCGGACATAAGGGCCGAGAAAGCACGTATTACAGAGTTTCACAAAGATACTATTGGAAAGGATGTTATAAAGATGTTAAGGATTATATTAGAACTTACGTACGATATTAATTCCGATCTACTAAGAGACAAGAAGAAGCTATGTTTCCAACTACATCTAACGGACTAATGGAGAAATAGGCTATTGACATTACTTATATACCACACTATAGAAAGAATAAGTACTTAGTAGTTGCAAGAGACGATATAAGCGGATGGGTAGAAGCTAGGGCTATTTCAAACAAGGAAGCTAGTACTATTGCTCTATTTATCTAGGAAGATATTATCTGCCGACACGAAATATTTTGGAGAATAGTAGTTGATAGAGGTGGCGAGTTTAAGAAAGAAGTACTTGACTTATTGAATAAGTAGGGAATCGACAGAATAGTTACTTCTGCGTATCATCCAATAGCTAATAGCATAATCGAGTATGGACATCAAGCTATAAAAGATACATTATCTAAGCTAGGTGGAAGCAACTAGGCTGAAAACTTAGTAGCTATCTTATTTGTGGATAGGACAACTGTCTATAGGCCTACTAGACAAACGCCTTTTTATATGGTATATGATAGGGAGCCAATACTACCTATTGAATCATAGTTTCCTACGTGGAGGACGATTTTCACTAAGGAAGTTACGAATAGATCTAAGTTAATTGAACTTCGAGTAAGATAATTCCAACTTAGGGAAGAGGACTTAGAAGAAGCTATATATCGAAAGACTAGGAGGAGACAAGAAGGCAAAGAGAGATTCGATTCTCGGTATAATATTAGGGTACGACCTTTACAACTAAAGGATATTATATTACGATACGATTCGGTGAGAGAGGTTGACTTATCCTTAAACCGAAAACTAGATTTTAGGTGGCTAGGGCCCTACGAAATTTGTGATACCAATATAGAAAAAGGGTATTACAAACTGAAAGAATTAGGACCTAATGGCGTATAATTACGAGGAACATTTCCTAGTAATAGGCTCAAATTGTTCTATCAAAGAGAGAGATTCTTTTATTCTCCAGAAGATAAAGTTACTAGCAGTACAGAAAGGAGTAAGCAGGAGAGTGGTAGCGAAGTTAGAAGCGAAGACACAAGTATTCGAGAGTCTGATACAACTTAATTTATAATTAGGCTTCAAACTTAACAAAGGATCAACGAATGCTATATCGAGCTTTAGTAACGGCAAATAGAACTCTACGCGAACGCCTAGAAAACCTCTACAAAGCAAGTGGAATTCTTAGCGACAGTCGACGAACGGTCCCAAACGTTGCCAACTAACGCCCCTTCTATCACTAAAAGGGAAATGTTATCCAAGAGGTATTATATAGGTCTAATACCAACTTCCCTAACGTACTAAGTATTCAGTCAGACAAACACAATTTAGACACCTCGCTACGTGGGTGGAGGCCGTAGCTGCTGCCTAATGACACTAAACTCAGAGAGGATAATAATACCAATAACGAATACATCCTCGAGGATAACACTAAGAAAATAGAAAGCTAAGAATTACTAGAGACAATTCAGTGGTTAGACCTCTTGCGAGAATGAAAGTAATTAAAGACTACCAGAGGTAGTCTAGCAACTAGACCTCTTATAGAAAGTGAAAAGCAAAGGTTCCTCACGAATAAAGAGTCCAGGAATCTAGGAAGTCGAAAGGAGTCCAAATCCAAGGAGTTGAAGTCGAAAAGACCAGGAATCCAGGAGTCTAGGAAGCTAAATAACGCCAAATGTACAAAAATACAAAAGAAACTATTTCCTTCCTTCCCACCTAGTTATATTGTCGAAGTATATTTGAAACCGTATCTGCTCAAGTATTCTTATATATTAGTATAATTTACAAGAAAGGATAAGGAATACTTCTCGACGTAATCGAGTTAGTATTATTATGGAAACCTAGAAAAAGGGGGATG
The DNA here is from genome assembly GCA_026120035.1 of Coleophoma eucalyptorum. Classification (NCBI taxonomy): domain Eukaryota; kingdom Fungi; phylum Ascomycota; class Leotiomycetes; order Helotiales; family Dermateaceae; genus Coleophoma; species Coleophoma eucalyptorum. The sequence goes on from JALRME010000100.1 coordinate 7,053, forward strand.
TTAGTTCTTCTAAGGTTTGCTACAGACCGTAGCAAATAGGCAAGTAGGCAAGATAGGCTGGGAACAAGCACAACAACGAGCATAACAAGCACAAATACATAATGGAATAGGCCAACAAGCGACAGTACTAAAGCAACTACTAAAGCAAAGTCAAGAAAATCCTTGAAAGGATTACCCTAAGATAGATCATGCTCATATAAGAGCTGCCTCAGAATCGAGATAGACCATCGGTCTAAATCATATTGGCCTTCACGCTAATGAAGGTAAGAGGTTCCGCACCAAAAAAAACTAGCGTAGACTTCGATCCATTATAGCCTTGTGTTGCTAGCGCGTTGGCAGTGGCCACAGCAAGGCATTCGAATAGATCCTCTGATAAGAAACAAGATGTAGTTGATAGGAGCCTTGATTGAAAGAACTATAATAGTGTTAGTATATGTTGAGAAAGGGAGAAGGGGTATGTCAAATCCATAGATTCAAAGCTGAACTTTGACGAATTAAGATTCGATACACTAGATCTTGAAAGTTAGCCAAAACGAAAGGAGGAGCTATACTTATCTTGATACGCTTTCTGTACCAGCTGAACCTACTGAAGGGATGATAGTAAGGTTGAGAGGGTGTTGATGATAAAAGAAGAGAGAATAAAGAAAGAAGGAAGGAAGGAAGAAAAGAAGTCAAAATCAAAGAGGGATAATGCTCAACTTGAAGTTGAACTTAACAGAATTAGCGATATAATGCTCTACTTTTAAGCCAGCTAGAGAGCGAAAAGGAGGGAAAATGCTCACCTTGATACGCCTCCGTGCATCCAGAAATTGATGATTAGATCGATCTAAGAATCGATAACGATAGTAATAAAGGAAGAAAGAAAAGGAAGGAAAGAGGCAAAAATAAGATGGCGAAGAAAGAGCAAAAGCAGTTGGAGAGAGGTAGGATTGAAGGCAAAATAAAGAAATAACAGAAGTGTGTGTGTAGGAGGCAGTCGCGCGCAACCAAAAGAACTAAAGATGAAGCTAGTAGGAGCTACACTTGCGAGAACCTTGCGTAACAATAGGTACCTATAGATCTAAATAAGAACTATATAAAACATATGGAGGCATAATTATATCGATCTATTCAGATTAAGAAAAGCTAAGGTTAAGAGGTTGAGAATAATAGAATAAGGAGGTAAAGATTGAAGACTAATGATATTAAGAAAGTGGTCGCTTCAATATTAGATGGAGTTAGTACCTACGCGACAAGGTTATATAACTTTGCCTAGATTGCAACTTCTACGACTATCCAATATAGCCGTATACTAACTATTATTCGTTTATTTCTTTTCTTATTTTCTGAGTAGTTATAAACTGTTACTATTATGATTGGAACTCGAGGGCGAGTAGAAGAAAGAAGGGGGGGACGAATGTGACGGGGTTACTTGCTGTCACCTGATTTCAACTCTATTCTGTCGCAAGGATCTTACATATATAAATACAGCTGGGCTGTACTATAAGAAAACAACAATTTTACAACCTTTTTAACCAATCCAAAACTTGACGATAACTACGAAATATAGTGCTACTACTGAACTACCCTCTATTCCACGTCCTACAACTCTATATGCTCTAATAGGACTTTCCCTACCACAATATAACAATCGGTTATATAGGTTCAAGATCCGGTATACTAGTATAGTAGGAGGCAAGATCCAATAGATTAGAGATACCGTAATATACCCTAATATTAAGTTCAATATAAATCAAGTGCGTACGATAGTTAACGGGTTGTTAGAGAAGGCTAAAGAGGAGTTATTTAAGGAATTAATTATGATAGGATTAGATAAGGAGGGAGAGGTAGATACTAAAGTACCCTTAATTAAATAGGAGTCTATAATTGATCAGCCGTCCGAGAGCCGAGTTAGATGGTTATTTTTGGAAGACGAGAGGAATGAATGGGTAGTATATAAAGAGTGATAGATGTTCTAGAGGATATATAAGGAGCCAGAAGTCCGAGGAAGGTTATTAGATCCAACTAGGAATTTATAGATAGAAGTATTTATCGTATATTAGTATTATATTATCTAATTTAAAGAGTTATTATTAATTTTGATATAGTTATACGAAGGTTAGCCTAGTAGAGCGTCCGAGTTGTTAGGGTTATAATAGAAGAATATAGAGTATAGGAGGGTTAGAAATATATTTATTAAGGAAGGGTTGGTTGTATTTATAGTTATATATTATAAGGGGTATAGGAGTAACGAAAACATTAAAATCATCTATCGGTATTTACCCTAAGAGGTCGACGAGTTATTAGTATATTATTTATAGTTGATATTATCATTTTAGGAGAAGTTATAATTTAAGGTAGTAGGAAAGCCTAGCGTCAGCCTATTTTTATAAGGGGACGGAGAAAAGAAGGAGTATCGATAGTAGATAGGACTAAAGCGGCTAAGGCAAGAAGATAAGTAGAGGATATACCCTAAGGATTAAGAAGAGCTAGTAGGCTAAGATCCAATAGACGATAATAGTTTAGAGTAGGACGAGAAGGCTATAGGCGAAGGTGTATTTCACCCATCGGACGGGCGAAATCAAAAGTAGTTGATTACCTAGAGACAAGACCGTAGATAGACATTCGAGTGAGTCCGAAAGATTATATAGGAGAGTAGTAAGCGATAGATAGAGGTTAGGATGAATATTAGTATATAAAGGTAGATTGCTATTACTATTTCCCGTAAGTATTATCGTAATAACCGATTTAAGGAAGAGAAGTCTAAGTTAGAAGACGAGGATTAGAACGAGAATAATCTAGATAGGGATAACCTATAGGATTTACAATCCGAGTATAGAACCTATATTATAGGTATAATATATACTAGGGAATTAATAGAGGGGGACAATAGTATTATTAGCTATAGGGAGAAGTTCCGATAGGTTAGCTATATATGATATTATTAGTTGAATTTCTCGTCCGTATACGAAGGAGTGGATATAAGTAGGCGAAATAAGAAAAAGAGAGAGTTATACGAAAAGGAGATATAAGACGATTAATTAAGGAGGTAGAAGCGATTGAGAGGGATTAATATCCACAAGGAATTAGAAGGTATATTTAGTGATAGAGCCGAATTCTATAGGTTATAGGAACTAGTATTAAGGACTATTATAAAAGATAAGAGTCTTATTTTGGTTATTATAGGAACTAGGACGGGAAAGAGTTTATTATTTATATTACTAGCTAAGTATATTAGTAATAAGACTATTATTATTATTATATCATTAGTTTCATTATAGTACGATTTAGTCGACCGATGTTAGAAGACCGAGATTTTATATATAATATAGGATTCGTATAAGGCTAAGACCTAGATACATTCGCCTATCTAGGTGGTTATAGTCACGCCTAAGTCAGCGGTTAGTAAGACATTCAGTACGTTTTTAAGCCGATTATAAGGGATACACTAGTTAGACCGGATTATAGTTAACGAGTGTTATACTATATTAGATAGTATACTTAAGTTCCAACCTAAGATACGATAGTTAGGGGATTTAGTTAGAAGAGAGGTCTAGATGGTTTATTTAATAGCTATATTACTATCGTATACCGAACCGGAATTTATAGAGATTATAAAGATAAAGGCCGAGGATATCTATATATTTCGAGCGGTCACTAGTCGACCTAATATTTAATATTCGATATAGGAGTACGAGAGAGAGGAAGAGGTAACTATATACTAGTTGGTTAAGGACAAGTTAGATGAATTCCTAGCGCTAGTCAAAATCATTATATATAGTAGTAGTATTACTAGTACTAAGGTATTAAGTAAGGTATTATAATATTATATATATTATCGGGAAATTGGTAGTATATAGAAGAAGGAAGAGATTCGAAAAGAGTAGTAGAGTACTAATGGTCGGGTGATTATTACTACTAATATATTTAGGTTAGGTATTAACTAGCCCGATATCCGATATATAATCTACGTTGGGCTAATTTACTAGATTCGAAGTTATAGGCAAGAGAGTAATAGGGTCAGCCGGGACGAGAAGAGATACTAGGCTATTATTATTATACCCAAAGGGAAGCAAGAGATATTACAAAAGGTATAGCGGTATCCTTGTAATCAAACGATAGATCGGATTATAGGTAAAGTAGTTAGCGAGATATAAAGGAGAAAGATAGAGATACAAAAGGTCAACCGGTTGATTAATAGAGCGTAATATCGAAGGATATATTTAGACGAAGAGTTAGATAGAAGGATAGATCGCTTAAGGTATAAGGAGGGAGAAGAGGTATATAATATATACTAGGAGGATGATACCGTATTAGCTAGGATAGAGTAGCAGAAGGAGGTATATAATTAAGCCTAGATAATAGATAGTAGGATTGATATACCTAGTAGCGGCCAAGTACCCACCAGCGGTCGATAGAGCGACCTATAGATACCCACTCGGAGGGTCCAGTTCCCGCCGCTATTACGTAGGTGGATGCCAGATACGCTAGCGTTCTCCAGTAGTGCTATTAGTATAGCCGACCGGGGTTAGGGTTAGGGTTAGGGTTAGGGTTAGGGTTAGGGTTAGGGTTAGGGTTAGGGTTAGGGTTAGGGTTAGGGTTAGGGTTAGGGTTAGGGTTAGGGTTAGG
>JALRME010000101.1:0-10149 GCA_026120035.1 Coleophoma eucalyptorum
TTTTATAGCCCATGGCTAGAGTTGTAAAGGGTTAAACCCTGGAGGGTAGGGTTGGATGAGCGTTAGCCCATACTGAGCGTTAGCCCATAAGTCACGTTATCATATTTTATAATAACGCTAGTTGTAACTTAATTAGGGGATATTATATGAGTGCACGAAAGGTGTGGCGCACCCCGTAGCGAGACAAACCATCGATACTAATCAGCAGACTGACGAGCTTGCCCCATCTTTCTCTATCCACTTTCTGACCATCTTCCTCTCCATCTTCCTTTCCCAAGCACTCATAAGATAGGTCATCTGAAGTTATCGACTACCGGACTCTCGCATCTCCTCAATAGTTGTAAATCCAATTACAATGTCTGTTAATAAGTGCCTGCTTTCCAGCCGCGAAGGCGCTTCGAACAGCCCCTAACACCAGGAAGGCGGCTAGTGTATGTGTATTAGAGTTGGAACAAGGCTCTACAATCTCTCCTCGCGCAACGTTCTTTCTTCAACGCTACTCCCCCAACAGACATTCGAGCTATTGCGGGCAGATCTTCTACTATAAGTCTCTTGAAGTTGCTGCCCACGATCTTGTGCGGGGCTTTGATTGTTTGGATTATCACATCCTCGAAGCAGCAGCCATCGCAGGAGAAGATACCGTCACAAGAGCAGAACCGGTTGCAGGAGCATACCCAAACAGAGGAGACAGCAGTACGCACAAAGCCAGGCAGCAAACATGTCGTCTTTCGAGTCCGAGGTCCATTTTCGAGAGCTAAGCTGCCTAAGTCGCTAGAAAGATGCCTTAGTGCTGACTACAAGCCTTGCTGCATCCACTCGTTCGCCCACCAGGCTGACAGTGAGGAGAGCATTGCGACGGTTTCATTTGAAAAAACACCTCATCAGCTCTTGCGCTCCGATGAAATAACGTCCCACGATAGAAACATCACTATTGACAGCCATTTTCAAGGCCTTACTACCCTCTTTCATCCTGATCGCAATCATAAGATAGAGTAAATCCCCCCCCTCCCCGCCTTTTGTAACAGTCCTAACCTGTTACAATAGCATCATCGCGGTTTGTGGTCTAGGCGGCCATGCGTTTGGATCCTTCAAAGAGCGAAGCGGGACGCACATATGGCTTTGCGATACTCTTAAACACGACTTCCCACATGCTCGAGTGTTAACATACGGCTACGATTCTCACATCTACCACAGCAACTCATTCCAAAACTTTGAAAGCCTCGCTAGTTCTCTAAGGATTACTGTCGAAGGGATCACACTACCACCTAACGCGTTATATCTAAAGCCAATTATCTTTATTACTCACAGCCTTAGTAGATTAATTGTTAAGGAGGTATAGCAGCCCACTTATATATACACAGCGAAATGCTAATCACCATAGGCTTTAATTCAGAGTAGCCATGCGAAGAACAACTTCTATCGCCGTACTGGAGGTACTCTTTTTTTTGGAGTGCCGAACAAAGGAATAGATATATCATCGCTACTCCCGATAGCTGAAGGTCAACCCAACGAAGCATTTCTACATAATCTACATCCCGAATATGAGTTGCTACGAAAACAGAGCGAGCTATTCCAAGATGTCTTCAATTCATATATAACTACGATATTCTATCTCTATGAAACAAAGAAATCGCTAACAGCTCAGAAGACCAACGATAAATAGCTGATGAACGGTCCTTTAGCTATCCTTGTAGGGCGGGACTCAGCTATACACTGCCGTTATTGGGAGACAAGACCTGAGCATGTTCAAGGTCTGAATCGCAATCACTCAGACCTTGTAAAGTTTCGGGCAAGAGATGAAGATTATATTATAGTACGGAATATTCTAAAGCATATAATCTCTAGTCAGGATGCCCCCTCGAGACCACGGTTAGCAATCCCGGCAGCAGAGGAGCAATTAACGAACAAATGTCTGCAAAATCTTCTTCTCACCAACCCGATCGATGAAATGCACAATATTAAAGGGACGAAGGATGGTCTTCTGCCACAATGTTACCAGTGGATCATGGGCGACCCACAGCTTCACGAATGGAAGAATGACCCGAGTCGTCGACTACTCTGGCTGAGAGGCGATCCTGGGAAGGGCAAAACTATGTTGATGATCTCCTTGGTACGAGAGTTACAGGCATCATGGAGCGATTCCTATGCTCTCACCTTCTTTTTCTGTCAGAATACCAACCCCAAACTCAACACTGCCACTACGGTCCTTCAAGGTCTTCTATGGTTGTTGATTCACGAGCACCCATCACTTGGCCGTTACCTCCACGCGGAATACGAACATAGCGGAAAGCAGCTTTTTGAAGGCCCTAACACCTTCGCTGCCCTGTGCCGGATTATGTCCGAACTGCTGCAAGATCCCACGCTTCCCACAGTGTACATCCTCATCGATGCCTTGGATGAATGTGCTGTAGGGCGAGACGGTTTGCTCAAGTTTGTCAGCCGCAACGCAGCTGATAATCGCTCTAGGGCAAAATGGCTTATCTCGAGCCGCAATCACTTGGATATCGAAGTGGTTTTGGGGAGCCATAAGCACTGCATGCTTAGCCTATCCTGTTGTATGGGAACTGAGGTAGAAGGGGGACTTGACTCGGAGAGTGCTTGTAGACCAGCAAAGCACCAACGCCGTTGAAAGTATTCCTATCATTAGTATAATTTTCGCTCGTTGGATGGGTGGATATATAAGCCGATGTTTTGGTTAACTTATGGAAAAACGCGTGCTTGGTGCAGTTTGCTCCTTTTGAGCGTAAATGGCACAAGACCTTGTCACGGTTGCGATAAGCAAGCATCCTCCTTGATGAAATGTGCCAGGTACTCACTTTTCTGGTACTGTGACGGAGTAAGCCTTTTATCTAAGCCTGTTGGTTCTAATCGGGATGGTAACTTGAGTACAATAAGACCTGTCAGTGCACTAGCTGGAATAAGAATGGCTACAAAGTAGACTGCAAGCTCCTCAGGGATGTCGATTTGAATAGATTGTTTTCACTCAATTGGGATAATTTTGAATGCCATGTTAGGTTTCCCTTGAATTTTTCAACGGTCTAGAAAAGGTATGGCTGATTGATAACTCAGTGAACAATCTATCACAATGAGGCTGTTGGTACTTTGGGTATAGATGCTTCGTAAAAACCATTTTTACAAGATGTTTTGACCAAACCCAAAAACTGTCAGTCTTTACAGGCAGTATAGTGTGCAAAGCCAATTTTCCCTGTCTCCCTGCCTTCACATTCATAAGTGGAATTGTATCTCGGTCACGCACCCACGTTTTCAAATTCCACTCCGCAAACCGTTTGAAGACTGCTAAATCTTGGAGCTAAACTGCAGTCTACAACACCAAAGTCAATATAAGATTCCTCTGACTTGGCGTTCATATGCATGATACTACCGCCATTACTAGCTTGCGATTTCCTACCTGTGTATCTGTCTCTATGTCCCGCAGTGTATTGCTGTCTCGTGCAGATATAGCCAGAAGATGTTCATTAATATGCTCACCGACCGGTGCTGCATAGGTCTACGTTATCCCGCGTCAGTGTCGCTGTTCCTCAGGTAGTCAAAGGGAGTGGATGAGTCGGCCGGGACGTCGATAATGAGTGGCTCCGTTATGAAGATCGCTTGGCAATTCAGTTAGGCCACCTGCGTTCCACGCCTGTCATCACGCCTGCCCTTCCCATGTGTGTTATGAGAACGTTGTACTTATATGTGTCTATAACTACAGTACAGCTATACATCTCAACAAGAACCTCTACTGAACCGTCTTTTCGAGTTGCACTATCTCCGAAATTGCCAGGTATGCTGGCCTGGAAGGTATTGGTGACGGCATCGTTGAAGGAGCGTAGAAAAACTGACCGTTCAGGGCCGTTCCCAGAGAAAATTCCTAGAATTCGATAGTCATCCGCAGCAATGCTGCCCCAGAGTAGATACTCATGTCGGAAATATGCTGGTCTGCGTCGGCGGTCTTGACCACTACTATTATATCCAAGAGCCCTTGCAATGGCCTCCGCCTTATAAAGGCGATGTAAATCCTTAGCCCACAGGGCAATAATCACGACATCCTGTTCCCCTCGACTTAGTAAATGTCGACGCCGTCTAAGAGCTTGATCCCAGCTATTGAAAAAGGAAAGGAATGGAGTATTTGTATTTCGATTCCAGGATAGGTGGTTATCACAAGCTTTCCAAGTTGGTAGAATTCTGAAGTCCCTCGGCACCATGTTGTGATTGCGAAAACTCGAGTTACCAGAGTGTTCGACGCGGAAGAGAATCTGTGGCTGCTGGCCATCAGGTAATCGAGAAGGATAAAGGTTGTTCATCTTAACTGCGATGGCTGATGTACGATACTCGGGGGCATAAATGTCGCCGCGATCCAATCCGTTAATCGTATTTTGAAGCAGTGATAGCGATGGTGGTAGAATATGGCAGAAATGATCGATCGCAGGTGCGAACACTGGTGGGTGGGTTACCCCGCTCAGCTTTCTTAGCCACATGGGCTGACATTACAGCAGGGTTCTTGGACTTTCCATCGACACCGCGTCTCCTGCATATCGCCATCACCATCGCCACGGTAGGCTAACATGGACAGAGCCAGTCAAGCACTCTGTTGGCATAATATTGTGCCCTAGCAGATCATTGCGATATTCCTCACTCTACCGTCCATCATCGTGCTCGCGGACGACGCTCGATGGAAGAGAAGCTCAAGGCTAACAACACCTCAAGCCGTGGGAGTACGTTGTCATTAAGTACCATGATCCGATCTAATTATCTGAATGATGTTATTCAATCGAGATTTCAGATGTATACTATATGGAATATCCTCGTGGATCGTTAGTGCTAGATAACGTCTATCTTAGGCTGGGCTACTACTTCCTTTCCGAGCAGCACCTTTTCGAGTTTCGCAAGGTCACCGCGTATAGTCTGCCTGAATACAGCAGATCCATAGCCATCCTTCAAATTTGGATCAGACCCATTCTCAACAGTCTCTATTGCAAACGCTTCATCTCCTGCTCTTATGGCCTGCGAGAGTGTAGGGCCCAAAGCGGCCCTCGGTTTTGCTTCAACTTCCACAATCGGCAACTACGTTCTCCTACGAGGCCAACTCAAACCCAGCAGAGGGTTATTCTCCCAGTATTGCTAGAGTAGGAGCCAGTGAGGAGATGGAGGTTATCATTCGAGCTGTTACTATGTTACTCTTAATACGCCACCATTACGCATCGTCTCGAGGACTTTCAGGTATATACTACGAGCGTGAATTAGTATCATACCCTTCCTTGAAAACCGGGGAAGGGGGAAAATAATATATGGATAATCTATCTAGACTGAGTTAACAGTGCTTTCATCCCTCTGTACGCTCACCATCTTCTTCAATACCTTTAGCAACCTCAATCTCTAGGCGACTTGTGATCTCATCCGTAGGGATATATTCTTCGATGTCTCCTTTTACAAGAACTATATTTTCGTCCTATAAGCTAGCAGCAATCTTATTACCATCTCCGTCGAGTAGCTCCCATCCGTCCTGGATATGGGCCATTATTGACTTGGTCCCTTTTTGGCGGCGGAGTTTATATAGGTAGATTATGGCTTGAGAACGACAGCCGAGTCTTTAGATAGGATGATATGGCCATCGACAAGCTCGAGTTCATAGATAGCTGAATATCTGCTGAGGCTGCGGTTACATAGACGTACTAGCGCTATGGCCTATCTTGATTAGAGAGGTACGGAAGCGTACGTTTCGTAATCCTGGGGGATTTCAGAGTAAAATCGCTTTGCGTCCCAAGAAAGGCTAGCTGTTAACTTATTCGCGGGAATCAGGAGAACGAAGGTCGAATTTATTGAGTTCAAAATGACTCCGAAGTTCGAAGACACGGAGCACAAGGAACCTGCCTGCCGGATTTATCCGGATACAAGCAGAGGTGCGAAATGGACTATGTACCGGCGTATCTTCCCACGAATAAGAGATGTTATAGTTATTTCTCCTATCTTACAAGATTGACGACCGTCGAGTATCTCGAAATCTGTAGGGAATATAGGCCTGCTGTACTCTAACTATTCTATCAGTTGACGTCATGCTGGAGAGCGTATCCCTATGCAGGTGGCGTGGTTACGTGGACCAGTGGCACAAATGTGAACTTGAGATTATGCCGTACCAACGACATCTTTGCGCAGAGCAATAATTGTCTTCAAGAAAATGTTGTAGATGACATGATACAGATCTGGGACCTGCTCAGGCAAAAGTGGTCGGAGGTTATGAATAGAAAATATTGTGGTGAAGATACTTGACGCTCTACAAATTGTTCTCTCGCGTCTTGGAAGGGTCCTTCTTCCTCTCTTCTCAACTTTCACAGAGCATTCCACATAACCCATCGGAGAAGTAGAGTAGATACTGTTAAAACATGTTGGATTTATTATGATCATTTGACCAAGCTTTTGGCTTCTCAGACTATACCCATAACTGACGCGCCCGAGTCGACCCAACCTGGGCTGGACGTGGTCATCGTGATAGGTGACTTACATCTCTACAATTTTAACCCGAATTGGGACCAGCACTCCCGTGCTATTTGAAATTGCAAATTCGTTGCATGCTAGATTCCTTGAAAATAGATATGCGATCAAAAAATCCGAATAGGAGAAGTCTAATCTTTTCGTGAGGTATCAATTCAAGCCTCTTGGCATTGAGGCTTGTCGGCAGATAACGTTGCCGCGCGCCAATAGGATAGTTACGGAAGACCATAGGGAGTCATTGCCTCAACCCCTAATTTTGTTAGTATCTACACCCAACATAGTGATTTTTGAGCACCTCCGAACCTACTCGGAGCCTAAAATCCATACTAACTCAATCAAGCGTAGTAAATAAGTCAACGTTGAAATCTATATGTAAATTGAGGTTGTTCAATAGCTTATATTTTAGGCTCTGCATCAATAAAAGTGCTATATCATCATCATCATCATCATCATCATCATCATCATCGTCATCATCATCATCGTTTGCCTCTGCGTCTGCATCTACCTCTACCTCTATAGGCTCATTGTATCTACCTCAGAAACAAGGCCATCCTCGTTGATTTCACTTGCATAAGTCCGATACTGATCTACTTCATTTAGTTGGCTGTCAATCCATTCAAAAGAGCCCCGTGGAGGCTCAGGTTCTAGTAACTCGACACCCTGTGCCTCTAGCTCATAACTTGATTTGGCTCTCCTTTGTTATTAGTGTTATTTTAATATGAAATCTTCTCGCTTTTTGCCATATTGTGCCGGTATCGCCCCGTAGGTATAAGCTATTAAGGGTACAGCTAGTAAGAATTTGGGGTTGAGGCAATGACTCCATATGGTCTTCCGTAACTATCCTATTGGCGCGCGGCGGTCTTCCGTATCTTAACGAGTCTTCTTTGTTGGCAGACAACTAACTTGTAGCCTTTACCCCCCACCCCCCTCAATAAGTAAAGAGATAATAGATATGACGGTACAATACAGCTTTGATACAGTTCCGCTCGAGATCTTAACTCGGATAGTAGCACTTGTGGTACCCAAGCCATCAGTTCTCGGCAGTCGAGGACAGGAGCAACCGGCCCTAGCACGCGCTTGCCGGAGCCTACGAAGGGCGTACCTCTGTCAAAACATCCACCCGACTTTCACCCTAATCAAGGGAAATAATAGTAGGGCTACGCTTCAGGTCGACCAAGCGCTTGACTTCCTATGCTTTGAAGACGTTATCGGCTTCTTTACTCACGGGCCAGGTCGACTCGAGCTTACTACCCCAGAGATGGAGGCTTGGTTACGTAGGGTCATGTATATCCGAGTAGTGTTTCAGGGGACCTTTAAACGCCACTGCCTGCTACAGGAGTCATGGTTTATTGAGGAACAGGACCGGCTAGCATACTCCGCCTTCGAGTTACTTGCACAGAACCAGAGCCGTTTACAGCTACGTTACCTCCAGATCGATATCGTCCAGGTCCCAATCAAGAGCGTCGATACGCCCGGAATCTGGAGTCTACTCAAGCTACGTGGCTTGCAAAAGATAGTTTGGTCCGGCGGCTGGAGAAGGATGGTGGATGCCGCAGTAAAGGCCGTTATATCTCGGCGACTTCGGTGGGGGTCTCGGCGACAATGGACCCCAACCGGGCTTGAGAAGCCAATAAGGGGGGACTGGCAAGCGCATGTTCCCGTCCCTCAGACCGGTAGACTGGATCCTAAGATCGGCCTCGAAGTGCGTCAGTGGGAATGGTTAGATGCTAGGTATCGCTACCTGCACGACCCAAAATTAATAGAAGTCCGACGACGCCAACGCCAAAGCTCAAGAGCACGAACTCAGATGGTTTCCGTAGCTACTCGAAGACGGCGCTGGCACCGAAGGAGGCGTCGAGAGAGCATTGAGAGGCAGTGGCAGCGACCGCTGATCGCGGGAATATAGGGTATACGACGAGAAACGGACTGTCCAATGCTTATCAAGACCGAGCGTTTTGTAGCTAGAGACGGGTAACGATACTATAGTCAAGGGTAAAGACAAGCTTATTACCTCAATTACTAAGTAGGGCAATCAAACAGCTACATCCTTCAGTACAATATCCATGTCATGGCCCAAGCGACACCACTTGTCATTAGAGAAAGATGCGAGGAACCTAAGATATATAATAGGATATTCTGCCAAGTTTCGTCCTCGAAGCGCGCTCGTTTGAACCCCGCGACTCCACCTTCCCTCTCTGCGTAACGGGTACTATTATCTCTCCCTCTTTCTCTCCTAGCTTCTCTTGCCTCTCTACTCTTCTTGAGATATTAAGCCTGTTCTTTCCAATCCTCTCTTCTTGAGATATTACACCCGTTCCTTCTCACCCTCAACCTAGCTCCGCTCTCTGGCACCTACTCTACTACAACCATGGCTGAGGCTACTACCTCTGCAGCCCTGGCCCTCTTAAGTACTCTTGAACTTGAGCACTCCGATCCTATGGGAAGAGGTCGAAACGACGTTGTCTGCTATACAGGAGGGTCTCGAGCGAGCGGCGCGCCCTGGCCTACTCCGAATCTCCCAACCCCGATCTTCTATAGCTCTGCTGGCAACCGGGCGAGCGCATTAACCTCTACCTTGAGCGTAACCCAGACATCGCCGGTACTTTAACCCCCGAGGAGTGGGAAACGGAAATGTATGCCTACGGGGTTTCTGGAGATGCAACCGTACAAGCTGTACAGGGTGGCTTTGTAGTTATGATAGGCACGCTCCAAAACGTGGTCTTTTCTCACGGCTTCTCTCAGAAGGTCTACGGTATTGATACGGCCGAAGTACGCGAGCAGCACTACTCCCGAGACGTCGAATGAGACGAGTTTGTACTCTTCTTACGACGTAAGGTCTGTACTCCTTTCATAGCTTCTACTCTACGAAATCTCTACTAACTCTTTCTCCGTTGCTAGGTCTATATCTACGACCCGTCTTATAGCAGCTCCTAACGTCCGGATTGGGATTAACCTCTTTAAGAGTATCTCAATGTCTCGTATGTATTTGGAAAATCTAACAACGGGGATCGATATAGATAACCTAGTTTACCTCTGCGTCTAATTAGCTGGTATATTAGTGATTGCTAAATAAATGGAAAGGCCCCTGATCTTCTGACTGCCCAGCGGTATTTGTATGGGCAAATGAATGGAAACAGGCCTAATTCAAACCCTATTAGGGTCTATAGAGCGGGTCGGACGATGATAGCTCAGCAAAGGCTCGGGCGAGATGGAAGGGTAATGCGGGTTCTGTTCCATAATGAACCACAAACTGCGTACCACACACCTCAGTGATAAACATGGTCGAGTTTGTGTGGATTGACCCTTCGTCGCCACCCCAGACTACCCCTTTTCCCCAAAAGTGCCTGTGAAGTATAGGAGCAGTCTCGAGAGCCTGGTTGAGAAGAGGCCCTACAGATCTCGCACTCGTCACAACATGTCCATTGCATTCTTTTTTCATAAACACCCTTTTTATCTTCCCTCCATTTCAATTCCGCTTGGTAAAAGAAGCTCTAGGCTTCTTTGATACTCCTGCCCATTTTTCGGCAGATCTCAAGGATATACAGTTGGTTGTATAGTCACGTGAGCGCATATTCGCGTTGCTAAGGAGATCTGGATCGCTGCGTCTCCCGGTTTGTTTGGCGATATCCAAACTTCATCAAATGCGCGCACCATTGACAC
>JALRME010000011.1:665191-1140126 GCA_026120035.1 Coleophoma eucalyptorum
CAGAGAAGTAAGCCCGAGATCAGATGGCCGTGGATGTTCTCATCTCAATAATACCGAACCTGCAAATGAACGGTAGAGGAACGACACGCAACAAACTGCCACAAGAGAAACGAAAGCATAGTTAAATTGACCAAAGCTATTGAAACTAAAAAGCCAAACCCGAGATGAGATAAAATAATGGATAAGAGACGAGACTTTTGTGGCTTGAACCCCGTACCGTGGGAAGCGAGTTTCTGGTTCACGGTACTTTAAGCGCGGATGCAGATTGGCAAGAGACGTTTCTGGATAGGTCTCGGAAATAAGAATGTAGGACTTTCAGGATTCCCGGATATAGTGGTTGGGTTGGCGATTCCAAGAGAATGGATGAAGTAGTGAAGACACGTAGAACCTCAAAACGCCATCTTTCATTTGTTGACTCGGACCTGACTTTGACCTTAAATCATGAACAATTGCTATATACTTGATAGACAGGATATTTGCACAAAATAACAGATGCCAATAAGAGAACGCGGGAAATCACTAGAGATACCAAAAATAAATGCCCTCCTAATACATCATGATCATAATTGTTTGTAAATACACGTATAATGCAAAATAACAACCGCGAGCAGTAGAGCGAATCCTTTTCTTCGTGATGCAGGGGCCTGCATTAATATTCTACAATGCCAACGCCATTTCTGGAATCATCAATAGGTGAGGTGACGAGCCATTCCGGTTGAGAGGCCATTGCCGCGACAGGAGATGGCCATACAGAGTCATCTCTCCAACTATCTGTAGCACTGATGGGAATTTCTTGGACAGCAGTACCCGTGCTACAATCGGATGGTTGTCCTTCTGTAGCTAAGCCATAAGCTGTGATCATACCGTCATCTGTAATTTCACCCACAATACTGCCGCGCCATTGCCTACTACTACTGGGAGGCGCTAAACTCGTCGCTTGACCTGTTGCAGCAGGATTATATGTGGGATTGGATGGCATTTCGAGCAGGGGAACTCCTTCGCCAGGTGTCATAATACCCAACGTAGGCATAATATTCTGTGAAAATCGTTGCATCTCTGGCTTTTCAGCCGCTTTGGCCAAAAGTAAATTTGCGAATTGTTTCTGAGAGTTCGGCGTCTGACTTAGTGTGCGCACGAACATTCCGAAAGGGTCTTGGGTAATGCCGTAGTTCTCTGTCGGGATATTCTGCCCACAGGCTTGCATCACGTCTAGCATCGTATTGCCGATTTCGAAAATCTTCTCAAAAATCCCCATTCCGTGTACTTCAATACTTGGGGAGGGAAGACTGGAAATAACGTCTAAGAGCGAGTGTGCGATTTTCAATGGGTAGGAGAAAGTCATGCTTTCATCTTCAGCCGACGAAGAGAGAAGCCCTTGACGCATGGAGGATTGCCAGACTATCAGACGGAGCCATTGTTGTGTTACTAGGATATCGGCTTTCTGGATGTCTGTCATTGATAGGTGGGATGGGTGAGGCTGGTTGAGTTGCTGCTGAAGCGACTTGTAAGTCACTATAGATGCAGGAGCGTCTGATGCCTCGTTCCAAACATCAACAAACGAAGAATCAAGTAAGTGGTAGGATTGGACAAGACGCATGAAGCCGGAATGTATTTCGGGAGACTCGTATTCGTGGAGCGTGGAGGGAAATGCTGGGGTTTTAGATAGTGTCAATGGTTTGTGGCGTAGAATTGCGAACGATCTACATAATAGTTAGAATGGTCCTTACGCAGGGAGCCGACAACCTGCCTTTCTGTAACGTAGAGAATCCAGAAGGTTCTCCGTCGGCATAGCTCTTCAGTGGGTGAAAGCCCAACGTAAGATGGTTCATCATGCAATCCAAGGTCCTGACCCATTGTGATAGCTTCTCTGAGATAGTACCAAGATTTCCGATTCTGATTGAGCTCAAAAAATGAGGTAGATATTAGGTATGATGAGACAACAGCTCCTAGAGAACGATCTTCGACAAAATCGTAGGACTGCCTCACTGATATGCACTCATCGAGGAAGAATCGACCTGCTGCATCCCAAGAATGGTGACCTGGAGCCATAATATTCTTTCCCATCATGTGGGTAGATGTTAAAGCGCATAGTGAATAGAGAATATTTTTCTCAAACATCTCCAATGGTCTAGTGATGGCCTCTCGTAGCGAAGGCATGTACAGAAGAGGCATGATTGGGTATATGTGCTCCATGAAAAGATCGAGGCATGTCGGGATTAAGTGAAGATAGCTCGCAGTGGTTGGTCTAAATTGGTCCGAGGTGTAGATACTTCGAGGCTCGTCAGCCGACCCCTCTACTATATCTGTAATGATGGGATGCCATCGTGGATGACATGCTGAATTTGGCGATCCAGAAGAGTCGACATGGTCGGACATCCATTGCTCAATGCTAAGAGAATGTTAGAACATCTTCAAAGTGCCGAGTAGACCAAACACCAAGCGAGTAGAGAAAGCGAGTGGAATTTCAAGGATTTACAAACAACAATCCAGCATTATCTTATATCAGTTCTGCGTGGCGTTGAAGCTTACACGCAAGACACGTGATATAAACACAGCTTGCTGGTAAGGAACGAGGTTGGTAAAGGGGAAATTTTGCGGGAGAAGGAGAAGAGCCTTGCAAGTTCATGATATATAGAAGTAATGGCATTGGAAGGAAATGCGTAGAGAAGGGCCACTCACGATCCAGAGCCAGTGCCGTCATGACTGTGACTGTGACTGTGACTGTGACTGCTGCTGGTGGTTGAAAGGGGAGGCCTGATTTTCGCTTTCTCGCCATGATCCTCAGCGCGCAGCTCGTTGATAACTCTTCCACTGCCCCTCTTAGGACCTCGCCTCTTCGGAACATGATCGCGTTTGCAAGTCAGGGATGCGCTGATGCACTGGTTGCAAGGGTACTCTCCATCACATCGAATGCCTAGACGCTGGTCAGTGCTCAAGCTCAAGCATATCAGAACGGCGGTGATGCACAGCGTATGTAATACAAGATAGTGCAAGGGATTGGGGAGCCAAATACTAACGTCTACGTCGGCAGTGATCGCATACTTTCCGACGATCACGAGCCGTGGATGCTAGTGGCTTATTGCTTTCAGGAGACATCCCATCTCCTAAGTATCACCGAGATGGCATATAGAGATGCAGAGATGGCATTTGCATTGGAAAGAAGAATTGAGCGAAAGATAGGGCGAGTAGAGGGGAATAGAGGGGGGGGTAGAGGGGCGAGGAACGAAGGAGGAGAGACGTTGCAAGTACTGTCGTTCGATGGTTGGTGGTGGGATACTATTCGCCCGGTGAGGGATAGACGAGAGATCTAAGGAGGCAGCACTGGATCGGAGATGGCAGAGCAATGTGCGTGGAGGGGCCGAGTCCGAGAAGGGTGGCAGGGAGGTGGGAAGGTGGGAAGGTGGGAGGTGGTCAGACACAAAACTCAAGTGCGGGGAGGATCTTCAAAATCGCGGGGTGCCGTAACTTGACACGCGCTAGGCTGAATGCGGCCCGCTGCTGGGTGATTACTCGCCTGCCATTGTCCTTGCCTTGACAACTATAAAACCCTAGGTGGACTGGAGGGATCCGATGTGGCAGCCGGCACCGTCATCGTTGTTGTCCCAAGCGGCAACAATCACTGCAGTAGCAATGCCGCCGGAAATCATTGCCTTTCGGGAATCGTAAAAGCCTGCTACACTTCATTAGACTTTACTACCTGGCAAGATTCAGAACTCTGTTCCTCTCTCCAATAGTGTATGGACTCGACCATTTCCGCTCTGAAGAGCTTTGGCAGGAGTAAATAACAACAGAGGCACTGCCTCACAGGGACGACTTTATCATATCGCCTTCCGTCACAGCCCAAGAGGCGTAAAGCGAAGCGTCGAGGTATTCAGACCAGCCCGAAACAGAGCAGCACCATTAGGCATCGGCATCCACGTCCTGGAAAACAACAGCACAACGCATTCCTCTCCCGTATTGAATAGCCTCGATGATTTACGCCCCGAGGAACTCTTATACGTGTAGATGGTGTCCTGAAAATGACAGCAAAGTCCATCTTGGTAACAAAACCTGGTCTACTGAGATGTGTACGACCAGCCTTACTGCTGTACCGCACCAGCCGATGCACCCACACACATGCACATCTGGCAGTTCTATCACATAAAGATAGGTTCTGAAGGCTTGAAATGCCAAGCAGGAAGCGAATTTCTACGCAGGCTCGAAGGGGAAGTAGCGGCTAAGTAAATTGTAAATTCTGTCTTTTTTTTTTCCCACGCTCGTATTTGATAATTGAGTAGAGGCTTTAAGTCTTGATGACAACAAATAGAGGAAGACCAAAGAACTCTCTTCAAGAGAACGTCCTGGCCACATTGTGACTCCCAGGTAGGAGAAGATTATTAAGCACAAAGGTTTGGTGTTTTCCAACAGGTGAGCGATGATATGGCTACCACATTAAAGAAGGCAACAGGCGCCGAGGGCTATGATGGCATTTCGGCCAAGGGTATGCATAACGAATAATACGAAGCACTCTCGAGTGCAGGAATGCCAAAAGTATGAAGGACCAACCATGCTGTCATTGTGCAGATAGTAACCGCACATTTACGTCTAGTGGGTATCCTGACTACAGCAGTACTTCTAAGAGCACCAATCGTAAGACCATTGAGAACGATTAGTCCGTAAGCGACGGATTTCCCACAGTGTCAATAGATTCTGCAGTCCTAAGGACGAAGTAATTACCATAAGTCCGTTGTCCTTTGGCTCTGTTGGTTATGAAACCGATGCCCTTGAATAACACTGGAAATAAGCTACATATAGCTATAATCTAATTCATTGGCTTCTCTGAAGTGAAGTGAGATGCAAAGTTACGAAAAGTGAGCAAAGATTGTTCACCGTCTTTGCGCGCATATTTTCACTCGTAGGTTGGAATGCACTTGCTTTTCAGCAAACACTTAATGAGACGATGCGTTATAATTGATGAATCCTATGCGATAGCATGGGCCTTAAACGTTGAGAGTCAAATCGCATATAGAGAGTTAATATATTGGCTCCGTCTTCCGTGAAACCCGGCGACCGAACGCACGGAACATTGAACATCCACTCTTATTCCAAGCTAACAGATAAATCACATCACGGGTAGAGATTATTCTTAGAATACCCGGTCAATGTTTAGAAAATCTGGGGTATGCTGAAGCATTAGAGCAAAGATCTGATACCCCTCTTTCCTAGAACAATGTATGGAAATATGACTATATGCACACATTGGATCTTTGGAGGGGTGTATCCTGCGGTAGGTACCCCATCACAACACCGTCAGATCAGATTATCCCTCAGTCGAGTTACAATGACCACGTGTATCACTAGAACACGTCGGGAGAAGATTGCAATCCATGAAGGGGTTAAGCACTTTACAAACCATTACCCCTGCATTATGGGTTTATTTCAAAGGACCCTGATTCTGTGTGGCGGACGTAGCATGCTTCCTTTTCGCTGGCGGCTTACATCAAAAGCATCGACCGATAGGATTAGAGGAGCGTGGACCAACCATCCGGAAATTGGTCACGCCAGTCTGCAGGTGCCAAAGCTAACCTATATATGCAAGCGGCTGTCAATACCTATTCCACACTTGGCATCTTGATGCATTGTATAACATCCGCCTAGTAAACATGGTACTCGTGTCCCGTTTCGTCCCGTTTCGGGCATCTTGGGATTCAGCCTTGAAGTTGGGGGACTTGAGAACCCGAGAGCAAGATTGGTATGAGGTTGGATCGAAGTTGGATCGAGGTTGGATCGAGGTTGGATTTTAGCTTGGTAAGCTGAAGATCTGGATTTTTTCATCTTAGTGAGCCTTTCGTAGCATGTGATTGCGCGAATCAGGCCTTTCTCCCCAAACTTGTCTTCTGGTAAGCTGGTTCGGTGCATATTTGACGAATCTTTACAGTTAGCTACGAGTGGGCATGATTCTGTTCGTATGATTGGGTCGATAACATTTGGACCAAAGCGAGCTCCGTAAAGGGACTGCAGCCTAGAATAATTAGATGCATGGTGGCTAGGCGTGAGATAAGAGAAGTTAGAAACCTAGACAGAAAACTAGTGGAGGAGATGGGCTGCGAGAGAGCTGACACAAGCCAAATAATTAGAGTGACTTGATGCCACTTGGGCTAAAGCTACGTATTTCAAGGCACCCAAAACATCATGTAGACATGCCGAGAGGCCATCGGTGTTCCGAACTCTTCTCGTGTGGTGGTTAGGGAATGGGACCAGGATCAGACTCAGGCTTAAAAGAGGAACAATTATATGTAGGCGAGGAGGGTCCATTGGATTACAAACAGTGAGGCCTGTGTTATCCACTTATTTAAAAGGGAAGAATTGTGTATGCCACTGCATTGTTTAAAATGTGATTCTGCCGCCTGTTAGTTAAGCCTGAAGCAGTGGTTTCCAAGATCCACCTGAAGTGAGAAATGCAAGCATATCTTCTGGCATATCTTCATGCTGATGGAACTTGAGGGCTCGCATGAATAGGTGCAAACTACTTCCTCATTGTGATGATGCAAATTGAAGCTTCTGGCGAATATTTTTACGTGTCCCCATAATTTATTGGATTTGGAATTTCCGATATATGCACAAATGACACATGCTTATGATCTTTGGAGAGGAAAAAGTGTTCGGTGGCCGCAGAAATTGTAGGGGCATGAGGACAAGGGTAAGATAAGTAATCGAAATGCAGTTGGGTGTGACCAAGGGGCTGCGTGCTGCATGCAGCAGCGTAGATATGAGCTGGAGGAATTATGGCACTAGCTAGCAATTTGGGTGAGTTAGCCGCAGTCTCGCAGACCTTTGTCATCCAATACTAATAGACGGCAAAAGGGAAAATTGGGCAATTTATTATTCCTCACTCAACTTCGCCGCAGAGAATTTGCACGAAGGGTAGGGCAGCGATATTTGATATATGGACCTGATAGAGAACCCTCGCTAGTGTCTTGTCGGGAGTACATGCCAGTGAATATAAGTAATACCTTTGAATGGTTATCCAGTGGACCTGAGTATCCTGGACGGACGATGAAAGACCTGCAGCCCGCACTTATAATGCTGGAGATTGGAAGTTCTCTCTCCGTAGCTTCACGAATGCTGACTGCTTGTGTGGAAAAGTCACCTCCCGCTCCTTCTGGAACCCTGCATCTGCGAGCAAGGATATAAACCTGGATAATATATTAGCGATGTAATTATCTCGTGAATATGGCGATCCCAAAAATAGGTGGATAGAACATACCGCTCGTTGTCCACTCTAGGTTCTAAGACGACATTGTTTGTACGATAGTCAGCGCAGAATGCTGCATGGGCCAAGGATGTAATCCAAGCCATGACTCGATGCTTGCCTCTGAACTGCTCCTCGCCAACGAGGACGTGTACACCTCTGTCAAAATCACCAGCATCATTCCCAAGATGTCGTCCAAGGATATCCTCCTTCACCCAGTAAATCTCAAAATATCCAAATGGCTTTCCATCCCAAAGCCCAATGACAGGGAAGCTGTTCTTAGACTTCAAATTACCGGTTAAAAAATCGGTTTGTACTTCTTGTGGACCAGCACAGCCCCAGAATTTGGAAACTCGTGGCGAGTTCATCCATTTGTTGAGCAGCTGTAAATCAGACATGTTCATGGTATCGCTAGTATCAACTACCTCACGGGAAGCCTCAGTGAGAGATGTTTCAGTAAGATGTGCTGAGACGGAAGAAAGAGACTGTGTAGCTTTGTGGCTACCACCTGAGCCAGCGGACGTTGGTCCGGTGTATGGGACCGGCAACGGCGACAGAGATGCGGTTCTAAAGGTAAGGTATTGACCCGTACTCGGAACAAATCTTGTATAGAAAGTCTGGCCTTGGCGGGGTGGCTTTGGTCGTATTGGATGTCTTTGCCCATTGGTCATTGTATACTGCAAAGGAGGAGGGGGGAAATATGTTGGTAAGTGACTTCCAGATGAGAACGGTCCAGCTGCTCCAGACCAGAGCCCCGGACTCAGAGCCCCGGCATGTTCTGACTGCTCTCTTCTGTGCGGTGAATGAGTACGAGAAACTTCAGAGCCTCCGACTGGGGAGCTTGGTCTGCTGCCATAAGGAGAGCCCGGATAGCCGCCTACAGAATTGGGCGAAAGTGTGAAGAGGAAGAGATTGGGTGGTATCTGCCAAAAGCTTCGTCTTGAGGTAAACATCTCTGACCAGCCCTCTGGGCTACTTTCGTCAAAGCTCAGACCTACAGTCGAGTCCTCCGATGCGACCAAACCCATCCTCTCAAGCTTCTGTATGAGATTACGGCCCCGAAGCACGCCTTCTCTCTTGATATTGATACGCCATTCTCCTCTTGGCTTGCCTTGATCGGGTGTATTTTTCGATGCCTCCGAGAAGATATACGGGGAGGGCTCAGGCTGGTGGAAGTACCAATACAGGGTGGTCCAAAGCATCATCGCAATCTGTCTGGTCGGGCTGGTGGGAGGTTTGAAGTCGGAGCTTGACGGATTCGAGATGGATGATATGAACAACGAATCAGACTGTAGGGTAGGTTTTCGATATGGGTGGAAGTGACGCCTGCGCTCATGAGGCATGCCCTTTAGTTCGGGCTCAACAGGCTGTGGCGATTGAGATTCGGAAGAAGTGCCATGGTCTTCGTCATAATCTTCGGTGGAAATAATGCAAGTCCATCGTTACAGAGGTTAGCAAAGTCAGTAGCATGTTATGGACTGCCAAGCATACCCTGGGGGAAGGGCTGTCTTGTGCCGGCTCAGGTCGTTGCTCTTGAAGAAGAAGCCCCCAAAGACGGGTGTAACCGTCAAGGTTTGGCCATTGGGCAGGTGAAGGAGATTCTGTGCTGACGCCATGCTCGGAGAGTCAGCAAAGCGGATGCAGAGAGGGACAGCGACGGTGTCAAGGTGAGAATTGCAGAAAGTTGAAGGTTTGATGGCTCGTATGTTGCTTCCCCTCCCGACGTCGGCATATTCAATTTTCGCCCTCCCCACCAATTACGTATGTCCAAGACAACTGAGAATAAGGCATACATTCTGAAAAGTGGTACATGGGGCCCTCTCGCCGGTAGAACTGTGGCGAATGTAATAGCGTAACTTCATGAAATCCATAGAATCTTGAGAGGGCTTTTCTGTTGTCTTATCCTCAGCATCTTAAGGGTGTGTTAAGGTGGTCGCGCATAAAGCTTTACCTTTTGCCTTATAAGTAGGTTCGCACGCTTAAGGTAAAAAAAACGTAGGGGTTCGAAATGACGCAGATACAGGGGAAGCTCGGGCATGTAATTTGGCACTTGGGCTCGCCTCCATCTACCGCATATTAGTCTCTGGAATACAGGGCCTTTTTACCCCGCCAGCCCGTAACCGAAAACAACACATGGCTCAAAAATTACACCGATAACACCACTTCTGCATGATCACGAAGTTGGCAATGAAATACCTACTAACCACAGAGAGGCTAATGGCCAGCTTTATAGCCATGCAGAGAGATAATAGAATACCGTAAGCGCTCGACAAAACTGACTATTTACTGGGTGCGTTCGTACGATAAACTAGAGTGAGCCCGTGAATTCCGGGTAAGGCAACCACTTAAACCCAAGGATTCCTAGGTATGTTAGAGGGTCTTAGAACTATATTACTATAGATTAGAATGCCTGACATAGGGAATTTGACCAATAGTCCTCTATGTAAACCCTTAAGTGCTAGCTCAAGAGGTATACCTATCATCGCTGTATAGGTTGCTAAAGGCCTTTCCTAACTTAGGACGAAGTCACAAGCCGGTTTCTTTGGTTAATTGAGTCAATTTTCTGGTATAAAGATCAAAAGAGAGTACTCTAGTTGGATGAAGGGATATCTCCAATCGGAAGCCGTAAGGCCAAAGAGAAGGGCACCCAGAATAGAGAGCAATACTACCTAACCTATATCCAGCACTAATTCTACCGTAGAGGTATAATACCTGTAAATGCGCAAGGAGCAAATGGATATAATTTTTAAGTTACTTATCCCATTATTCACCCCTCTAGAAAGACGAGAGCTTTAACCTAAAGGGACTAGCTTGCTTAAGTCCAGATGTAAATCCCCACAGCACAGAGAAGGGTTAATAGGAGAATTAAACGGGTAGCACATAGGAGGGGGGGAAAGGAAGTCTAGCACCAAGGAGGAAATATAGTAAGCAATGATTAAATGATAAAGAAGCACTATAGAATAATATGCCATATGGATTAGATTAACCATCTTCCTGACCGGCACGAGCATTTTGTTCATGCATTAAATGAGTATCGTAGGCGGCAGTCTGTACCTAATTAAATGCTAATTCCTTTCATTATGTAGGTTGCTTTTCTCCGGCGTTCGATGCGGGTATGGGAACCCCTGTAGCCCACAGACCACATAGGTTGGGCTCTTTGTTGTGGCGTTATGGTCCGGACGAAGGATCACTCAACGCCTATCTACGCGCGATGGTCCGCCCCCAGCAAGGACGCTGTCTTTGTGATTTCTCGGATGATCATTCCTACCCAATCAATAATACACATCACACGTATACTACTAAGCTACGGCACGACATCCAAGAGCACCCGTGTTTAGCCAATCTGCTGAAGTGTTGAATTTACAACTGTTCATGGATAACCGCTTGAAAGATATTGGCCTCACGCTCCGAATGCCTCCTTCCGTCTCGAATCTGGGCAGATCTCGATCCCTGTGTTGGTCCTTGCAACCCTGCTTGACCACTCTTGTGTATTTCGGTCCCTAGGATACAGCTTCTTCCACATTCATTGGACACATCGCATCGCAGCATGCTCACCTCTATTTATCAAGATTACTAGCCTTTCTAGCATCACATTGCCTTGCTAGCCCTATGGCCTGACTCGCTTCTATCTGCACTGTGGGCGGCAATAGGGGGAAGGAGGTGATCCTAGTCCTTGCTTGCTTGCTTGCATCGCTTGGTTGGATTCCATTGTTATCCATTGAGCAGATGCATAGCTAGACAACATACTACCCCTTGCTCTATATCTCCCATGGCTGTATAGTGTGGCAGGCTCCAACTAAAGTAGCGCCCACCGCGATGCAGTCAACTGTCTTTGTATCCAGTGGTTCGTACGAAATCGTTCACGGAACCAAGATAGTTATTGTGCCCCGGACTCCGAACAGCAAAGCAATTTGCAGGCCACGACAACGCTCTGGATCCACAAAAATCATCTGTTGATATTGCTGACCTGAAAGCTCCCATTCTCCTCACTATCCCGCCATTGAACAAACGGGTGCGCCTCTGGCTCCGGTGTCAGTACAGGCGTAAATGATTGTGTGTGGCAATCGCGTCTACCATTACAGGGGAGCGTGATGCATTGTACAAGACCTTCTGCCAATGTCGTGTTGTATGCAAGTCTCGCATGGTAAGGACTCGACGGAAGTCATATAGACTGCCTCACTGCCGCACGGTCGTTGAGGGATATCGGCCTGGTGAACAAGATAATCACCACCGAGGAGAATTGTTCGTTGGTCCATTCATCACGGCTACCGCCTCCATAGCATCTAGCATGGCGTCTCCTTTGGACAAGAGCTTGAGCTAGGACTAGCGTGTGAGGCTCTCTGCCGGGATTTGTCCTCTACTGACCTGGCCGACTGGCAGCTGTCACGGTAATAAGATCTGGTTCAAACTGCTTCAATCCCGTAAATCAGACATCAGAGCTGTGCACCTGTAACTGACGGCATAAAACAGCGGGCCGTCAGACGCCTGCGACCATCTGCTGTAAGTTGTGGCTCAATGCCGGTGCTTGTACATACATTATCCAATGCGTCCAAAACTCAACTAGCCGCAGCATGTCTGGATCCTGCCAGTCTTGACCATTCTGCCCCGACAAACAAGGGCATTTCAGTCTTGCCCCGAACCCAAGGGACAACCTTTCGCCAAAACGACCTTACCTAGCTGCGTGACGGCGCGACCCTAGTAATGAATGCCATATCAACCTGTTCACTCCACATCCACCCTTTTCTTATTATGCCCCTCTGGTGCCGCAGATGGGGCCAGGACAATATATGTAAGCAAGTAGCCAGGTTAGATTGTTTTCGAGGAATACACCAGGAAACTTCTGCTGAGAAAGAGCCTCACCCATTTACTTCAAGTCCCAACCTCGATGAGTAAACCGGCGACTCCGTTAGTGCCGCTGGCCATGAGCCAGACGAAGGAAGACCTCTTGAGACATATTGATATAAGTCTTGAGACCTATGCCCTGATGGCTGTACGTACTATGCAAACCTCTGATGCAGCTTGTTAATCTTGTTGTAGAAAGAGGCCGGCCGTGTATACAAATGGCTGACCTCGGACACCCGGCACCTCAAGAAGCACTGCAAAAGAAAGCCTCCTTACGATTGGAGTGATATTCTCGAGAAGTCGAAGGACGAAGCAATGGAACGAATCGCGAACAGTGGCGATCCGCATACTTCTTATCATTGGAAATTAGCAGCACCTACCGAAGATTGTCCTAACTGGATTGCAAGATGGTTCTTGTACCACAAATTCCGATACCGCGATGGGAGAAATCGCAACGCGACAAGGGGAGAAAGCTCGCGTTCCTCGGAGAAGTCGGGCTCCAGACAACACAGTTCTTCGACATTGTCCTCGTCTCGGGCCGCAGGAAGTGCCATGCATTCTGCGGGCCATAAAAGCTCTGAATATCAAAATCGGCCGTTGGACCAAGATTATGGAGGATCCACATCTGTATCTTCGTACTATTCGCAGAGTCCGCCTTATCTTCAAAGCTATTCACAGAACCAAAGCCGAGTTGCATACCAGAGTCCAAATTCTACTTTCAGTAAGTTTTAGAAACCTCCTATCTGTCACTTCGTGGTAGATGTTATTACATCTGTTATTTCATATCCGTCTAGCGAAGCTGTGGAAAAACCGACACAGCGGCCCTCCTGAGGACCCCCGTCAAGCGTAAACTTTGTTGTGCCCCCTGTCGCTTGCTCAAACCGTACTGCTTCGATACCATTATTGATTTGCCATTTCAAGTTGCTCTCTTATCCCGTGTATATACTGATATCTCTATCTTTTCTTATGAAGCCTGAAATATCGCTACTTGGTTACTACGTTGTTGTTTGCTTCGTTTCTTCTGGATGATGAGGAAGGTATTCTGACTTGCCCATCTGAACAGACCAAGAACGCGGCACAGGACAATCAGTCCCGTCGTACACATATACGACAGCAGGTTCGTGACACCCGAGTCTTTATTTCAATCTTATAGTTAGTTACTCGTGCCTCCGAGAACTTCATTGTGGCATTCTGGTGCCTACACAATGGTACACTAAGCTCTGCTCGCTTGGGTTTTCTCATGATTTTCCTAGCTGAAATATTCATTTTCATATTCAGTCTCAACCTCTTCCTCTCTTCCGAATCCTTATACCTATGCTCCAGGTAATGTGGCATACCAAAGGCATTCTTCCTCAGTCACTGCGTCGAAGGGTACTTATTACGAAGAAGAATACTACGAAATCGATGATAACACAAGCGAGACATCGTCGAAGCCATATTATGACCCAGTTCGAGATGTATAACTGAAGCTTTTGCGCGTACATGATCTGAAAGTCTGTTCGTGGCGATCAGATAGAGACGTAGAAGGTGGAGACCAAGTTATCAATCGTGTGAGAGGGCAGGGATTTGAGCTAGCTGGTAGGCAATGTGACGTATATCCCACATGGTTTGAGACTGGGTAATGATGTCAATCATTTAAGGCATGGAAATTTTGGCGAGAAAGAGTGAAGAAGTTTAACAGGAAGCAACGAGAGCGGAGGCAGAATATTTTGTTGCGCTTTCTAATCAACGGCCATATTTTGACGAGACACGACACGACATATCAGGATTGGAGGCGTCATCTAATTAGCATGTGGTGTTTAATTGAACTTCATACATCTTTTGGACTTCTGATCTTCCTACCTATCTACCTCGATGAACAAACAGTCTACCTGGTGTAATTAATGTACCGACGCCTCACAATCTCATTGATATTCTGTAATAGGTGAAATTGCCCAAAGTAACACTCCTCGTCTCGCTAATTACTAGACGCAAAATACACTGTAGGCATATACGATAGTATTTGAATGAATGTGCCGGCAGGGCTGGACTATCTATCGCTAAGACCACACCCAACAAAATTTGGAATATCAACCTAACTTCCTTCCCTTCCCCTCTGCTCACGACGGGAATTTCAAGATCCATACAGCCTTGGAGCGCGAGAAGATAGCCAAGAGAAGGATATATCCTAGTGCAGCAGCAGGATCAACACGGGCCAGTGCAATCTTGGATTCAGCCCGCAATCAACCATCAACTATCAACCATCAGCGATCAACAACCAATCTCAAAGCCACTCAAAGCGAATCAGGATGACTTTTTTTTGCCCGCGCTCCTGCAAAACCAAGCATCATACCACCAATCATTCGCAACACATCTATGGTAGGGACGCCCGGAGCTGGTCTCCGGAGCTAGTCTCCGTAGCCGATGCCGGGCGATCGAGATTATGAGTGTGGCAGGAATCAGGAGCAGGGAGTTATGTGATGGGGGATGAGGCGAGGTTGTCTCCAGTACCCTCGCGTTATCCAGGTAAGCAGGGCAGATTAGTCTTCTTCTTTAGTAGATGGTGTGCCATGGGGGTGGTGGAGAAACTAGACAAGGGTCTGAGAGAAGTGGGAGAAGGCACGAAAGCAAACCCGGGCAAGGGGAGTGTGAGAAAAAGAAAGGAAAGGAGAGGAAAGGAAAGGAAATGAAATAAAGGGTCTAGACGGTATAGAACGGTATAGAAGGTAGAGCCTGGATATCATGGTGTTGTAAGCATGTGGATGGTAAGGCGGAATAGCGGGGAAAATGGTGACGGGAAACGGTTTTACATAGATCTGTGGTTATTACCTGGAAGGGAAGGTCATCTGGAAAGAGACGCGGAAGTGATGTCCGAAAAATATACAACATAATTACTGTAATTACTGGCCATCTTCAATGGCATGTTAGACACCTTGCCACGTCTTCCCGTTTGTAGGCTCGGCGTACATCATCACTGGCCACGCTGACAATTAGGTACATTTCCCACGTGCCGACAAATCCCAGTCCAGTGACGGGACGAAAAGTCCCCATAGATACTCCGTAGTGAACGTGAGTGAC
This sequence comes from Coleophoma eucalyptorum, assembly GCA_026120035.1. Classification (NCBI taxonomy): domain Eukaryota; kingdom Fungi; phylum Ascomycota; class Leotiomycetes; order Helotiales; family Dermateaceae; genus Coleophoma; species Coleophoma eucalyptorum. The sequence continues at coordinate 680,322 of JALRME010000011.1, forward strand.
AGGGTAAAGCGGTGCAACGAATGCAATGCATGCTCTCGGAGGGTTTCACTCGAGGAACAGTAGAAGAGAGAAAGGGAGGCGTTCGTCGCTTAGTTATTGTGTGATCGGAGGTGATCTCCTGCCGAATAGTGAAGCACTTCGCCTTAATATCTGTGCTATTATGTTCCGGCCAAGGCAGAGAAACATGGATATAAGTGGAGTATCCTACCTTCGTTTAGCTCGATTCGTTAGCTAGAGATCTATCTCTCGTCTGGAGATAGGCCACCATGGCATTGGTATGCCGCCGGAACAACACGACTTACTTACGCGGCCTGCTGACGGTGGAGAGCTACCTTAATGTGGCTCCTTGTTACTATAATCCTGAGACCTATAACACCTTTACCGATGGAGGGCTGCCAGGGCGAATTTTGAGCACGTCAAACACCTTGAAGAGCCTGGGACCTATTAAACCTTTACCAGTGGAGGGCTGCCAGGGCGGATTTGGAGCACGCTAAACACCATACACGTCAATTAGAATGTCATGCAGAACCAATCCTATTCGACAGCCGATAAAAAGAAAAAAAAAGGAGACTTGACAGAAGAAAGCTCGAATTCCAGGCATTGTACAGTTTGTACAACTTGTGGTCATCGTGATGTTATGCTACCGCTCGCGCCCGCCCAATATCAAAATGATCCTTCATCCCCCTAGCTATCTTTCATGCTATAATTACAGTCCCCACTCTAACACCGACAGTAATCTACTCTCCCTTCAGCTTGTCTTGTGCAACAGTAAAAGCAGTTTCCAACAATTTCGCCTCTTCCTTGGTGTGGCTGGCCTTGAGTCCAGTAGCGACACTAGCACTTGGGTCACGACCTGCATACATGACGTGCTTACGGTTGTGATGCTCAGTCTCATTGAGAAGAGTCTCGATTCTAGGTTGGGTGAATGACCAAGCACCGGCATTGAGAGGCTCTTCTTGACACCAAACAATGGTCTTAGCATTGGGGTAGGTATCAAGGTTCTCCTTCAGTTGTTGCCATGGGAAGGGGTTCAATTGCTCAATTCGAGTGATGGCCGTATCCTTGATGCCGTTATCGGCACGGTACTTGCTGAGAGCTGCGTAGACTTGACCGCTGCAAAGAATGACACGCTCAATCTCCGCTGGCTCGTTGACAGACTTGCCATGCTCAGTCTCTGGAATGATCCACTGGAATTGGGAGTCGCCAGTGAACTCTTCAATAGGCGAGCGGGCAATTGGATGTCTGAGAAGGGACTTTGAGAAGAATATGACAAGTGCTGTTGTATGTTAGTTTCATTCCCATTCAAATATACTACTGTAACTTACGCTTGCGGAATTGTCTGTTCATCTGTCTTCGGAGAATGTGGAACAAGTTGGAAGGAGTGGTCATGTAGGCAATCTGCATATTACAATCTTGATGTTGGCGGTCAAGCTTGTCGGGGCTTGGGAAGATACGGGGGTCCTCGTTACAGAGCTGTAGGTATCGCTCCATACGTCCAGAAGAGTGCTCAGGTCCTTGTCCATCATAACCGTGAGGAAGGGACATCACAAGACCAGATCTCTGCATCCACTTCACCTCACCAGAAGCAATGAATTGGTCGATGATACATTGTGCATTGTTAGCAAAATCACCGAATTGAGCTTCCCACATGACAAGGGCATTTGGTGATGACAGAGAATATCCGTATTCAAAACCAAGACAACCAAACTCACTCAAAGAGGAGTTTGAGATGACGAATTTGCCTTGATCCTTGCTGATATGTTGTAGAGGTGTGTATGTCTTTTCGTTCTCTTGGTCATGGAAAACTGCATGTCGCTGGGAGAAAGTACCACGCTCAACATCTTGACCAGAAACACGAACATGATGTCCTTCGCTGACCAAGGAACCAAAAGCCAACGCCTCGGCAGTAGACCAGTCAATATTCTGTCCCTCATTCACGGTCTTGACACGGTTGGCGAGAATACGCTTCAGATTACGGTGAACATTGAAGCCTTCTGGCGCCGTGCCGATAGTTGTACCGATGTGCTCGAGAGTGTGAACTGGGACACCAGTGGGGTTGTGGGGGAGAATCTCCGTAGCGAGCTCTTTAGGCGACTTAAAGCCGTTCCAAGCGGATGTGGTCCACTCCTTAGAGGTGGGTTGATAATCCTTGCTCTTTGAAAAGCTCTCTTCCAACATGCCCCAGACCCACTTCTTGTGTTCCTCGATATCCTCCTTTGTGAAGCTCTTGTCCTTCAAGAGTTGGTTGACGTAGATATCGATTTGTGGTTCATGTGCTTGGATACGCTTGTACATCAGAGGCTGGGTGAAGGATGGCTGATCAGTTTCGTTGTGACCGTGTTTGCGGTAGCAGACAAGATCAATAACGACATCACGCTGAAACTCAGCACGCCAATCGGCAGCCAATTGACAAACGTAGTTAACAGCCTCAACATCATCTGCGTTAACGTGGAAGACCGGAGCATCGATGGACTTTGCAATATCTGTACAGTAAGCCGTGGAACGAGCGAAACGAGGATCAGTGGTAAAACCGATCTGGTTGTTGACGACCAAGTGGATGGTACCGCCAGTGGAGTAGGCTGGCAATGAGTGGAAGCCCAGGCACTCATAGACAACGCCCTGAGCAGCGAAGGCAGCATCTCCATGGAGCAAAACACCCATAGCTGAGTTATGTGTCTTCTCATCATTATTGTAGTGCTGAATAGCTCTGGTCTTACCCAGGACAACAGGATCTTCAGCCTCAAGATGGGAAGGATTGGCAACAAGAGATAGCTGGACACGCTTGCCGGAAGGAGTTGGTCTCTCAAAGTTCATGCCAAGATGGTACTTGACATCTCCAGATCCCTCGTCCTCGGCTGCAGCACTTCCGCCGAACTCGCTAAAGATAGACTCGTTTGGTTTTCGGACGACGTTGCTAAGCACGTTCAAACGACCACGATGAGGCATGCCAATAACGATATCCTTCACACCGTAATCAACACTACGGTCAATAAGTGCCTTCATACCTGGAACCAAGGTTTCGCAACCTTCCAAACCGAAACGCTTGTCGTTAGGATACTTGGTGGCTAAAAAGCTCTCGAAGCTGGAACTCCAGATCAAACGGTCTAGAATACGTCTCTTTTCGTCGACAGAATATTTGTAAGGGTTTTCGATTTCGACTCGCTCGCGTAGCCAGTCGCACTGCTCTCTGTCTGGAATATGGATGTACTCAATACCATATGAGCCACAATAGATTCTCTCGCACGCTGCAATGATGTCACGCAGGGTCATCTTCTCGCGTCCTTCCTTCTTGAATCGTGGCAAGATACCGGGGCCAAGGGTATACTCAGTATCAAGATCCTTCTCGGTGAATTGGTAGTGCTCAAGTCGCAATTCCTTAGGGTTTGAATAGCCGAATTCTTGGGCCTCACGTCTGATGCCCAAGGGGTCGATGTTGGCTTTGTGGTGGCCTCGGGCTTGGTATGCGCGGACCAAGAGTTGCACCTTAAGATGGTTCATGACATCGGAACCCTCACCAGTGGCCATTCCAGGGCCGGGTAAGAAGCTGGGCACGCCGCCGGCGGCTGAGGGCACAAGATTTGGAGGGGGAGTGAATGCTTGTGACATTGGCATATCACCACTCTCCATGTTCTTAAAGTACGCCTGCCACGAGACATGCACACTGGATGGATCCTCCTTCCACGACATGTACATTTCGTCAATGTAGTTTGCGGTATTTCCGGACAAGAAGCTATCGTTTGGGTCCGGGGCCGAGGCCACGGCGGCAGCATATCGCTTCTGCGAAATCACAGGGCTTGTGCGACATTTTGAAGGGAGAGTCGTTTTTGATGAGAGATTTGAGGATACGAGAGGAGATCTGGAGGTAGTACAGAGTGATCTGGCAGAGCTGCCAGCTTTCAAGAGCTGGGAGCTCCTTTGTCGCAGAGCGGTTCGAAGCATTGCGCCGACCAATGCTGATACGGGCGCTTAAGAATCTGGGGATTCAATCTGAGGGGGTGAATTGAAGGGTGTACCACTCGGTCGTGGTCACTTTAGGATGAAGAGAGCGAGGAGGTGATGAATGGCAAAAGAGTCGTGAGGGATCTTTGAAGCTTGCGGCAACTTTCCAAGTCCTGACAGCCGCCCGGGCCGTTTTATTCCTAGCTTCGGCTAAGAACAACGTCAACACCACGACAAGAGCAGCACTGGGTTATTTTCAAACTGCCAATCCTGCACCTTCCATATGTCAGACACTTGGCTGTTTGTGCGACAACTATATTCATCTGCTTGGTATCTGTGCACAGAAATTAGATAAATTCTTCTCGACGTGGCTCCTAATTTATCTTCTTGATTGCTACATCACACAAGGTGCAATTTGTGAATGGTACAAAGTACAGCGCTTTCCGGTCTAAAGCGGCGTGTTCCTGAATGCGGCCGCTTCAGGCAACCTGCAGATTTATGAGCTTCTACCTCCCATCGTAAACCACAACTGACGTGCGAAGATCGACCACTGTGAAGATAATAGTCCGGCTTGCTCAAGAAGAAGAATTTATATTTTCGTCGTGTTGGATGGGACGGTCCGTGCCTTCTAACTGGGCCGCTGCGTCGTTGTGCAGTCGGACACGAGAGACTGTAGCAAAGGTGAAGCTCTACTGATGCAATAGCGACACAGCTGGATAGACTGAATATGGCATCCTCTGCAAAATCCGTGAGAGGCTCTGCAGTCTACAAGAAGAAGGATGGAACTTTGAGCATCGCCAAGGACAATAAATCTCTCCTATGGATACCACTGCAATACAAGGATGGCGTATCGGGAGTTACGATTGCAATAGCCCATATTACCAGTATGCACTCATGATCAGTCGAAATCTTCAATTTAAACTGACTTGGTCTAGACCTCCAGCAAACACCCGAGAGTGCCGCAAAGGTTATGCTGAAGATTTTCGAAAAGTCACCTGATGCTCCTGATGCAGTCACTCATATATTTCAATTCAACTCTACTACAGATCCTAGAGGCGAAGCCAACGCAATCAAAGATGTTTTGACAACTTTGATCAGCGAAATCAAGGCCGGAGATGTATCGGCGCTTGCAGCAGGAGTCAGCAATGGCGGGGCATCATCGGCGGCCATGGCCATAGCCAGCGCTGTAGCGTCCAAGCCTTCGAATGGTTCAAGTCGGTGGTATGATGATGCACACCTCAAGACCGATATAGAGCTACAGCAATCATTGATGAAGAAAGACCCATCCTTACATCGAACGTATATGGAAGCACGGCGGACGAAGCCCGATACGATCTCAGATTCTCAATTCAACTCACAGTTCTGGTCCACGCGAACAAGCATTTTGCGGGCTCATGCCGTTGAGACTAACCAGAAAAGAGGCTCCTATAATGTTCTCTCTGCTGTGAAGCCACGCCAAGTTGACGGTGAGCTTAAGATGAATATTAGTGCCGAGCAAGTGCAGCTCATCTTCAGTCAACATCCATTAGTCAAACGTGTATATGATGAGAATGTTCCCAAACTTAATGAGATGGAATTCTGGTCCAGGTTCTTCCTCAGTAGGCTGTTCAAGAAACTTAAAGGAGAGCGAATCACCGAGGCAGACAGCACAGATCCTACCTTCGATAGATACCTCGATGCTCGCAACGACGACGGTAATGCCCAAAGGTTACTTGGGGCACACATTCCGCACATTATAGATTTGGAAGGAAATGAGGAAAATCAAGGAGGATTCAAAGGTGGCAACAGGAAAGACTTCACAATGCGGCCAGGCTCTGCAGCAAAGGTTCCAATTGTGAGAACGCTCAACAGTCTTAGTGAAAAGATCATGGCTCAAGTTGCCCCCTCAGATATCAATCCAGCTGACCCAATTGGCTTGGATGAGGAGACTTTTAATTCTCTGGCACTTCGAGACCTACAGGGGGATGCTGAGGAGAACCGAATCATGCTCAATATTAAAGAACAAAGCAGGTTCTTCTCAAATGAAAAGACCGAGATATCTGCTGAGGCAAAAGCTTATGCTAACCAAGTCCCATCAGAAGTCCTATTTGGCCTTCAGACAGACATAGATCCCACAGTGATGGAGCATGATGCTGCAGGAGGATTAAACTTGCGAGTTGCAATTGGAGTTCTTGAAGACAGTGACAGCGAAGATGATGAGGCTGAGAAGATTGCACACGTCGGCAGCAAATCGTCACTGGCAGATGCCCAGAAGCAGATTCTAGAAGGTATCTCAGCACGACGTCAGGAGATTGACGGTTCCAATTCCACAACGTCATTGGCGGGATTATCACAGAAGATCTTTGATAGACTAAGTCTTACAAATGCAACAACAATCGAGTTCTTGCACCACTTCTGGCTTTTATTCCTGTCTGGTGACCCAGAAAAGGCAGGAGAGCTTGCAAAATTGGTTGAAACTCTTGACAGAGCGATGGACCGAATCAACGCTGTTGCAAAGGATGCCGAGGCCGAGAGGGATGATATAATTCGAAAGCAGAAACAACACATAAGAGATGTGTGGGAGCAAACAGGAAAGAAAATCAAATGGGATCCGAAATCGGTTACGGGCGGTGAAAAGGTTGTACGAGAGATGATGGAACCGGCCATTAAAGCTCTGGATAAGGCGTCAAAAGAATACAGGAAAGCACTAGCAGCTGAAGGTGTTGAGACAACCTGAAGGAACGAAGTTATCGGCGTCGTGAGGCAGCATCTCTGGGTCTCTACATAGCGTTGGAGTTGATTCTGGTGCGGTATCTGGGTTTGTTAGGGAAAGATCACTGTAGGAATAAAATTGGCTTTATGAAAGACATCTGTAATTTGTCGGAGTGATGAAGATACTCCTCAGCCTGGCATAAATTTGTATCACATTCATCTCATTTTTTCGACTTGTCAATGAGAATTCCGTATCACCCACGGATATCTGAGTGTGCGTTTCACAGGCTCTATCCCTGGTTAACAGTGGTCAGCAGTAGGAAACTCTAGTATCACAACTTTTGTTACAGCCACATTGAGACTTAATTGTTTGTGAAGATATGCTCGCTCTTGTACTCAGATTGGAAGGAGCGAAGTGGTAACTAACATATGGCAGTACATAAAAGCAGCATTCTGCTCCTGTTTTCTACTCTACCACCAATATCGACAAGCGGTAACCTGCACACATACTATATCAGTATTGGGCTCTCAGAAAAGTATGGATCTTTAGTTATGGCATCAACAGTGACAACATGCCTACCATTGGGGCCAAAGAATCACACATCCGTACATGTCCCACTCCGCCGCAAGGCATCATTTGTTCGACATATCGACTCCTCAGAAGCCTCTCCAAGTCCACACAGCTCAATCTATGAAGCTTGTTACATTTCCAACCCGACCAGTGAGGGTACGAGTAGTCCAGGTAGTGCTTTGGGGAAGGATTCAGCGCTTCGCATTTTCGGCGATGAGAATGACAGAAATGTCTCCTCTCTCCTTATAGAATTGGATGAGAACCAGTTTCGCTACGGTCACGGCACGATCCTCGACACAATTACAGAGAAAACAAGCAATGGCACAATCAGGACACTGGTACGTTCCAAATCAGCCGAAGATTTGTCCACACACCTGCGTCACCGACGAAGCATTCATCTTACCAACAAGCTCCGTCGAAAACAGTCCTTTAGCGTGGATGATCTTGGTCCCATCAATGAAGCTTACCACGAAGCATGTTCTCTGATTGAGCGTGCCAAGCCAAGGCGAGAAGTTGCACAAGAGATATATGCAAAGCCAAAAATCCCGTTTCTTGCACCGCCAGAGCGGCCACCAACTCCTCCAGGACTACCATCATGGACTGAGTCTCAGAGACTGGATCGAAGGATAAGCTCTGAGCAGGTCTCTGGCCAGTCCCAGACTGGGAACCGGTTCCAACGTTTCCTTGGGCTTAGGTCTGTGCCTAGCTCCCGTTCAGAATCAAACTCAGGAGCACCTCGGTTTCGACCCCCAAGAAGCGCCTATGGGAATATTAGTTCTCATCCATTTGCACAGGCTCCTGTAGCGAAATCAGCAAACATGGCCACAGATCCAATCTCAGGTATACCATCATTCCCCTCTTCCAATAGGCTAGAAAGACCAACTGGACGACGCATTCCTGGCCAGCAAGTTCCCAACCCACCAATCGAAGAATCATCCGAGCTATTATCCTTCCACACTGCGCCGTCCAGTCCCGTCCCAAGACTCCCATCGTCCCAAACAACTATCGGGATGGTTACAAGCTTACTACAATGCCCACATCGCAAAGGGCGACTTCAAGCTCTAAAGGCAATCCGTCTTACTCGAGGATACGACGGTAATCCCTACCGGTCCGTCCCATCAAGCCCCTCCTTAGAGAATAACTCCCCGTGTCGACTTGCACAGTCATTTTACCCAAGCATCATATCCCAACCTGCCAATACTCCTACTCCCATGGCGATGGGTGCCTTGGTTCCTCCAACCGAAGAAAAACTGGTCCGATGCTGGAAATGCCGTATCGAGGATATCTTTGAGCGGATCGACCGATTCTGGGAGGATAGCGCAGGGTGGATCTGTTTTGTCTGCTGTGGACTTGATCTGGACGATTTGCATGACGAGTATCCGAATGGGAATAGGAATTTGGAGAGAAGGGTCCGTCTAAGGCCTTTTCATGAGACGCCTATTCTTGTTTGAGTTTGTCAAGCAGCTTTATAATATGGCCCGTGGTCTGTACTCACCAGTTGGTCTCTGCCTCATTTGGGGTTGGATATAATGCTTGTCGACTTATCTGTGTAGCATAAGCGCCAATAGGCAGGTTCAATTGTGTGGAAGATTGCACTTTGGTATGCCGTTAAGCTTTAGGATTGATGGAGGAACATTTGGCCTTGAGGCTTCTTGGTCAAATTATACACTTGAGGACTTTGGCTGTAAGTATTAGTTTTGCATTTTAATCATGGCATGGAATACCTTTCTTTGCTCGGTGATAGTTGATAAGAATGTTGGTCATAAATTTTGGGTATAATAAGTCCCTAAAATACTCCTTTATGTGAAGAAGCCTTGGTATCATATTAGTTCCATGCCAACCCGCATCTCGGCAATACAAATACAAAATCTATGAGCCAATAGTGTGTCTAATCACCCTTCTTACTATCCTTCTTTTCTTCTTTCTTGCTCTTTTGGTCAGTGCTCGCACTATCATCATCATCTTCATCATCTTCATCGTCCTCCTTGCTCTTCTTCTTCCGCTTTGCCCTTTCCTCCTTCATCGCATCATGCACCTCCTCGCTCGTTTCGTCCTGCTTCTCGTCCCACTCGACATCGTACTCTTGCGCAATCATCTTGATCTCCTTCCGCAGCCCGTTGGCTTCTTCGATCAGCTGCTGCCATTTCTCTAGATCGAAGCCTTTGTTTGCATATAATGTGTTCTGGCGTCGTGACACGGTTAGGTTCAGTGCTGAGCGGTATGAGACTTCGCGGTTGTGGTACAGGAACCAGAGGTAGCCGGTCATGATAGTTGATAATCCGACTAGATACTTTGGAAGTTGTTAATATATACTTGTACGGGGGGGAAGGGGAGTGGGAATGAAACCTACGGTAATGGGCTCCATCGTATCCCATCCATAGTCTGTCATGAAGGTAAAATAGTACGTCCCCAACCACCAAGTCATCATGAGTCCGAAACCTCCCATGGCGAGCCATTGTGCGCTTCGGTGTGCAAGCATATCACATTCCTTCTTGATACTAGCATAATTGGCCAATTTCCTCGAAGCCTTTCGCAACCGTACTCGAAGGTAATGCGTACGGTCGTTGAAGCTAGGAACACCAACCCGGATTTCATTTGGGGCGCCTTCAATATCAACGGCGAACTCAGCACCTCTAGCAGCATCACGAATGAAGTCGCCGATTTCTGTAGACGAAGACCAGCGTACGAATTTTCGGCTTCCAGGGTCTGTAGCGGTGCCTTCTCGTCCTTTTCCAGAATACGATTCTACACCACCCTCACCTGGGCCGCCTCGTAACCCGTTCTCAAGTTCCTCGACGCCAGTATCCGAGTCATTCTTGATCTTGCCAAGCTTGACAATCTTACCATCGACCATTTGCTCATCACTGCCTTCTTCCTTTTCCAAATCCTGCTCATAATCACTTCCAGTCTTGAGCTCATCCTGAGCTGAATCCTCTGCCCGGAAGTACACGTCTGGGGTTTTCTCAGAACCGTCTTTCTTTTTGATCATGGGGAGTTCGGATTGGATCAGCCGCTCCAGATAGGACAATGGCTGCTGCGGATGTACCAGAAGAGCGAGGGGTTCGATATCTTTACGGTCGGAGTTCTTGTCAAGTGTCGTAAGTGGGAGGATAAGTTTTAGGAGTCGTGATGGGGTTGTTAGGAGCTTTCCTGGATAAACAATTTGTCAGCGATTGTGGTTCTCAAAACCAATGATATACATAGCTTACCCTTTGTCATAGCTCCAGCTCTCCTCATCCTCTTCACGGGGGGTCTATCAGAGCCTTCTCTATGCCATGGTGTTCTGATCTGCAGTTCTTTCGCCTGGCCAATTTGCTCATCTAGGTTGGACTCCGGCTCTTGCTTGTCCTGCGCCTTTTGGTCCGATTCTTTGGCTTGGCTTGCATGGTCTACTTTCCTCCACACTTGTGTAACATGTATCAAGCGTATATTCGAGGTTGAGGACGTATAGGAAGCTACAGGTCTATTCCTGAATGTCTGGACTGTCGGTTCTAGCAGTCGCGCTGTCGAGGCTGAGACGAAGCCTCGTGGTAAAGCACGCATTGCTGATCGTAATGTGGCCATCTCTGCTGTTCAAAGCTAGCATTCCAAAAGCATGAGAATCATACTCGAATCAAAAGCATATTATAGTTAGCATAGAATTAATCTTGTGCTTATAGGTCTTGTAATCAAGAGAGTGTGAAGTTTGTACGAGGCCGCATGGGTTCCTTGGCACTCACTATGTTATGACGTACATGGTTCGCTTGTCGCTTCTCGCTTCAGCTAACAACGAGAAGTCGCAAAATGAATGGGTCACGCAAGAGTGTCTCATGTTCATCCATTTCACACTTAATGGGCCTCAGAATTGTGCAAGAGACATACAAGTACATGTTTCCTCCATCTTATCCATTGAGTCAACTTCCTAAAGCTAGTTCAGGGGCTGTTGCATGGTTCTTCGCGCACTATTCGCTGCCTTGATACTACCACACATATGTACTCTGGAGCAGAATGACAAAGGGAATATAAGACAAAAAAGAACAAGGCTCTGGCATTTCGCATTTAAGATATCGAAATGGATCTTTTTGAAAGTGCTCAGTGGCCAAAAGACCACAAACAAAATGCTTTCCTGCTGGGTTTCTCCCATGCCTTTGCTCACAATCCATGCAATAACGCCATCCATGAGCTGAGTGTCCTCTCCGGACGAGGGTGTGCCTCAACGAGCTTGTTGCAAGCCGGTTGACATCCATCTTCCGCTTCAACGTCTGCGTCCTTATTATACACTCCTATGCCAATGCACCGCCCTTAGGTGGTTCTTTTCCTTGGTTAGCGGGCTCACTTCCTGGAATAGATGGAATCTCAGGCAAGGAACCACCTCCACCAGGGCCAACCTCTGGAAGCTTCATGCCACCGCTTGGCATAATCATCTTGTTCAATCTCTCGCCTTTAACTACCTTGAAAGCCTCCTCGTTGTCTAGGGTTTCATAGTCAACCAAAGCCTTGGCCAGAAGATCAAGCTCTTTTCTTTTAGCCATGATCAGATTTGTTGCACGAACGCGACCTTCCTCGATGACTCGGCGAACTTCAGACTCGATCAACTCTTTAGTAGTTGTGGAAAGCGTATCGTGGTTGGACCCGAGGTCAACATTGCCTAGTGCATCCGACATACCATATCGAGTGACCATGGCATAAGCTATCTGAGTAGCGTGTTGAAGATCCTATACTAGTCAGTAATTACCTGCAAAGAGAAGCAAGGAAACTTACAGAAGCAACGCCACTGGTCACCTTGTCAGGGCCGTAAGCGATCTCTTCAGCAACCTTGCCACCAAGACAGACATCGATCTGGGTCAAATATTCGTCTTTGCTCATAGAGTACTTATCCATCTCAGGTAGGTGCGATGTCATACCGAGGGCCTGGCCACGTGGCATGATAGTGATTTTGTGCAGTCTGTTAGCTCGGGGTGAGAACATGACGACCAGTGCGTGACCAGCCTCGTGATAAGCAGTCATCTCCTTCTCCTTCTGAGAAATGACCATACTCCTTTTTTCGGCACCCATGATGACCTTGTCCTTGGCCCATTCAAAATCCAACATAGAGACTGCCTTTGCTTTGGCCTTACTGGCATGTACAGCTGCTTGATTGATGATGTTTTCGAGTTCTGCTCCTGAGCAACCAGGGGTTCCTTGGGCAAGGGCTTCGACGCTGACATTATTATCCGCAATAATGTTCCTCATGTGATGTTTCAAGATTGCGATGCGACCTCTGACATCGGGTAAACCGACGACAACATTTCGATCGAATCGGCCAGGTCGAGTGAGAGCCTTGTCGAGTAATTCAGGGAAGTTAGTGGCTGCAAGAATGATGACACCGCTGTTCTGTTCGAATCCATCCAATTCAGTAAGAAGTTGATTGAGAGTCTGCTTAACATAAGCTGCATCGCGAGCATTTCGTTTGCCACCAATGGCATCCAGTTCATCGATAAAGACAATTGCTGGTGACTTGCTCTTGGCTGCAGAAAAGAGTTCTCTGACTCTCTTTGCTCCGACACCAACGTAGACTTCATCGAACTCACTACCAGACATGAAGAAGAAAGGAACTCCCGCTTCACCAGCAACAGCACGCGCCAAGAGAGTTTTACCAGTACCTGGAGGACCAACGAGTAGCACACCCTTTGGCAGTTTGCCACCCAAGGTTGAGAATTTATCAGGATTTTTCAAGAAGTCAACAAGCTCTTGTAGTTCATCTTTGGCCTCATCGCATCCATGGACATCAGAGAATCTGACGTTTTGATGTTCGGCCTTTGCTTCGTTGTCCCCTTTGCCGCCACCAACCTTTCTGAAGGACTGGAAGCCTTCAATCAACATCGCAACGACGACCATGCTAAGGTAAGTGAAGAGTCCAAAGTAGAGCAAGAGTTTGACCCATTTGAAAATTGTACCGCCAATGGTTTCCTCAACCACAACATGAAGGGGTGCATCTCGACCGCCAGTTCCAGCATTTGCACCATTGCGAGAGACTGCAACATTGGCACCTTGAGACGCAGCAGCAACCGCCTGACCAACAGCCTGCATTTGCGTACTATATTGATTGCCTTGAGGGGTACCGTACTGCCCACCAGTCATATTATTCTCGGCTTGGCCAAGCATACCAAGAGCCCTTTGGTAGACAGCCTCGCAAGCAGCATTGGTGGCAAATTGGTGGGTCTGATAACGTTCGACAATGATCGCGGGCATATTGGCACGGAGAAGAGCTTGATAAAAGGCATTTTGAGCAGTGGCGCTTCCCGGGTTCTTGTTGGCTGTCTCTTCCATATGAGCGAGGAGGTTGCGGGAGGTGCTCGCACCAAACACTGTCCTTCGTTGATTTATTGATAATCTAGAAAGTGTGTGAGATTGTTGATTTCGAAGATGCGAGGCCTTTAAATATCATCAGTCAGTATATTGGTCTTGCGACATGAATGCGCGGAAACATACAGAAGGGGCCTGCCAAGCAGTCAAATTTGATAGCAAGCGTTCGTGTCTAACGGAAACACTGGAGTTCAGGAGTACTGCTCTTTGCAATGTCTTTGCTGAAGTCATCCGAGGCATTATCGCATGACTGCGGCCTATGAGCTATCACACCGTCAGTTCTTCATCGCAATCACAGCTACAGAGCGGTTTGTGAACGTACAGGCATCGCAGAAGTACGAAGTGCCATGGTTTCCAACCCTCACCCACGGCTATCTCCACGATAATGGATTTGAATCCACCTTGCCTGTTTCTCGCGGCCAGGAACCTGGCGGAAAGGTTGAGAATCCGGTGAGGTTACGCTGCTAGGAGCCTCCCGATGAAGGCGAGAGTTTCAATAACGCCTAAGGATAAGTTTGTAATTATGATCAAGGCGTCAAGCCTAGTAAGATAGGAGTTGATTGAGATACCAGTAAAGACAACTGGTCTACGAGACAAAAGATGTTAAAGTGATGCGATCTTGAGCGGCGATCGCGGCGTCCATATGCGCTAACTGAATGACGTTAGATAGCTTCGGATTCGCAGAAACTAAATACCGATTACCTCAATCCCCAGGTGAAGCATGTATCGATATATCAAGGCAGCCGGACTCTCGAAGGATTTAGCTCTAGGAGTCATTTCAAATACAAAGAACATGTATCCATGACAATATTCTAAATTCCTACCGCTTGGGGCAGCCATTTCTACAGTGGTGTGAAAGTCCAGAAGTCCAACAGATTTTGCCAATCTTGGAACAGAATTATTAGTCCTTAAAGTCACTTGGCAGGTGATGGGCGAAAAGAGCTGTCACCATGGAGAGATAGTTGTCAAGTTATGGGCAATGTTTTGCTTTATTGATAATGATACATGATTTTCCAGTCCAAACATGATCCCTCATCACACCCGAGCCCACCTCGCATTTATTTAGCTCACCACCTTCAAAAATCATCGCCTCCTTGCTAAACCCCATCGCAATGCAGATGAATGCAGCTTTAAGACTAGTGAAAGAAATGAGAGAATAAATAAAATCTCGTCGACATCATGGCCCCATTCGGAGCGAATCATTATTGCAGTTGTAATTTCCAAACGGAGCCCGAAGACATGTTTGAAAGAACGCATAGAAAGGTCAAGAAAAACGAATGAAAGAAATGTGTGTAAGATAAGAGCAAATAGATCCATGAAAGAAATGGAAAGTAAAAACGTGCAGGTAAAAAAGCAGTGCTCGCGAAGATCCCCTTGCAAAAATAACTGTAGACAATTATGCCGCCCAGATCCCGTGAGGGAATTTGGCTCTCAAAGCAAGCGCGCTGATACAAGATTGATGGTTGTTGGATGGGTAGATTTGCTGGAGGTTTGGCGTATTATTAGAGATGAAGCATTTATATGTTTACTGATATTTTTTGGAGGCGAAGGTGAGCCTGGTTCTGTTTTGCCCGCTTTCCTCTCGGGTATAGGAGTTGAAACGAAAGAAAAAAAACCGCCGAAGATAGTGATACAATGTTGTGCAGACACCGAAAGGACTGAAAACGCCGAAAAAGTGATATTATGATGGAAAGGCCGTTATAGGTTTTCGATTCGAGCGCTAGGCATCTGCAATGATGGGTCATCGAAAGCCTCAAGCTTTTGTGCCCAGGGGTCGTGGAAGACGTTGTTCTGGCCGTAGGGGTGTCCAATATGACTGATTACTTCAACCGGTGGTTGATATGCAACGTTTTCGTACCACTGACCTGCTTGCGGTTGCTGGTGGTACGGTTCCTGTACTTGCACGGCCTGTGGGATGGATGCAGCCATTGGTTGTTGAGGTAATTGTTGCTGGTAGTGCACCATGGGTTGTTGCTCAACTGGTGAGGTGTGCTGGGAGTGTAGAGCATAGGTGGCAGTTTGAGCTGGATGATGTGTGTAGTATGGCTCTTGCGAAACAGGGCTGGCTCTCGAAGCAGAGGAGTAACTACTGGGGCTGCTTTGAATCATCTCCTGGGTTCCCTGCTGACGAGGGATCTGGTAGGTTTGAATTGGTGCTGGATTTGTGTTCAGTGTTGCAACACCAGGGTTATTTTGCTCTGGGACGTAGTAGGAAGAGTGAGTCTGCAGACTTGGGTTTCTGTGCATCATGTGACTGTGGTGATGATTTGGATGTTCGTGAATAGTAGGATATTGCTGAGCACCGCCTGAAAGACTGTGTCTGTGGCTGAACTGTTGCATTTGGAAGGCCTCTTGTTGCTGTCCAAAGTCGGCAAATGAGTGGGCTCGGTGCATTTGGTGTCCATGGGCCAGGTGAGGGTGAACCCCTTGGGACCACTGCATTTGTCCAGAATGCTGTGGTGTAGATGGAGACTCTCCACTGTCAGAGTCGGAGGTCTCACCATCATCCAGTTCGGAGGAGTGGATTCCACGTTGGTGGGAGCGGCGTTGATGCTTCACCATCGTCGTCTTCCGGCAGAAGCTCTTCAGGCAGCCTTCGTGGGCACACTTGTATGGTCGCTTCCCGGTGTGAATTCTTCGATGGCGGGCCAGACTGGAAGACTGTTTCTTGTCAGATAACTATTCATACCACAACCCACGCAATATTTCTTACGTCGGAAAACCGCTTCCCACAGCCAATGTGTTGGCACTGATGTGGCTTCTCGCCGGTGTGGGTTCGGATGTGAACTGTGAGAGCACTTCGTTGAATGAAGCTCTTGCCACAACCTGGTGTCAGGCATGAGTATGGGCGTTCGTTGGTATGTATTCTGTAATGTCTTTGCAAGTCGGACTTTCTATTGAAGCTCTGTTAAATCGTCAGCATGTACATCAAAGGATGGGAATACTTGTTACTGACTTTGGCACAGGTTTGCCAGTCACACTGGAAAGGGCGTGCATTTGGCTCGTTCTCTACCAGCTCCATGACGTCCATTTCTCTCAAAACTTAAGTAGGGGATGAAAAGAAGTTGTGTAGTTAGAAGGGATTTCCTGAATAGCGAGGGAGGTCGTGTTAGGGCCTGGGTGATATGTATCGGTGGAGAAAAGTGTTGGAGCTTCTGATGGATGGGAAGCAGCGGTATCCTGGGAGAAAATAAGGTGGATGCGGAACTTCAATGCGACAGGCGATGGTTCCGGTAGCCGTCACTCTATTATGCCGAAGAGGAGGAAGGAAAGAAGAGTTGGTGCAAAGAGCAAGGTAGAGAGAGTCCAGGAGGATTCTCAATTAACGGCGTCCGGCGCAGAGCTGACTGAATGAGGACGTTGACGACGAATAATATCAATGAGAGTAATTAGAAGTCTGGCGTGAGTGGTGTAGCAGTGGTGCAGGCCCTGGGTGGCTGAAGTGAAGAAGACCTTTGGAAGGTAGAAGAAGGATCTGAAGTCGAGGTCAGAATGCTGAACACAAGAGATCGATGTCTTATAGAAATGATGAGAGGGAGGGTGGTGGTGTTTACATACTCTTGGGAGAGAATGCTTGTACCTGACTGAGATTCCCGAGTCGAGAATCGAACACGGACTGGCGGGGGAGTGCACGAGCAATAAGGGTTCTCCCACGTTGAGATTACTTCTCAGTACTTGAGAATAGATCTAGCCCGCAGACGCCTGGTGTGATGCGAGTGGCTGTGGAACCCGTGTCGGGCGAGCGAGCAGAAAGAATAATGAGTAGTGGTCGCAGTGTCGGCAGGAGTAGAAAAGTGACAGACCACTCTAGGCGTAGTGTGGTCGTCAAAAGGCGAATGCTACTGCAGTGGGGACGTTTTTGTTTCGACGTCAAAGTGCTACGGACCAAACTGTGTTAGGCTTTCGAAACAGGGACCATTCTTGAAGGGTAGTAGATCAGGACTGGAATCGGAGGCTTAGGATCTTCGACGCACTTGGTGCATAGAACGTTGCTGTGCTCGGGCTCTGCAGGATTATTATTATGGCGGAAAGTGAAGGTAGGAACCTGACTCCGCCGTCTAGCAGCCGTAGTGGGCAAGGCAGCAACAGGATCCAGGATAACAACGCCCAGGACCAGGTGTAGAGCGAAGCTGATGGTGGTCTTGGTGGTAGTAGTGGTGGTGGTCGCGGTGGTGATTGAGAGAGCGTAGTCTGGGAGCTAGTGTGATGCGACTGAAGGTTCAACGCTGCAACGGCGTGATCCAGTTGTTGATGGCGTTGTTTTGCGCCGTGACAGGAACTGTACGGTAAATTGTGATCTAGTTCTGGTCCAGTCCGTGGGAGATGTCTGGGTGCGAGTACGGTACGGGAGGTATATATGTCTGAATCCACGGGCAATGCTTGAGCGCAGCGCCTGAGATGAGATGATGGAAGACACACAGAGGCAGCAGAAGCAAGAATAGAAGTAGTCAACGAGCGAGTTGAAGTGAGGTGAGCAGACCATGAACGGTACTTTACTTTTTTTCACAGCATGCTGGGTGGATTGGGGGTAGGGGTGAGGAAGTGAAGTCGCAACAGAAGCAACAATGTCATCGACGGGGACGAGGGTGCTTGGATGCGATGTGTAGAATATGGACCCCAGCACGAAGTCCCGGATGACAGAAAAAGAATAAATCAACGAGTAGACGAACCTGAAGAAGCAAGGTCGCTTTGCTGGTGAGTGAGTGAATAGGTGCAAGTGTCGGTCTGAGGTCTGAGGTCTGAGGGTTCAAGAAAGTAAATATGGATTCCGTCAGGTAGGACGCACTTTCGATGGCGCTGCCCTTTTCAAACAAGCCATGCATGTCCTCACCCTCCTTTCACCTACCCACATTTCGACTCGACTCCCGACTACTCGAGTCGTCGTTCAGGTACAGGTACAGCCCAGCACTTGATCGCTCGACCAAGTGCGATGGCACTAGGCCCGAAGGTGCAGCGCCGGGCGTCGACTACACGCTGTTTAGGTCAAGATCCGTGAGCGAGACCCTCCATCCACATCCACTTTCACCATGCAAGGGTCTCTCTCGCACAGGACAGGAGTCAGCAGCCAGCAACAGGGGTATTATGGCGGGCGTGGGATGCTATCGCCCGCCGTACTTTCGTCGGTCCGGTGCTCCAGGGATCCTCCTGCTCCACGCTCTCGCCCATCACGACACCACTGCCATTACTGTACCTAGGCCTGCCAGGCGTGATGCCAACCTTCAGTCCAGCAGAGCGTCTGTGTGTATGGAACCTTTGGCCGAAGTGATTGGCCTGTGCGAAGGAGATACACAATCGGACATGGGCTCTCTCTCTCTCTCTCCCTCTCTCTTTCTCTCTCTCCCTCTGGCCCTCTGCCTCTGCCTCTGCCTCTGCCTCGGCCTCTCTCGTGTTCCTGCTAGTAGTACTAGCATCTCAACTTCCGGAGTCAAGAGCCAAAAGACACGGCTGCCGAGGGGCCCCTTGTCATTATTCACCATCAAGCTGCAGTGTCCTGCTGTACCGGCCAAAAGCACCCGTCTACAGTCAGTACGCTCTATACGGTACAGGCAAGCCCTGTTGCATATCCTCCCAGTCTTGCGTGTATGACAGACCCTTGTCCCTGCCAAATCATATCAGAAAGTGCCCTATACGATACAGTAGCAGTACCCCGGAGAACCCAGCAGGAACGCCGGCCCTGGCCCTGAGACCGTCAGGGGCTACTAGCTGGGCTCGCCCTGGCCCGCCCACAAGTGCTGCCTCTAGGCTCGATGGTGCTTAGCGACCGACTGATGGGAGGATAGATAGCCTGCTATTGATCATGGAGTACCGACATAGCCATAGATTGTATGGATGGCAAATAATTAACTGGATTGTTTACCTGGCTGGCTGTCTCGGTGGCCTCCGAGGCAATTGGCATGGTCTGATTTGATAGAGCGAAGAAAGAGGGAGAGGAGTACCCGAAGCAAGACAGATCATATTTACAGCTGCAACTTAGTCTTCCAGCCGGAGACTCTTGAACCAGGAGCTTCCTTGCACCAGCTCCTTCGCGACGGCACGCTTTCGAAGTACGATGCTGTATCAAGCTATTGTTAAGAAAGCACGTTCCAGCCACAGCTACCAGCCCCCCTTTTTATGGAGAGCTTGACAGTTCCCGCCATACGTGCGCCGGTACGGAAGTATCACAGATCACCCAGTGTTACCCAACACGAACGGAGAGGGACCCAAAAACAATTCCTGCGTGACTTTCTCTTTCGCCAACGGGTACTCGTTCGCGGGGTTTTACTCTGCCGAGTATCATGATATTGCGATTCGCATTACCAACTATAACAAACGCGCGAGAGGGTCAAACATGGTCGGCCGAAATAATGGCCGCATGTCTTGCCCTCGAGTGCCCATGAGTCGTGAATATCATCATTTACCAAGTCCTTGATCCATCAATCTTAGTCCGGCCGATATAACAACGACAACATCGCAATGGGCCATCGCCACGGCGTGTAACTGTAGCGACCCCGTCAGCAGCAACAAACAGCAACAGCAGGCATACTGGTAATTGGTAAATTCGGCAGCACTAACTAAGGTAGTGTCTTCGAGAAGACTTGCTAGGGGAATCATAGTAGGCAGAAAAGGGACTGGCATCTGTATCGGAAGCCTTCAGAGACAGCTAATTTAACATTGCCCCAAACCCGGCCAAAAATGGAACGGGTGAATGATGGGAGTGTGATGGAGCCCGTCATCCTGAGATCTGATCAATCTAAGATACCGCCATCGCCCGGTGCTTCATCTCCTCATCTATCTTGTGCGTTTATGATTTTGAAAGAAATGGGGGTGACAAGCGAAAGGGTCAAGATGCAGATGTATGGAACACTATTTTATGTCAGTGGAAATGAGGATATACACAGGTGACTATGATTGCCTGAAAGTAGGAAGCGTGTATTGCTGGGCGAGGAGAGAGAAGATCGTTTGCCCAACCGACAAATAAATTCGCCAGGTAAAAACTTGGCGCAGAACTGCGGTGTTTTTAATTTTCCGGTCTCCGGCCGTCTTCCGAAGAATTCTTGACCACCAAACTCGATTTGACTTCAATATTTCAAGGTGCCGATATCATACAACTCTGTGATAATCCATTGAAAGACCGCCGGTATCCACCGAGTCCATCATTCTCTACCAGTGGATTGTCAATTGCCTGTTGGAGATATCTGAGCCGATATCCCAGGAGCTATATGATGGCGCGTCTATAGGCGCGCAATATCCCCAGAAGAGGTCTTCCGCTCGCACATCATTCCGGGACCTGCTTCTTCTGGATCTTCTTTGCGTATCCAGAAGTCCCGGCGGAAAAGTTGACAGGCCGTTGGATATGATCTTCATTTCGGTGCAACTATTTAGGATACTGAAGCCTCCATTCAACGCTCCTGTATGGCCAATGGGCCCTGGTGAGCGGAAGCATGAAGCTCTGCCGCAACTCTGCCTTTTTCTCCTGGATCTGATTCCGTCACATTTCCGTTCTCCCCCGCTTATAGTTTATCATCCCAGTCTTCTCAACTTGACCGACGACGGTAAGTTGCACAGAATCAGACAATTTTGTGCTGCTATACCTATTAAAGGACCGCTGCTCCTTTTTTTCTCTCTCTCGAAGTGTCAGTACTGTTCATTTCAAATCCCCATGCCTGTTAGTATGGTAACATCCTGCCCTATATCACCATATCCCAAAGCTTAAACCGGTCTACAAACTTATTTCATATTTGGCAGGGGTGAGCGAAGCGAATGAGTACGGTCACCGCAGACAGTGGCCCAACTCATGCCGTATCTTTTTGCTACATGACCCCACCTTCTAGCAGCCGCCTTGCCAGCAAGATTAGGCATGGGACCGGAACTCACAAAGCATAAGTCCTCTTCTGATCAAAATTTCAAGCATGCCTCTATCCTTCATTTAAAAGTAACTGCCGAACACGTAAGGCGCGGGATTTCACAGCTTTCGGGGATTTCGAGAAAGAAAAAATGGATGACCTGACATTTGGCGATGACGCTCTTCTCTGCACGGGGCCAGGCACCATCTATCGCTTCGGATTTTAATCTACGATCTTACGATTCAAAGCAGAGCATCTGTAAAAAGCACTAGCGGGTCCGGAAGCTGGCGAAAAGTTCCCTAGCGACTTCATCCCGATACGCAGTGCGCAATCTATGAGAGTTTGCTATCTTGGCTTTGTCAATCCGACGAAAGCCCGTTCCTGAAAACTATAGCAGGATGAGGGACTGATTAGGTGACAAGCTAGGATGGTGTGCACGCCGAACTGGACGCTGGCCTCATGTATGCCACGATCTGCTTCGTTTAGAGCTGCTAGATACGCAAGCAGATTAATCTACTTCGTACTGCACATGCTCTCCCTGCCGTCTCGTTTATGTCGCCTGCTACTCCTATTTCTCAAGCCTTGCAACTGTTGAGGAGACTCCATGAAACGTAAGTACGTGATGCCACGTGAAAGGAGGCTGGGATGTCTAGGCAACGTGGGCTCTATTCTTGAACTAAGCTCGCTTCACCATTGGTTTCTTCGCACCTGTTCTCTACGGTTCCTGTACAAGCTCATCGTTCCAGGGAAGTCTGAAGCGACAGGATCCTGAAACATCCGCGAAACAACTTGACCTAAAGCTCGCCAGCGGCATGCTTTTGTTCCTTTCAAGCCTTTGGCTTGAGGCCAAGAGCGTCCAATAAAGGGATAGCTATCCTCCCTGCCGTCTACTGGGTTCTGTACCCCCAATCAATGATCCCTCAGAAAATCATCAAGAATACCGATAAAATCTCCGAGTGAGAAAGCTCTGTTTGGGAACAAATCTCCTGTCAGACAAGCAACATTGTTACCATTGCTCTGGTAGTCCTTCATGAGTTTGAGACAAACATATCACAGTAAATTCGGGGATGACGGGCACGGCAGATCCGAGACTCTGCAAAAAACTCAATAGGAACTGCCATTGACTCGAGACAATGTGGCCCCGCTATCTCTTGGGTAGGGTCGATCCCTTCGCATCAATAATGACATCCGCCTTTCGTCTGTCATCGCGGTCATCTGAAGAGTCAGGTTGATTTGCATTGGGGCATTGATTGGGCTCCGATTGACCAGGCCGTTTTACTCGAGCGCAGAACTAAAGGACTCCAGACTTTCACGCCGATCTCGAGCTATGAGACTCGCTCGAAGTGTGGTAATCAGCAAAGTTACATCTCGAGCTCCAGGGTCAGTGTCCCTCCCTCCCTGACCGCGGCGCACAGTGGTATGGAGGTTTACACAGACCAGGAGTTCCAAGGAGGGATTTCCACTGTTCCTAGTGACTTCTAGCTACAATCCCAAGGGGCGGCATCAAACAGACGTCAAACCAAAGCGTCTTCACCAAGTGCAGAAACCGTAAAATATCGAAACGTCTTTTCCGATAGTCGTTATCGTCAGAAGCTTGACCCATGACCAATCTCATGCAGGATCTGTTCACTATCACAATTCTCAACTCTGCATGACACTATTCTTCAAAGGCTCGCGTAGCTGATTCGCATCTCCAAAGAAAGATTTCCAGGCATCGCACTCTCGCAATCGCTTACCCACAACCTAGAAACTTCCTTCGGCATATATTTTGAAACATCCTGGCAGAGCATCCTCAGTCGCGTTTCGTGACTGCATTCCCTAAATCAAAGACGCTGATCCTATACGCGTACTTGGAGAAAATTAGGGAGAGCCATCTTTAACTAAATGATGCCAAATATACTCCAGAAATTTGCTCATCGAAAAACACCATGGTGCAGATGATGTGGATGCGACCGAGACGTAAGCAAGCAGGCCATTGTTCAACCCTGAGTTCGAGTGAAACATGAAACAGTAACCAAAGAAACAAGCTGCTGTTTCTCCGCGCCACTTCGATTTGTGTCCCGGAAGTCCTAGACCAGAAGCAAGATTCCTTGCCAAAATACAAGGCTATCCGTTCATGCTAAAAGATAACGCCGTGCCTCATATGTATGCTCAGATATTTCACGTACGCCAGCAACCAGCTGCTTTGAGATCGGCACAGCTGTTCTTGATAATCGCCTGGAGCAAGCGAGCGTGTTCTCTTGCTTAATCAAAACTAGGACTGCACAGCAGGCGTTGTCTTCCGATTTGAGCAGGGCAGGGCTCGGCTGCTCTTCCATCATGATGGCGCTGGTCCACCAACATCTGAGCGCACAGGAAGCTAAGCTACCTTGAAAGTTGCGCTCAGACATGAGCGACCACTACTCACCAATGCCGCTGCGGGGCAGGAAAAGAAAGCAACAGAATTCAATTCAGCACGACTTGAGGAAATCTCAATACTGAGTTTGTAGCAACCACTGCATGTACTACTGTGCTACTCGGTCACTCAGTAAGTTGAACGTGTATGCAATAGACCACGTCCTAGCGGTGCATGACCTCTATACTATCAGTATCTTTCTCCGCTTCGTCATTGACGGATCGATGGTCATAGCTATTGATCACAGTGATGAGATCTGGCAATGGCCTTCGGGTTGTTTGTGATCATAGGGTGGTAGTTATACCTTGCTTTTTCCTGCTTTTTCCTTTCCGCCCGTCCCCTCCCGAACTAAGCCCTCGGCTGAGTAGATTCCCCTCCACGGCCAAAAGAGGCCTGTTCACTTCATAACAATATGGACGACAGCTAGCAGTGAAACTTGGAGTCGTGAGTATCAAACCTGCTCTCCTCCGGTCTTTCGCTGTGTCTTAGGACAGGCAATCAATCGATCAAATTTATATCGAATAAAGTCGATCCGATCGACTGGAAGAGACCTAGACGCAGTCTAAAGGACCCAGTTACGAAGAATAAGGTGAGGGAAATCTAAGCCATGTTGTGATGGAATCAAGTGCTACAGTGCATATGTACACGCAAAGACCTGCTAGTAAAGCCGGTCAGGCGAGCAAAGAGGTGTCATAACGACACAGAAACGTCATTGATAAGGAGCCTATCAGAAGAGGCAACTCCAAGCCGTGAAGAACCCTTTACTTTACTGGCTGACCTGACTCCATCATAGTGTGTAAAGGAGTCGTTCATACATAAGCTGCTACAGTACAGCCCATACAAAGTATGCTGGCGGGCGGACATTAACCACGATGCAGGCCTGTACCAACCTATCCCATGAGGATTGCATTGCACATGCACAAGGATAAGCATACCTCCCTTTAGGTGGGTGGGAAAGAGACGGAGAGGGTAAGAAACAAAGGGAACAAGGGGAAAGCTACAAGGTCGATAGCCGACGAACCAACCAAGGCGATTTCAGCCAGCCTAGGAGGCCAGGGTGATGAATGAGAAAAGGACATGGATTAATGCATGCATAACCATATGCATGTCTCCCTGCACTGGATAAGTTCGGGTGTCAGGGTACGGCAGGGTTGGAAAGCTGACTGATACATCCGTCACGAAGGCTTTGCTACGGTACCGTGATGGGGGGGGGTTGTCGCCGGCATATTTGACCGTTACTATTACATTGCTCCGCTTTTCTATTTCTCTCGGGCTGAGAGGCTGCAATTCGTGTACATCATATGCACTTTGTGCGCCGGTATATAATGTAAATCAGCAAGTACCATGAGACTGGCCTTACCAAAGGAGCTCCATAGCGATGCATGGTTACTTTAACAGTTCATGCTATACAAGATGGCATCTAGACGTCCAACTTTCCTAAAATCTGTATTGTATACCGAACCCAAAGAAACCAAGCCAGACTAGGCGGTATCGGCAATCCACACATCGATGCAGCTTTACTTTGGTAAATTAGCGATGAGTGAGGCGCCGACTAATTCGTCGGGCAGATTGATTGTTCTTGACCCAAACAAGCAGACTCCGTTCCACGTGTGACCTAAAATGGAGGATTCATGAACAGGGTCAAGTCAGAAGCGGAAGGTTTGGTCAAGTGAGGTTGTACTCTGTACGTGAAGATGTGCGTGCTTTGCATGAAGGCGTCGAGGATACGGGGCGAACGAGAGTCGTGAGGTATTTGGTAGGTGCGTCGTCGCATTGGTCATTGGCCGTTGGCCGCGGGGTAAGAGAGCATTCAAAGAGTATTCAGAGAGGGGGGGAGGGGGGGAGAGAGAGAGAGAGAGGACGATCTGGAACGTGTGGCCTGGAGTATCATTCACGTATTATGTCTGTGTCGCTCCAGAGTTGACAGGCTTGCAACGTGGTCTGGCATAGACGTACGGAATCTTGATACTCGGGACCTTCTCTGCTTTCAATGCCTTGTATGCTGCTCCATGTTGTTTCCAAGAGCTTCATCCGGAGACAGGATAAAGTTAAGCTATGCGTGTGATACCAGGTCGAAAGCGTGAGGGTGAGATTCCCGTATGCGGCTGGCTGGTCGGTTGCCGTGTGCATGTTGTGATGTTTGATGATCTCAGCCTTAATAGTGACATTCGAAAATACATCAGGACTCAAAAAGGCAGGGCAAAACCATTCATGATTCGCCCGGCCATCATCCGGTCGGAAGAAAAACGGCGTCTGAAAGCATAACCTTAAGGCCGATTCTCAAGTCGCAATACATCGTCGTCACCGGCAAGCATGATGGCGCAAATTGTCTATACTCTATCAGCCTCGACCAGGCAACAAGCAATCAGCCAAGATATAGTTACGGAAATCCTTCAAATCATTTGATTGACACACCGACCATGTGGTCGCCCACCATCCATGTTCTTTTGGCTGAAAAGGTGAGCTGAAAATCTGCATCTCCAATGCAACACAACAGCGCTGAGCAGCGCTGAGGGGAGTTTCCCCACTACAGGTGGAGGGGCATTAGCCTTGGCCTCATTATTCACATCACAAACATCAAGCATTCCATCCGGTGTCACATATTGAGAGGGTTCTTTCGGGTTAATCATAGCTGTGCCGCTGACCGGCCGGATTAAAGATGATGTACGGCACAGTCACCGCCCAGCCGTTCCTGAACATCGTCTGCATTCAAGTAAGCACCTTGATTATGGATCGGCCATGGGATATGGCTGTACTGTACGCTGCGACGTGCTTGTATTGTTGTTCTCGTTGCGCACGAGCTGAGCTGAGCTGGGCCACCTTCTTGGGCGCAAGCGAGAAGGACAGACCTCCGGATGCGCAAGGCATGGAAGGGCCCGGTAAACAAGCAGACCCTTTACGTTAAACTGCATGAACGAGCGAGGAATGGACGTTGTCCAAACTGTAGATGGGCGCAGGCCCAATGCTCTCTCGCTCTCTTTTGCTGCCAAAAGCTCTGCTTTACGTGGGCGTTGTATCACGGTGATGCGGCAGGTGGGATGGTTATGGCCTACGTGTATGATAAGCCGTCGAAGATTAGGGCATGAAGCACGCAACTCCCCCAGGGTTTCGGTTGCCACCGAGCCGACCAGGTTTGACCAGCCTGCTGCTGCTTGCTCTCCGGGTAAAGGTAAGTCCGCCCACCATCTTCACGTCAGGTCAGCTTGCTGGCTTGCTTGCGGCGGCGCCCGGCATAAATGATCACAATCATGGATCAGAGGCATTTATTGTTCTCAGGATTAGGTTTGGGTTTGGGAATGGGAATGGGAATGGGAATGGGTTTTGTCCTCTCAAGCATAGGGGAACAGGAAGATGAGTTGCCGTACAATATCACTGTGCCTCTATAGTCGCTATCACACTTCGCGATGCTTGTTTCTCAGAGGGGGAATATTTGGGGTGGAGCTATGATGATCCGAGCACGAGGTGACAAGTGACATCTGTGGAGTATAGAGTTGGTCGATTAATCAACAGGAATGATAAGCCATCCTACTCTGTCAGAAAGGCAGAGAAAGGTCCTTCCAAACGTGTTCCCGCTGAATCACCTGCTGGATCGCGAAGGATCAGGAGCGCAATCGCTCAAATGATGGCTTCTTGGCAGCTGGAAGGGAAAAGTCGTCGCTATCACTTGTTTCACCTGCCACCACCGGATTCGAGGTGAGAAGTCAGATACAGTTTACAAATTAATATGATGCTGTTGATAGCTGAGTCGACCGGCAAGGAAGCACCTAGGACTACTCACGCATACTGGCCTTCGCGCGGGGTTGGTCCGCCATCCCGCCGCTCATGCGCACAGGACAGGGAAAGCAGCAACGGCAGATATCGGTAACGCAATCAAAAGACGACCGACCGAATATTGGAGGGCTCGCCTTTGCATCCTCAACTCCACAAGTCTGTGCCTGATTCGCTCGAGGACCAGAACGTGGTGCTCTAGGTTTGTGCTCCTATGCAAACCCTGGGGGCTAGGACGGGGATTGGAAGGGGGCAGCAAAAATACTCGTACGCCATCGTCCTTACGACTCCAGCATCACTTCTGTGTATGAGAAAGAGGATCTTCATCCTTCGACCTTCAATAAATCAGGGTCCGACAAACCTTAATTGTCCCTCGACTGGTGCTGGGCTGGGATGGGTGGTGCAACCCGCACTCGCTTACTCCTTGCTTATTCATTGCACGTTCTTTCATAGGGTCCTTTGAAGACTATGAATATCACTGTCAAGGAATAGACACAATCACATGAGTCGGATCTACGGGTGATGAAGGGTGCAGTTTGAACTCCCGGAAGGCTAAGCTTCTGACCGATATATTGCCGATGTGTTATGTGATGGTACTCCAGTAACTTGGCATTTAATGCCCTTGGGGACAATACTGTACCTACCCAGGAGCAGAATACCGTACCGTATCCTGTACCGCGTCGAAGGATCAACCCCGTACACGTGGAGAAGCAGACAGAGAGGAGAGCAAATGGTGAAGGGAGAATGCAAGACACCTGCATTATTCCCCTGGGAATTATTGATATCTAGGCTGCAAAACAAGGACTATCCTAACCACCTGTCCTTACGCTGCAGGTCGGGTGGATGTGGAAGCTTCAATTGATAACTTATAACCCTAGACCCAGCCGTTGAGGAGGAGCCAGGAACAACCCACCTTTGCAGAGTAATAACAGCATCTTCCTGGCTGATAATGGTTTCCCAGCTCGCTCTGGCTGTGGGTATGGCCGGTGCTGCAATCTACGCGACGGGTATTTTCTGAAAAGCTTCCGGTACCCAGAACCCTACCAAACCCTACTTTAACTGAACCGACCCTGTCCTTATTATGCGGTTTGCATACTGAAAAAGAGGACGATTATTGTAAGACACCTGGATTGCTCATCAAACACCCAAAGATTAGAGACCATACGAATAAGAAGCGAACGTCAACCGAGAGATCCTCGCGCTCCCCACCCTCCAAAGTCTCCTGAAGCAATCTATGGAAGTGGAGGCTCCAGTGGAGGTTGCAGGCTGGCCACGTGAATTGCCTCATTATCGTCGTCAACCGAGTCCGAATGTAACAAAGCACTCCATTCTCGACCAGAAAAACTGGAGGTAATCTCCCGTTATGCAACGTAAGTCGTAGGTAATGGCAATGTTGCCATTTCAAGCTTCAATATCACATTTCCCATACATGCGAGAAGGAGGGGCAACAAGACTCCCTTTCGGCATTTGCCCCTCCCCCCTCCACCAAAAAAGCAAAACCTCGCTCTCGCCAAACCCAACCCCATGGCCTTGAGTCGTCGTCGTCGCCCGTTAAGGCGCCCTTGGGAAAATCCTTGTACGGGATTGATTATGGATCTTCAATATTGCATTTGTGCGCGAGGACGGATGGAGAAGAGGTATAAGTGGATGAAACAGAATAAACCGCTGTACCGTATGAGAATTAGACTCTAGAGCTGGAATTGTGGCGACCGGATGAACAATTCTTCTCAAGGACAGGCACGGTAAAGTAGGGGGGGGGGGGGGACGACTTCAAGTCATGCAATAGCAAACAATCATCACAGAGGGGCGGCGAGGTCTGGATTTCCTTTCCCAAGGCCCCTTCAGAGTTTGGACGTACGGCACGCTCGACCGTCGTAGCCAGTGCTGAGGAGAACGATGAGCTTGGAAATAGAAGGATATAGGCATAAAAATAAAAGGTAAAATAAAAGACAATTTTCAGATACTTTGCATTGACTGGTTCCTCGCTTCGGGAGAGGGTAGGAGAAGGGAGGGGGGGAAGATTTGTTTCTTGCCTCATGTTTCCCCAACTGCCTATAGGAGAGAGGGATGGCAAGAGGTAACAAAGAAAGACGAAAAAAACTCTATTACGAGTCAAGGGCACCGCGCATCAGTACTGACTGCAATAATGTAACGAGCTTCGAAACCATACACCAAACAAGTCCTCCCTCTAAGTGCAGAAGCCCAATCCAAGAAGTGGCACCACAATAGCATGAGAGGCAAAAGTTATCCATCACTTCCATAACCGGTTATCATTTGCATTTTCTTCTTCTTCTAAGTTCACTGGCATCTAGCATCCTTTCATCGCACTCTAAGTGGAGTCCTGTTTCGAAGTAAGAAACATCTTTGTGAAGGGCTTCCCGGTGTTTGGTCAAGTCGCCCTCTGTCTCGCAATGTGGCAAGTTACAAAGTCCCGGGATGCTGCTTGAAAGCCAATTCGTCAAGTCCTCTGACGACAATAGCGACAATAGTATAGCACACAGCAGCCTGCGAGGCACTACAAGTGTAGTAGTTGACTTCGCATGCGGGCTGAGTGTGAAAGAGATATCGCATCGCAACAGGATGGATGGATTCTGGGCAGGTCTGGAGGAGAGAGGGGTTAGAAGGGCGAAACCTCCGTCAGTCTTTTTCTTTCCACATTTCCTACTGCCTTCATGCCTTCATGCCATTTTTTTGTCCAATTTTAAATCTTCAGCTTGGTAACTGGTGTACGAGTACGTACAATGTTGCTTGCTCAGCCAGAGAGGTGTTTGGTATCTAAGCGGTGCTAACTAGCACTCTCTCCTTCTTGCAACAGCCGCACCGCAGTGCCCCGCCTCCCACGCCCGAGAGCCCGCGAGGAGGACGCTGTCAAAGTGCTACTACTGCCTATCTCACCTATGCACGATGGGCGGAGGGGAGAGGGAGCTCAGTCCCTCCCTCACTACTATCTCCAAGCCGCAAACCGTGCCACGGGTGATGTTCATGCTCGCTCGTTTTCTGATTATCCATGCCATGCCATGCCATGCCATCCGAAGAAAAGCGAGCGATTTTATTTTTTCCTTTCGCATTGAGTCCCGCTCGTCAGAGGCGTTGCGGAAAGGCAATTACCAACAGCCGTTAACTACTGTTGTTGGGAGGCAAGAGGTGGGGGGGTTGCGTTGCAACAGTTGTCGTAAAAAGAAAATATGGCTCTTAGGCGGCGGGCGGTTCGGCACATCTCTTCCTACTTTCTATCTAAACTGCATGCTACAAATCACAATCACCATACGCGTGATGTGCGTATGTATGTACGTGCTATACGGATCGTAACCGGTCACAGAACGGGACCAGCACTGTGCCGGGAACAGAGATGAAGCATCTTCCTCCTTAGGGTACCAATGTTGAGATGTGTTTGCGTCGTTTCGGAGAGCTGAGAGCACCAATGTGCCCGAGTTCCACTAGCCAGGCCAACAAGCATCATACGAAGAGCACAACAGACTTTCCATTCACTTCAGCGCTGTCCCGCTTTGGGCAAACAGCCCAACTCCGAGCCTCAAAAGATCGGGAGTTGATAGCAAGCCGAGGCGAATGTTGTGTGTGGGGGGGGGGGTTGAGGTAGGTGTGTATTTTTATTTTATCAAAGCGTGTTAGGTACGGCGGAGATACCAAGAACAGAATAGATATTCGTAGATTCCGATGTGCCGTCTTTTACCACGCGGCAGACACGACTTCTTGGCTGAAAAGTACCGTGTTACCAAAACGTCGATTTGTAGAGATACCGAGGAGATATTCAAGAAGCAAAAAATAAAATTCGTACAAGCGAAACCAAGAAAAATCTAGTAGCGGGTAGATGGGGGTTTTTTTTAGGGGGGGGGCAAGTATCAAGACGCAATATGAAGCATGTCCGAGCAGATGATGACGATGATGCTGATAATAATGATCCTGCCTTGCTTCTTTGTTCTGAGAGAAAAAGAGAGAGAATGAAGGAGCTAGAACCAAAGTATTTTCAAGGACATGGTGATGATGCAGTGATCACCATTTTAGGTGTGGTCCAAGTACGATAACAAGCAATGGGTATTGGAATGCGGGGGGGATTAGAGCAAAATTGATTGTTATGCGGCACAGGCAGGTAAGAGCGAGCGGAACAGAATTTAATATGAAAATAAATCACGGGAAGTTCAGTGAACAATCTAGATTACATCCTATTGAACCTCTTTTTAATCTGTTGGGATTCGTTATATGCCGTGTATCGTGTATGTCAGTCACATAGAATACATTTGGAAGGTCAAGCATGGCGATACAGATTCGTGATAAAACTCTATTGTTCTTCAGCAACCGGCCAGCAAGCTCTGGCCAGCGCGAGATATCCTTAGCCATGATGGTTTGAATGACGTCCGTTCATTCTTCCCATTGTTCACTACTTATTCCGTGCGTGCGGGTAGTAACGGAACTGTAGTTGAAGTGAGAGGGACCTTGGTGAATCACAACATCCGTGCTAATTGATTGTCCATAGCTCTGGCAAGGTCTGAGGTTTGAAGCCTTTGACATGCCGACAGCCCGCACGGGAAAGTGTTTTCCCAATGGAGTATTAATTTATGTTTGGTGGTTTCTTGCTGCCTATTTTGCGTCAGTTAAACTAAGCCAGGAACACCTGCTTCTACACAAACTCTGTTTCCTAATAAGCTCCATGGACTAGTGTAGTGTACGACGGTTTGGAACGAAATTCTTTTATGTAGGTAACTGTGAAGCTCCTTGTGCATAAATGCATGGCTAGTCCGTATACTGTCCGTGCGATAGGGGCGATCTAAGAGTTTCGATGTCGAAACCCTTGTCTTTTCACTATCTCACGCGCCAACGAGCTTGTGGCGCGGGAGAATAGCGAAGGTCGCATCTCAGTGAGAGCCTAGAATTAAATCACTTAGTTGGTCCTTAATAAGCCGAATGTGCCTATTCTTGTCGTGCGCGGAAATTATGGTTACCACAGACTTGCCTGGCTAGAAGCCTTCCACTGGACACCAAAACTTCCGACCGAGGTCTTTCACGACTGGTCTCTGAAGTCCTCTTGGTCATTTGGACTAGGAAGCATTGGCAGCAAAGGTGTCTACGGCCACAAAACACATTCGGGATAAGCTGACGGTTGGGTCGTCCCTGCATCGCAAGGTCAGCTAGAGGCCTTTAGTTGGATGGAGTAATCCTCTCTCTCGATCGCTTCAACCACATGTGTGGCCGCCAGGGGCAAGGATCTCGTAGATCTCACACGCTCTCGCCTTTTCCCCCACCAAATCCTTCGTCTACCGGATGGCCTTCCGACTGCCGATTCTGAGGTCAGACCTGGTAGATTGCCCACTTCAAAAAAGATGTACGTCTAGTTACCACTTGACCAGTTGACCACTCATGTTGAGTGCCACCCATTCGTCAGGATAAGGGAAAGTAAGTGAGGTTGCTGAAATGAGGTTATCATGCTGACGGGAACTTGACAATTGCATGATCTGGTCGCCTCCTTGGCAAAGGCGAAGCCTCCCAGCCCGCCAGCCTTGAGATTGGTGTAAGTTCTTTCAACTTAGTGCTGATGTCTTTCTGTGGCCCCGCAGTCATTAACCACCCAGTAGAGAACCAAGGTGACGCTGTTGCTGTGGTTATGAGTTCATCAGAAATGGGCTTGTTTCCCAGAGCGATGTAATTCTCCGAAAACAAAAACGTGGTGGGCATTCTTTTGTGTTACCAATGCCCCGTCATTCAACGTCGATTGGCAAGGAGAATATAGAACACAGGAGAATATCGTGCAGGAAGGCAGAAAACATAGTTTTGCATGGGAACCCGTGTCCCGCACACTTGAAGAATGCAGAGTTCTCCCAAGGAAGGCAAAAGTGCCTTTTGATGCCTTACCAGCAAGCATGAACCAAGTGTGATCCGGGGAAACCGGAAACTACACTCCCACCAAACCAAGCATGATGGATAACCCCTAATTGGTTATGGTTGGAAGAGGATTATGAAAACCATTTCAATTCTGGTCACCGTAATGACTATCTCTTATGGCGATTAGTGCTTTGTAGTGAAGGGCGGCACGGCGGCATAGTGGACGAGTTAGCGTTCCCCTCTTTGGTTGCGACCAGTTGCGACCAAGTGAACCAATGGCGTTTCGAATTTGCACTCCTGAACTTGTATGGCACTAGGACTTGAAGTTAACAGCCAAGTTAACCATCATCCTGGTCAGACAGAACAAGCAGAAGGCTGATACATAGAGTTGAGAGGTGCAGAAGGTGACGAGGCTGTGCAGCATTGAAACACAAGGGCCGCATAATCTAGAAATCCGTTATTTTCGCTCGCGCGGGCGAACATGAACGTGCTTCATCGTATTGTTTGGATGTAAGTCCAGAGTTGCCATGTCAGGGCATCCTGGGTGGGTTAAATCGTCGAAGAGCCGGCGGAGGAAATGGCTGGAACATTAGACCCTGGCCAGAGATTGCTCCACTTCCCCTGCTCCCTCGTGGCCATCCCTGCGACCATCAACGGAACGCACTGATACCCACGAGTTCCCTGCTCAGCCGCCTCCAGACTTCATGACAATCTATTGTCGTTGGCCTTTGTTTGCATAATTCATCGAAATAAGCATCATCATTTTCGCCAGATAGCCAGCCAAAGGGAAACCGCCCACGATTACAATTGCGTCGGCCATGCTACATCCAGAACAGCAGATGGCCCGGCCAGAATGTATCCTGAACCCTGTCGTCTTGCTGGAACATTACTGCTGAGCTCCCCAACAGCTCACTGCACTCACTACCTTGTATAAATTCGAGTTCATGCAAACAAGCCGGAGGCGCGTCCGCCTTGAACCGCCACTTTTAATCCAGCCCGCTTGAGATGAATGTCACTGAGTAATGGGTGGTGTTGGCGCTCGTCACAGAATCCACATTGTGCTGTTGGTGTACAGTAGTTTGTCAGAGAAGTTCTTTGCAACACAGCATGATTGCTGAGGTATCCGTGGATCATCGCAAGTTCTATGTCATGGAATTAAGATTCAGGCTTGTCATCGAGGGCTCTGACGTTGTTCAGACAGAAACGGGTGAGGTTGATGTGCAGCAACAGCAACAGTAACGGCTCGGCGTCCGTGTCAAAGAAGACCAGCTTGCTTGTTATACGAAGCCGGTCCCTCAGAAATGTTAGGTTTCCTAGTGCTTCCACGTGAAAACAAAGGCTAAATGTGCCCACATCTTGCAGCTTCTGCCTCCTTGCTCAGGATGTTGAAACCTCGCTGCCTTCCAGCTTCCGAGGTTTCACCCACGTAGTACTGCAGCCTCTCATTCCGATTCTCCAACGCTAAATGCTTTAGAGAAACACCGTTCCGACGTAGTGGCAAGCAAGCTTACCAAACAATGATAATTGTCATGATTGTCTCCGAGCCAGGGCCAGCCAGGCTGGTAGTTCCAGTCGTAAATTGGGTGGTTGGGGGGTTCAGCCGTCTACCGACCAATGTTTGGTAACGCTACGGAGATATTTGCCTTCAGCGAGACTTTCAAACTCGTTCATTCGACCGTTGGTCACGCCGATCCCCAAGCTCCTACAGCTCCAAGCTTATTACCAAGCTTCTGAAAGGGAGTACCTAAACCAAACGAATACGAAGGAACTGGCATGTGCATGAGGTCTTTTAGAACACAAATACTCCGAAGGAAATTGGCATGGCCGTACCTGAGCAGGCGCTGAGACCGGCGTACCTGCGATTCGAAAGGAAGTACCTGAAGAAGCGTAATCTACATAGAGGCTACAGTAGAAGCCGGTTGCGGGACTTGTGACCGGCTTCAGCCAGTTCTCCAAAAGGCAGTACCTGAAGCCGACAGTGGTTCGCAGCATGCTACCTCCGTAGTGCTTGGAGCCAGCAAAGCCCAAGCCAGACCAACCCTACAAGTTAGCTGTGGATCTCAAGCCCAGCAGTGTTGATTGTCTAAAAGGTTTGTTGTTTTTCCTCAAGCAAGGAGATGCAATTTCACTTTTATTTTTCAATCCTTTTTTCGGGGGGGCTCAATCGCAAGATGAGAAAACTCAAATCAGTTGCGTCCTGAACTGCTACACTTGTTAAGTGGCCCGAGGCTATAATTCTTTTTCTGGGGGAGGTTCAGGTTGCTTGTTCTGTAAATGGAAATCACCCCCGAGTTTGCGAAGATCCAAGATACGACTGAGTCATTATCCACCAGTTCCACTTTCATTTCATTCACATCACTATGATCATCCGGGTATCATGGCAAGTTTGGCGATCCTATTTCATAGCTGCGGGAGGATCATTGGTCATGCTACAGACCGTGAGCAAGAATGTGGAGGATGGTGTTAGTGAGAATTTGGGACATTTCTCGGTTTTCATATGAAGTGTTTTCAGGTTTTCACGGAGCTGGTTCCGTGATTAAGTTGTGAGGTCACAGTAGTAAAGACATTCATTTGCCTTATGTAATTGAGCTGAACTCGAACATCCAAGCTGAATCATGGTACGAGTATCCAGTTGATATCAGCTAATTGCGAGTTTTGGGTCTCTAGAGACCTGCAAGTATAGGCGATTTTGAGCGGCTTGTAATGCAGATTTCCTACAATGAAGTTAAGTGGAATGGAGCGGAGCGGAACAAGTGGTCATGCCCCGTATCCTCATGATCAGTAAGACTGTTCGAGTGACTGGAGCTGGCTTGAGATGAAGAGTGTGCGGGAAATGTACAGCACCAAAGACTGTCTGTCACAACTGCCGCTCATTTCCCGTAGTTCTGAGCTGTCCGCCTTCCTATTCAATTCTCTGGAATCGGGTCATTTGGAAGGAGTTCCCCGAGCTGTCATGAACCCATGTACATGATCTCGTCATATTTTGCGTTGATATATCATCCGACTTCTTCCTCGACGTAAGGCATATTCAGAAGAGGCTCATTCGGGAAGATCTTGCGATGCCGTCCTACTTTGTGGCCGAATTGTTCAGATGCTGCAGTGTCAAATCTTCTTTTGCAGCATTGCTGCAGACGTTGGGTGTACCTTAACCGCCTCGAAAGTTTTTGTTTGAAAAGGCAATATCGATTGACACCTGCCAGATCATCGTGCAGATATCGGTTGTAGTGATCTTGCCGGCAACAATGCTAGACAAGGACAAATGCCCGCAGCTGGTGACGCCTACAGCGGTAATGAGATAGGATTTTTGCAGAAGGCTCTTTGATTTATCATTTGTGACGATTACCATTAATGGTGCAGATAATATCCAGGGATCTTTCTTCTCCATGATTTCATCAAGATGCAATGCAGTCTTGAAAAATGTTGCACTGGCACAGCTACGGTAGACCATACGTGCCAAACTCAAGTTTGCAATACATTCGTGTGGTTTGGTGGAAGGTTGTCTCGAATTCTGAGTCGCTGTGTGGCATATGGAAGCACCGGCGACAGGGGCTAAGTAGATTGTTGTGGGCTGGATCTTTACAGAGACAAGTGTCGCGCCGCTGCAGAGCTGCAGAAAATCTGATATATGACAGAAAGTGCCCCTGCTGTTGAGTGGTTTGATAGACCGCGGGACTGGGAAGAAGCAAAAATGACAACCATCGTGCTTTGCCTTCGGTTTAATCCTGGGAGGCTGTAGCACGGTTGTTTGGCTGCAAGATCGCGCAGGTCTCGCCGTGCGACGATCAACTTATGCAAGTTGACCGTTTTGAACGGAAGCGAATCTAAGTATATTTGCTTTTTGGCGTGCCAGAAAAAGAAGGAAGGTGGTAACGCGTATCCTTTCAAATCCTTGTGAGTGCATGCAGTTCGATTCTGCGTGACGATTTATTCCCTGTAAGATCTTGGTTCTGATGCCATTCCCAGAGAGTTCGTCGTATTTAAGATATGAGATCTGATAGTAATCATCCCCTGGCCTTGCGCGGAACTGGGGGTGGCAGCCCGTCTCCTCCCAGATCCTGCACGAGGATACAAGGTGTTGTTAGATCTGGCCTTGTCGATCTGGACTGGTATTTGGGGACTGGCCGATTTCTTTGCTTGCTTCTTAGGTATCCGATGTGTTGTCATATTTCAGCGGCGCTGTCAGTCTTGCATACAGGTGCATGCGTGGGGTTTTCCATATCCTGCGTTCTCGTGCATGTCGGGTCTGCAAGATCCTGCAAGACTTTCGCATTACCATGCTCGATCAAAGAGAAGCTGAAAAACTTGTTGGTGGTGTCGAAGACGATGGTTTCTTTTGCTGCAGAGTTTTCTGTGTCGTCTAGTCTGGATCTCTTGACTCCTCAACGTTACGCGGGGAAGAGAGACGATCTTCGGCATCATTCCAGAAAGGGCCAGGAGATGTATGGGACAGACTCAGCCCCAACAGCAGCAGCAGCACAGTTACAGCAAAAGCACATTCAAGCTGCGTTGCATGCAGAAGAGATATTGGATCAGACTGCAACATTGGGTTGTCGCGGAAAGACGAGGCTGATTTCCGTTTCGATATCACCCGCAGCTAGCCATCGAACAACCGGCTGCAAAGGGTCCCTGTTCCCCGGCGGGTATCGATCCAGCGGTAATATTAGCAAGGCTGATAAGACAAACAAAGTCTCTAACTGTCCAGATACAGCACGGGATGTCTGCATTGAGCGACCTGTCACTTTTCGGCAGAGATGAGGCTGGCTTTTTCAGGACGGAGACGGGGATATAGAGTAGCGGGCGATGCTCGCACCCTGGGCTTTGCTTGGACTGTGTTTGCAGATCAAATCTGACAGTGGTGATCTTATGCTTATGGTTGGCGATCCCTTTCGAGTGCAGGCATTCTAGAGACATGACAGAAGCATGTTACATTGTCGTGCAGCTAAGAGTTTTCCTCGTATATCGGTTGTCCTCGGTCGTTAAGAAATAGCGGTGAATAATCGATCCGTTCTGAGGATCTTGATGAAGGGGATTCACAAGGAGTCATGACGATGCCACAAAGTGAGAGAGTTGTGGGCGCCCGCGCGACGAGCGGCAGCTATAGACCACGATAGTACTTTGGTAGTCTTCACGTGATCTCGACTTCTTGATTTCTGTCTCCCTACCAAATCAAGACGACTCTGCCCAGGATTTCAAATATTCTTATGCTGTGGTGGGGAGATTGGGAGGAGGAGTAGATAGATATAATAATAAAGATATTGCGTTGGTGAGCTCGTGAGGACATCAATTATATGGACTCGTTTATTCATTACCTTAGGTACCTTAGCAAGTCCAATAGGTATGGAAAATCTTAGATGTAGAATCGTGATTGTCGGTGGTTCCCATTCATTTGAATGTATTCCTTCTCCAATGGGAACTTGCGTACTTAACATCGTTTTATTACGCTGTAAGTACGGGTAGGACAGGCTCAATGGGTTGCAGCGAGAGTGGTAGTAGTTATTACATCTGCCCTTTTATTGCTTGGTATCTAGTTAGGCAGTATTGAGCCATCTAACTTCTATTATTTTGCATTTATTTATTTGTGCAGTATTAAAACGTCCACCTGAGAGAGAAATAAGGGAGGGAGGGAAGGAGCACTTAGCCCCTTTGTCCCTCATTTACATTCTAAAGAGTAAGCATAACTAAGTAGTGATGCCCTCAATGAGATCTCCAAGAATTTTGTTAACATAAAATGCGAGAAAATAAGGAAATAAAGGAAGGAAGAAGATGTTAAGTATGTGATGGTTCTTGCAATTATCATCCTGCCACGAGAAAGTGTATTTTCCTCCTTGCCCCCTCCCCCCAGGCCTCCCTATTTTCAACCCCTTTTCCACACCTCCGGCATGTAGATTCAAATAGCAAGAACAGGAGGCTCTGGAAAAGAGAGGAGAAACAATTCTTACTAACCTAGTAAATCAATGTACTCTGACACTACATGGTTATTGTCCAGCATATATCTGACACTCGAATGTGCGTGTAACCGTAATCCTTGAGGTACCTTCTCGAATCAATATATATTCGATTTTACGGTCAAGTAAAAGTAACCCGACTAAAATAAGCATAGTGTTAACAAGCAACAGACAGCTTAAAACCCCCCGAAAACCCTAAAACCCTCCTTTTCAAATATAATCCACTTGCCATACGACAAAAGTACTCTCGTTCCACAATTCCAAAGGATCATTATAGGATGAACTCTATGCAAGGCCTCAAGTAAGGGCTTAGAAAGACCGACTAATGCTCCATTTATTCGGTTTCTTCTAGGGTCTCATTATTAGATACTCCTATACCCAAGATCAAAATACTCCATTCTTCAATACACTAATAAAAGAAGCTTTTTTCTTCTTTACTTTACACTACGCTACAATTTAGAAGAGACTACACCCCCGCATACGAAATCCTTCGAGATATCACAAGAAGGTAGTGCTTCAAGAGAAGCATATAATGAAGTATGCATGCACAACATTCAATTGTTGAACAAGCAAGCATATATGA
Organism: Coleophoma eucalyptorum; assembly: GCA_026120035.1. NCBI lineage: Eukaryota > Fungi > Ascomycota > Leotiomycetes > Helotiales > Dermateaceae > Coleophoma > Coleophoma eucalyptorum. Next base: position 720,196 of record JALRME010000011.1, read on the forward strand.
GGATGGAGACAAGCAAGGACAATTAGTATTATGGAGACAAATAGATACCGAAGCCTTCCCATGAAAGCATGCATCCAAACCACGAAATCTTTGGCCTGAAGGTCTATTATGTTATATCCTCCTGCAAAATGAAAGAGCAGGAGAGGAAAAACAACAAGTTAAAAGGTGTGAGCCAAATACAAATGCAAAATGTATGTAATATGTAACACCCCGACCCAGTTGTACACTCGCTCACTAACTCGCTGGCTGACTATCCCTACTGATGCAATTGACTATGAATATGACCAAAACAAGAAAAGTATGCGACACAAAGAATTGGTAGTAAGAGGAGGTTAGAAATAAAATGAACAAGAAGTATAAACTAAGAATATACATTTATCATCGAGAACAAAAACAAGGAAGCGGAAAACAACCTGCAGGGTATTCCAAGTCCCATATAAACCAATCCAATCGCCAAGAAAATTATAGAAAAAGTCGTGTAAAGCCATGCTTCGTGGTTCGTCCATCCAATTCTGTTTCATTTATGGTTGATGCTAAGTCGCTAGGCTTTGGCTGAGGCCGGATTTTCCAGGCCCAAGTTGCTTCTTAAGAGCACGAAGTTCCTCTTCAACACGTCGGCGTTGTTCCTGTTCGGCCTGGGCAATATCAAAGTCAGCTACAAAATCTGTATACCTTATGAAAACATGACAACTTACTCTCAATGCCTTGACATTCTCGGTCCTAGTGTCCCTCATCATCTTTTTGAACTCATTCTTTAGCACTGTTGTGCTTGTGTTTCCTGGGCTTGGAGCGCCATCAACGCCAGGGCTCTTCATGCCCAACCATTTGACCTTTTCATCGCTCAATTGTGCCTCGAGATTTTCGCGTTCATCTCTCAGTTTATCGATTGCACGCTCGAGATCTTCTCGCTCTTTCTCCCATTCAACGCTTGCCTTGGTCATCTGTTCATATTCTTCAATCGTCTCAGCAAGCTCCTTCTTCAATATCTTCTCCCGTTCCTCAGTTTCTCTTCCACCGGCTCCTTGCTTGGAATGTGCTGCTTGAAGATCCGCAATCTCAGCAATAAGGGAGGCATTCTTCTGGGAAAGCACATCGAGCTCTTTCTGGATGGCTGGATTCGCTGCTACTTCCGCTGCTCGCTGAGCACGACTTCCATAAGCCCCATCAAGTTCTGCGCGCGCTATAGTGACCTCGGTCTGCAACTCAGCAACCTTCTCAAACAAGCCTTCCATTTCTTTCTCTTTATGACCCATTTCCTTTTCTTTGGAAACAACCATCTCCTCGGACTTGGCATGAGCAGCAGCAGCAGCAGCCACTTGTGCTGTGAGTTGAGTGATCTTGGCTTCCGACTCTGCCAGCTTGTTTTGGATATCTGTTCCGCCGAGCTCGTGCTCAGCCTTGAGATCTTTTATCTGTACTTCTAGAGCTTCAAGTTTCTCAGTTCGAGACTTGAGCTGCTCCTGCACGGCAGCGAATTGGTCATTGCGTGCGGCAAGCTCATCTTGAGCGGCCCGAACTGCTGCGGCTTCTCCACCTGCTTGATCTTGTAGGCGTAGATTCTCCATTTGCTTGACTTTGTCCAGCTGTTCCATTATTTCACTCATTTGTTGTCTGACTGAATTGGCATCTGCTTCAGTCCTCACAAGTAGAGCTTTTGTTCGTTCGAGTTCCTCGGTCTTCTGTGTGATCTCAGCATCTTTGGTAGCATCAGTTTTGCTGTTCAGTTCTCGCTGCTGCTTAATTTGGCGCTGCAGGACCTTCTTTTGGTCTTTCAGCGATGTAGCTTGCGAATAAAGCCATTGGACCTTGGATGAAAATGCTGGGAGCGAGAAAGACTCATTTGGATCGCCACCCTCATCGTCAGATAGATCATCGTCGTCAGGTTCAAAACCTTGAGCCATTCTTGCCTGTCTTCGTTCCTGCTTCCTTCGCCTGATATCTGCCTGGCCGTTTTGAATGATTTCCCACAGTCCGGTCAAAACTGTTTCCATCTGGCCCTGATTGTCTTGGCCTCGGGCGCCATTACTTGCATTGCTAACGGCGTTAGATAATTCCATTTCCAGAGCACGAATCGTTTCCTGGAAATAAGCCAGCTGTTCGCGGTGACCGTCGCCGGTGAGCCTGGGTGGCATAGGCTGGTTAGGGTTATGTGGAAGCAATACTCCTCGTACTTGGCTGTTAAGCTTTTCAATGGTTTCCTCCAAAGCTGCATTCGTTGCACTATCATTTTTCGATTGACGTTGGCTCTGACCAAGTTCTTTGATGCCACGCTCCAGATATTCCAGGTGACTAGATAGCAGCGCTCCAGCATCACCGGAGCTTTTAGCGCTACTAGTCTGGGCACGCGGTGGCTTGCCGTATGTTGACTCGTTCTGTGGATTTGCTTTGACAATAACAGCTCTTAAACGGGTGTTCAAGTCCTCCAACCTCTCTTCTGTCACCGAAATGGTCTTTAACTGACTCTCAAGTTGATCCCTTGATGGTGACTTCAGAGGCGCTGGTATTGGATCCATGCTATCTCTGCGATCAAGACTTCCTCCTAACCCATCAAGGCGATCCGCTGTGCGGTATAAGCTTCTCTCATCAAATAAATCTTCTTCAGAGACTGGATCCATGCTGATTCTTGCATTCGAATATGTATATATGCTTTCGGGACTCCCTGGCATTCCATTTGGTTGAGACGCGCCTTGAGATCTCTGTACCGTTTTCGGTCCTTTGTGGGTCATTTGCAGGATACCAGCTGTATGCTTTAGCAATCGATTCTGTGGCTCCATGAGACGTTTTTCCAGATTCCACAACTCTAAAGCAAGTTCTTCGCATTTTCTTTCGCTAGCTAATCGTTCCCGGTCTGCCTCTTGTACCTGGTCACTATTACTGTTTCGATTGCCTAAAAGACTTCGGCGTTTCCCTTGCAAATCTAGGCTTCTTTTCTTGTCGGTTGGTGAGTATAGCTTTGCCATAGATATGGCAGCATCTCTGTACTTGGACTGAATTGCCAGGTTTTGTCTTGTTGTCTCGATGCGTTGCGACAGTGCCTTAATCTGCTTCTTCAAATCATCCACCTCTTCCTGGGACAGAATCTCAAACTCCTTGCTATCTCCCAGGGCCGTTTCGACAAGGAGGTGGACTTGTATAGCATCGTTAACGTTGACAAGAGTTGAGCTTTGTGGCCGTGAAGTGTTTGACTGCCAGAGGTTAGAACACGCCGCAAGGGATGTGACGGTGCGCCAGGACATACAGGATTGTACCGGGGGCTCTCTTTCTCAAAACCGTTCATGATATCATTCCTATATCCTTCCAGTACTGTGCGTCCCGGAGGACTTGTAGGGCCCATCATTCGCCCTCCACTACCGGACCCTGAGCCATAACCATCTCTCTGCGCGGTGCCTGTTAAAGGACCGCCAAACTGGTTCCCGCCTGACCTAGACATTTTGTTGCCCTGACTTGAAGGAAGGGGTTGTCGTCCTCCGAGCGGGTTCACTGAGCTTTCTCGTCCACTTGTTGTACAGCGCAATTGTCTCGGGAGCTTACTGCATGGCGTTCGTAATCGTGACTTTCGTGATATTAAGTAAAGAGAATAGTAGACGCGAATGATTGCGGCCTCGCGAGGGGATTTGTAGACTTGCGCCTCCCCCCCAGCTGTGGTGGTTGTTCTGCTCGATGCTGTTCTGTTCTGGGGCTGTCCTGTAAACTTAATCGCTAGCCAGGGGTTGGTTGGGTTGCCCTTGCCGTGATGTTTCCAACCTTCGGGAAGGAAACCAGAATAAGGACTCAGCAGAAGGAATGCTTATAAATGGAAATTCCGCGACGTGGAGAGCGAAAAGAAGGGGAAAATGAGAGGATCCAAGTAGGGAGAGACTCGACGTCACCCCGAAGTGCGATATTCATTAACAATTTTAATCACCGACACCTTTGGCTGACGCGAGATGCAGTAGTAGATCTAGCGCCGGTACAGTAGAACAGTACGAGTACGAAAGGCCATCCATGACCTAAATTGGGTGCCATCAGGGGCTGTGCACGTGGCGCAAGAGATGCTGAGCTGACGGCAGCCGTTTTCGCTTCATTATTCCATTGCTCAGTCGTGGTCGTGGATGACTGCGGTCCTATGGAGTAAGCTACAACAATGTCGTATAAATGTATTACTAAGTGGCTCAGTCGCTGCTGAGCGAGTAAAAGCTGAGCAGTACAAGTGTACAAGTGTACAACACACCAGTGGCACGGTCGGAACCTTTGCTCGAGTCCAAGTGAGACTCTGTTGCTTTCGCTTTCCTAGCATTAGAAGTGGCCTCGACAGTGCAGTGCCACATCATACAAAGCGAGAGAAGGCGAAGTGGGTTTCCTCGTGGATCTTCATATTGCCACCGGACAAGCTTCGTTCTGGATAACAGCGGAGAATTTCCATTGTCGCTTCTGTACTTTGACTTCAACGCTATCAAAATGCCCCGTACGAACCTCCTGCAATATACTGCATTCCACGAAGTTTCAACCACAACTCTGATTTAATCTACACTTCCTGCCACGCACGTCAAAGAAACGTCAGGGCCGGCTGGTTGGTGGCTGGTTGATGGTGTTTCGCAATGGAGGTTATTGATTTTCGCGAGCTTGCTCTGTGGTGGTGGTGCATTTTGTCTCTTTCCTGTTCTTGTCAAATCATACCGAATAATGAGCATATCGATTTGCTCGAAGCCTGAAAGCTTTAAATACCTTTATGAATACTCTTATTTTATGCAATATCTCTATTGGAATGCATTAGAGTCTATCAGTGCGTACTGCGGGCATAAATTAATCTATGTAGCGTTGGACAACAAAGATGCCATCTCCGTATGGATTCAAGAGCAGGACTCGAGCTGATTGTCCACTGAGTGAACCTTGAGTGTACAATTGTAAAAGCAAAAGGTTGGAGGACTGCTTTGCGTGCCCGATGCACCACTAGTCACTGATCCCAAGCTGAGACGGTCTTGCAACCTAGGAATCCCGGTCTCGGGATATGTTTGGTACGAAAGAAACATTGAACAGCTTGGGTAAGAAGACCATCAGTTAGTCATGGAGTGGAATAGAGATAAAGATTACGCCAATGACTCTGTGCCTTGTAGTTTGTCTTAGTTGGAATGATATTGATCTAAAGATTCAAAGAGAGGGGAGTTGGTGAAAGGCGAAGATTGCTGAAGTAGAATAAAGGTTGAGTTTGCAAGAAGGGAAATGGAGGTAAACAATCGTGATCATGAATCTATGCTGAGGTGATTTGGGGGGTGGGGTGTTCAATTTAATAACCACAGTTGCTTAAGATAGGTGTGGCGGCGTTTTATGGAGTAGATAGATGTACCTGCATCAATTGGGGAAGCTCAACATAACGAGGAACCAGCCTGGTGTCAAATCACGTGATGACAAGCTCCATTTTCACCAGGAAGCTGTCAGGACGACGCAACCTCACGATACTTGCAACTTTGCATCCACCCGCCTCCCCACCATCGCAGAAGATCTGGCATCTGGCCTACGTCTTTTCGCTATGGCTCCAAAGGAAGATACCATGTTCCGCTCTGCGGACATGAGCTTGACACAACTATACATCTCCAATGAGATTGGACGAGAGATTGTGAATGCTTTGGGAGAGCTCGGTCAGATTCAATTCCGCGACGTACGTATCCTGTGACTGGGGACTTGATCATCTCGAATCTAATACAGCTTGTAGTTGAACTCAGATGTCACTGCCTTCCAACGTACCTTCACGCAAGAGATTAGGAGACTCGACAATGTTGAGAGACAGCTACGTAAGTACAGCGTGGGTGCTAGTTATTCCAGCTAACCAGTCTGTTTGTACAGGCTACTTCCATTCCCAGATGGACAAAGCTGGAATCCCTCTCCGAAAGCTTGACCTTGATGTTGATACGCTTGCTACCCCTTCTGCCACCGAAATCGACGAACTTTCCGATCGCAGCCAAAGTCTTGAGCAGCGCATTGCATCCTTAAACGACAGCTATGAGACACTGAAGAAGAGAGAGGTTGAGTTGACAGAGTGGAGATGGGTTCTCAGAGAGGCAGGAGGCTTCTTTGATCGTGCACATGGAAACGTGGACGAGATCAACCGAACATCCATGGAGGCTGATGACGCCCCACTTCTTCAAGATGTTGAACATAACGGTCAAAATGGAGACGCGGAAAGATCATTCTCCGTCATGAACATTGGCTTCGTTGCTGGTGTCATCCCCCGAGAGCGTGTTGCTGCGTTCGAGCGTATTTTGTGGCGTACACTCCGAGGGAATCTCTACATGAACCAATCCGAGATTCCTGAGCCTTTAATTGACCCCACAAACAATGAGGCTGTCAACAAGAATGTCTTTGTCATTTTTGCTCATGGAAAAGAGATTATTGCAAAGATTCGCAAGATCTCCGAGTCCCTCGGCGCTGACCTTTACAGCGTCGACGAAAATAGCGACCTCCGCCGCGATCAAATCCACGAGGTTAACACCCGCTTAGGTGAACTTGGTAGTGTACTCCGCAACACCAAGCAGACCCTCGATGCCGAGCTCACACAGATTGCACGAAGCCTGGCTGCATGGATGGTCATTATAAAGAAAGAGAAGGCAGTTTACCAGACCCTCAATCTGTTCTCCTATGACCATGCCAGGAAGACTTTGATCGCCGAAGCTTGGTGTCCCACTAACTCTCTCCCACTTATCAAGTCGACCCTTCATGATGTTAACAACAGAGCCGGTTTGTCCGTTCCATCGATCATCAATGAAATCAAGACGAACAAGACTCCACCAACATACCAGAAAACGAATAAATTCACGGAAGGATTCCAGACCATTATCAATGCGTATGGTACTGCTAAATACCAAGAAGTCAACCCTGGTCTTCCAACGATTGTTACCTTTCCTTTCCTCTTCGCCGTCATGTTTGGTGATTTTGGACATGGTTTCCTCATGGTCTGTGCAGCATCAGCAATGATCTATTGGGAAAAGCCACTCAAGAAGGTTCGAGATGAACTGTTCGGTATGGCTTTTTACGGTCGCTACATCATGCTCATGATGGGAATCTTCTCCATGTACACTGGTCTTATCTACAACGATGTCTTCTCGAAGTCCTTGTCTCTTTTCCCTAGTGCCTGGGCTTGGCCAGACAACTTCAAAGCTCACGACACAGTCGAAGCCCACTTGAAGAGCGATTACCGTTACCCATTCGGTCTTGATTGGCAATGGCACGGCACTGAGAACGATCTTTTATTCTCCAACAGTTACAAGATGAAGCTCAGTATCATCATGGGATGGTTTCACATGACCTACTCGTTATGCCTTTCTTATATCAACGCCAAGCATTTCAAGACGCCAATTGACATTTGGGGCAACTTCATTCCTGGCATGCTCTTCTTCCAGTCAATTTTCGGATATCTGGTCTTCACCATCATCTACAAGTGGTCAATTGACTGGTATGCCGTTGGCCAATCACCTCCTGGACTGTTGAACATGTTGATTTATATGTTCTTGTCTCCCGGCTTTGTAGAAGAGCCTTTGTATAGTGGTCAAGGACCTCTTCAAATTTTCCTCGTGCTCATTGCCCTCGTCCAAGTCCCTATCATGCTTCTCTTGAAGCCATTGTACCTTCGATGGGAGCACAACAAAGCTCGCACCCAAGGCTACAGAGGCATTGGTGAGACTTCTCGTATTAGTGCACTGGACGGTGACGATGACGAAAACACCCTTGATGGTAGAGCAAGCATGAACAGTGATGGAGAAGGTGTTGCTATGATTACGCAAAATATCGGGGACGATGAGGAGCACGAAGAATTCGAGTTCTCCGAAGTCATGATTCACCAAGTCATTCACACCATTGGTATGTACACACCATTTATTACCTTTCGTAGCCTGGTACTAACATATGCTAGAATTCTGTCTCAATTGTGTTTCTCACACTGCCTCCTACCTACGACTCTGGGCCCTTTCGCTTGCCCACCAACAGCTTTCTGTTGTGCTCTGGACCATGACCATCGCCATTGGACTCGGCAGCAGCGGTCCAGTTGGAGTCGCTCTGCTGGTCATCACCTTCGCTGCTTGGTTCTTCCTAACGATTGCAGTGTTGGTTGTCATGGAGGGTACCAGTGCTATGTTGCACAGTTTGCGTCTCCATTGGGTCGAAGCCATGAGCAAACACTTCATGGGTGATGGAATTCCATTTGAGCCATTTTCCTTCAAGCAAATGTTGGAGGATGACGAGGCAGCGGCAGACATTAGTTAGATTTTCCTTAGTGTTTTCGATTCGATCCTTCCATCCTGTACACCAAACCTCTTGTAGAAGTAAGACTTTGACCCTGTAGCCTGCTAGCCAAATTAAGTTTCTAGAATAAACAGAAACAAACGGACCAGATCTCCGAACTGACAGCATGACGGAGACCACCACTAACGACCACCGACCATGTCCGTCGAGTGTCCGGTTTATGCCGCAGCAGGAACCCACAAGCCGGTCTACGCGTGGAGGGTTCGAATGGCTCAGAAACCGTGGGTCTCCCTTATTTGAGAAAGCAACATCTCCACCACAACGTATCACGTTTTAACCCTCACGCTCAGTGGCAGGATCGGGCTGGCTGACACTGCCGGGGCCAATCACGGGAGGGCGGTTCAGTCCAGGGCAGCTGGACGAGACGAGACGAGACGAGAAGAGCCGGGCCAGCACGGGCAGCACAGCCAGCACAGCCAGCACAAATCCAGCAAGCAAACTGCAGACCGATAAGAGCTCCAGAAGAGTTTCACCGCCGCCAAGCTCTCGCGATTGCAATCCCCCACATTTTTCTTTTCCTTGTTACAACAATCCTACTTCTCTCTTCACAGCCCTTTATTTTCTCTTTTTCTGTCTCCTGTCCCCAGACACAAAGAGGTTTAGCTCTGAATCCACGGCCATCCTCATCCATTTTGTTGAGCGGTAATTCCTGCACTTCAACTGCACAAAGATAGAGACAGACATAACTCTACGCCACTTTTGTTAACCATGTCTTTCAACAATCGCAAGTTCTCTATGAATCGCTCTTCAGGCGTGCCTAGAGAATCTACAACCACCCGCAGATTCAGCACGGGCCAGCCAAGCCAGAGTGGTATGTCTTCTTCCTCTCAAATCACTCCTCTTTGCGTTGTGCTTTTTTTTTGTCTGGTGCTTTTTTTTTGTCTGGGCGGCGTTCAACCGTGGGACAAAATCTGGGGTAGCCAAGAATACACGACATGAGGTTCCCCTCTCTCTGCTTGCTGAATTTTATGGTTCCAAAGAGTCTTACTGATCATTCTATATGAATACAGAAAACAACTCAAGGATCCATCGTCAATTCCGAAATGCTCACGAAGGCCACCGCTCGCATGCTGGTCTTGACCCTACCCGAGCCAGTACTGGAGTCGTGTAAGTTAACCATGGCACAACCGCACGTTAATACACTAATACAATCGAAGATGGTGCACGGAGCGTGCAATTGAACAAGGCTTTGGCGACGAACCCGAGAAATGGGCAAACCTTGGACAGGGAGCTCCTGAGGTAGAGGATGGAATCGAGGGCAGTTTCAAGAGGCCTACTGAGATCGACATCACCAATGCTGGCAGAGAATATGGCCCAACTGCTGGTATAAAGCCTCTCAGAGCTGCCGTTGCAAACCTCTACAACGTCCACCACAGAGCAGGAAAAAGCTCCCAATATTCTTGGGAGAACGTCTGTATTGTTCCTGGTGGCAGAGCTGGTTTGATCCGTATTGCTGCTGTATTGAACAATGCATACTTGGGATTCTTTATTCCAGATTACACGGCATACAACGAGATGTTGTCGCTTTTCAAGAACGTGAGCATCCTCATTAGCATCGACACTATCATCAGTATTGACCTCATTCTAGTTTGCTGCTATTCCATCCCCATTGTCCGAGTCCGATGGCTACCACATCAACCCCGACAAGATGTGAGATGTTTTTTACAAATAATATGCCATAAATACTGACTCAATATAGCGCTGAGGAGATCGCCCGTGGTACATCTGTCATTCTGACCTCGAACCCACGTAATCCTACAGGAAAGGTTGTCAAGAACCCAGAACTTGCAGAGATACAAGATATTTGCCGTGATCGCGCAACCTTGGTGATGGATGAATTCTACTGCGGTATAATCTCTTGCTTACTTTGAAATTGCTCTCATTAACTTACTATTTCCTAGGTTACAACTACACCTCTGAGTGTGATGGCACTGTTATTAGTGCGGCTGAGAACGTTGATGATGTTGACGAGGATGATGTTTTGATCATTGATGGTCTTACCAAGCGCTTCAGATTACCCGGATGGAGAATTGCGTGGATCGTGGGACCCAAGGAGTTCATCAAAGCCATCGGATCTTGTGGTTCTTACCTTGACGGTGGTGCTGCCGTACCATTCCAAGAGGCCGCTGTTGAGATGTTGGAGCCAGAGAAGGTAAAGGTTGAGATGAAGGCTCTGCAGACTCATTTCAGGGTAAGAATCCCCCCATCTGTTGAAAGGAGATTTATATTTACATAACCCTTACAGGAAAAACGTGACTATGTCATTGGCCGTCTTCGTGAAATGGGGTTCAAGATTAAGACTGTACCCGACTCGACCTTTTACATCTGGCTTGATCTCGAGGGTTTACCGTTCGCCATCAGTGACGGATTGAACTTCTTCCAAGCTTGTCTGGAAGAGAAGGTTATTGTCGTTCCCGGAATCTTCTTCGACTTGAATCCTAGTAAGAGACGTGATCTGTTTGATAGTCCTTGCCATCATTTCGTGCGTTTCAGTTACGGTCCAAAGCTAGAGACGCTAAAGATGGGTCTTGATGGTATCGAGAGAGTTGTTAAGAAGTAAGTCGCTTTTATCGATTCCGTCATGTTTCACGCGCGTTACTATGGGAAGTAGAGCTAATACTATGGCACAGGTTCAAGGCTGGTGCACATCTTGACTAGGATATTCCTCCCTTTTGATAAATATTGGCAGTTCTTTATACCATCGTATATATGGAAATCTGGGCATCGTTTTGGAAAATATAGATTTCGATTTTGACGACTATACACATCACCCTTCGTGTCTTTGAGCCCAGCCGTTACAACAGTGATAGAACTGAGATCTAAAATCTCTTAACTCTCCCCCTTGATAATTTCTGATAAATCTCTTGTTTAGTATATTTGTCCGTAACAAGACATAGAATATTAGTATGCATTTAGTAGTCCTCAGTACGAGATTTGTGTTTTATGACTAAATTTCCTGTCACAAAGCTTTTACTAAATGACAATAGGTATAGTCATTGAGGCCAACCATTAAATCTACAAACTAGATAGCAAGACAGACTACTTCAGTGTCTTCTAGTCTCAGTTATGGCCAAGCCCGGGTTGTGAGGAGGTTCCAAAAGAAAGGCGAGTAGGAGGCAAAACGGTACGTTACGCGGGCATGTCGAGGGTCTGCTTGGCAGCAAAGCATCAGCGAGACATAACCCCAATTGCCTTTTTAGTCAAATCCAAGGCAATGGCTTGCCCAGCCAGGCTCAGACACACCTCACAACCCGAGGTCCTCGGCACGTCTTCAGCTTGATTGATGGTCTTGAATCCTTAGCCGTGTCTGAAGGATCCAAGATCAGCCAACCAGCTAAGCTATCCTGGTCAGCCTCTAGGTTGATCAACTCCATCAAAAGCATTGACAAAGACCAGACTTAAATCTTGACGATCCATTGGCGACATGGATTCAGTCTAGTGCAGGTACGAACGAAAGTTTCTTTTCACTTGGTACGAGAGAGGAAGGAGGGGAATTAAGCGACGGATGGGTCGCGAATGCTTGCTGCGGAGTCTGACTTATTGTCTTTTCGTTTTGTAGTATTTGTCCACAGAAAAGATTGTTTAACAAGTGTTTCGAGTGCTACATCCCTTGAATAATTATATGCGTACACTTTGAGAGATTTGCTACCGAATTTGACCTAGGAAGTAATGTAGACATCATTAATCCTCGAGTTAGGAAGTGCTTGGGTCCGAGGTCTCCTAGAACTAGCAAGTCTTGCTAATGTTCGATAAATCTGCTCGAGCGGCGCTCGGAGATATCCTTTGAAGTTATCTCTTATGGTTAAGACCAAGCTTGTCATTCTTCCTATTACTACTGACTTTCCCAAGATCGTTCTGCACAGCATGTGATGCGAGGGCGACATACTCCTTCGCTCAGATCATGGGCGCTCCTTCCTCTTCCTGTACATACTTTCTAAACCAGATGACCAATGCACAAGGATAACATGGTACGAGTACCAAGCCCATGGCGTGATGTCGTCTCTTGCTCGATAACGTCCACCAGTCACGACTGCCTCAAGACATAGGTGAATGATGGATCGACTGCCTGTTTTCCATGGTCCTACGTGAATATGGCACAATACTTCGGCTCCTGTTAACACTCTACTCGACAGTGGCCTATCTAGGACAACGGGATACTGTGCAAACTATTCCCTTTCTGCGTACTCCAGAGTGGTGTCCTGAATACTCTTGCTTTCCGAGCATGGCAAGGAAGCTTGACCACAATTCTCATTTACTCTCTCCTAAATGGACTGAGCGAAGCGCGATCAGGCCATCTTGCATTTAAAATGGAGCTATGGCGGTTGCGTCCCATGTTGCTATTTATTCCGTCGAGAATATCTTGGCCTGGACCTGGATCACGGGAAGTGCTTGTAAGCACCATAACGGAGATGGAAGCTCGAACCTCCCAATCTTTTCCACGTTCAATGCTGCGAAATCGTTGTGTAGAAATTGTCCAACGGATAAACTCGTGAAGCTCCAATTGATTCTGTACAGTCTCTATCAAACGAGGCTGTGATACTACCATGATACTGCTTGCAACCAGCAACAGGCCCAGCCTTGCTAAGAACCATTGAGTGAGGAAGTAGTCGTGGTACTATCCTAAGCACAGCTTGCGTACCGCCGTCAAATTGCTTGGATAGATGAAGTGCGACTGCAGATTGTAGAGTAATTGAGCTATCTTGATCGCAGTATCAACCAGACTTGCTCATGGTCTAGAGCCTGCTGGGATATAGGGGGTTGCGAAACTGTTGAAAGAGGTGAATTTGCACAGTGTTGGTACGCTGGAGCTGGCGGCATTGCGTTTGCATTCATCATGTTGAAACTGGACATCGATTCCTGGGGAGCACCAAAGAACCATTCCGAATTTTCAGGATGATGTTGAATATTTGCTAAGCCATTGAAGACGGGTGTATCTTGATTATCTGGTGGTGGGATATAAGCACAGCTGGTCTCGGAGACATAAGTATATGTCTGTTGGTTGATGTTGCTGTTGCTGCTGGCTGCTGGAAGAGCAGGATTGATATTCCCTGGCTGGCAAGGACTTGTATGGAGCTCTTGGTACGAGTTATATTGATAGGTTGCTTCAGTAGTGGGCGAGACATATTGAGCTCCCATAGAACCCCACGATTCCTGCTGAAGAGGGGAAGAAGTGACTTCTGTGGGACCCTCTTCTACAACCCCACCAACATTTCGATACCACATGCCCTTTTCGTGCCTGTCCTTGTGTCTTTGATAAAGATCTGGTCGCACAAACTTCTTGGGGCATTGGGGGCACGCAAAAATCCGCTTTGGTCGGTCTACATATTCTGTTTAACACTCAAAACTCGAGAGATGACGAAATGATATGGACATACGATTTAACCGGTGCCGCGAAAGATGCTCTGATCTGACGAAGGATTTATTACAGCCAGGTTCAGTGCAAGCGTACGCCCTTCCAGCGGGAGGAGTCGATGATGTATCCATGCTGGCTATTATTGCGGCAGAGAGTATTATTATATAGTTTTGCAAACTCTGGTGCTAATTACTGGGGAAGATGGTCCGTTGAGTCTCTCGTGAGCAAGTAAGCGTTTGGGCTCTTCGGATAAATTGCACATGGCTTCTAGTTTGCCAGAACTCAGACGGGAAGGAAACCAAGGCAAGTGGTGAAAGTACAACACAGCAGTGCACATCGCGTCTTTCATTAGCCATTTGTAGTACTCCGGACTCCGTGGTCGGTTATCAGTGATCATCATCTTGCAGTAGTCTGCAGCGTGCAGGCTCTGACAACTAACTAGCGACTTAATCAGCTGTCGAGTTTGAAGGCACTGCATGTCTGTCATTGGCAAGAGACCTGCAATGAGACGAAGCAGCAGCGACAAAAACGAAAAGTGAAACGAAACGGGATTAATAGTCAATAGAGTTTCGGTTGATTGTGGAGCGGAAGGGAGGTCACATTGCGAAGAGAGCAGTCCCTTATTTCCAATGTATGGCCGCACTGTGACCAGCGCAAGGGCTGGCGAATAATGCAGTGATCGTCGGTCGGAAAGATATGTGTCACGGTGAGAAGGTTCAGCTTTGAGCTGAAGGCTTGACAAGTTAGGAAGTTGTGAGGATAACCAAACCCTATATCCTGGAGCTCGCCTATGCCTTTACTGAGTGATCGGTCTAAAGCCCGTTGAGCTGCGAGATCAGACAGCGCTTCTATGTCTCGCTACACTACGACATGGCTGTACTCCTGATGTACGTACCTACTTTGCCAACTTCCCTTCCCTTAACTGCCAACCCTTGGTCCTAAGGTCATCCGTTGTGCCCCATGTATGATTAGCTAAGATTGAGGTTTCGGTTAAGCGTCCCCTTGTCGCTGATCAGTGTTCACCGTCACTGTCCTCGTCGCTTAAGCACCTTTTCTGCTCATCCCACTCACCATGTGGACCTCCATCTCTTCCCCATTCCCAAAGCATCTTTCCAGCTGGCGAGTTGTGGGAGGCCATCTCGATTTAGCCACGCCGAGTCCATCACTGCCTCGGCATTGCTGAGCAGAGTATCCCTCTCGACCCCTGAGTTACCTGTTGCTATAGCATTCCCCAAGTCTCCAACAAGGTTGTGCTGTGATAGGCAGATGGGTTTCTACTCTTATCTGTTCGGTACAAGACGCGCGACAAGCTTATAGAACGTATATCGAAGCAAGAAGCAGGAAGCTAGCAGGATCTCAGTTAGGGTGATGGAGTATAAATTTTCGACTCTTAGTAAATTCCACCAGATTAAAAATTTCCAACAGCTAGAACAGGTAACTCCCAAAGTGAGTGCAATGCTCCGGTATGGTACAAATAGAAACCGGTCGTGAATTAATCCCAAGATGCACGACCACTCAATCCATCTTTTACCATCTTTCTAAATTCCAATTCTGCCTATCAGATACGTACGCTTTTTGTAATCACTCTCAAAGCCACACGGAGGTACAGACTCGCCCAAGAGATCTTTCCTTCAAATCCATAATGGTCCTGTCCATCCGCAGCAACAACCCCTGCTGTTCTCCCTATGCACTACAATCCTGGCAGAATGCTGAGTATTTGCGCAGATCTTGATTTTTATGATCACCGCCATGGATGTAGTAAATCTATTGATTCTTTCTTGGGAGGCATCTAGTGCTTCGCTGTACGCATCGTCCCGAGCCATACGCACGAGGAGAGGCGGATGAAAACGTGTGGATAGGAAACCACCTAGTTGATTATACTTTATCGGAAATGCACGCTTGCTTGGAAAGTTTTCTATTGGGCAAAGACTCCGCCAACAAAGTATTTACCTAGAGACAATGGTGACCTGATCGACCTCTGGAGGTGGGGATATTGTGATGAGATACGCGGAGAGTGCCGATGAAGGTTACTTTCAGGACTTTCTGGAGTCGTCTGGCTGAATCCTTGCGAATATTCAGCCAGAGGAATTGGCTTGAAAGATTGTTTTTCGGCAATTGGAAGTTTTAGAAGCAAGTATAAAAAATGTGCTCCTACATTGATTAATATTTAGCTTCTTCGATTAAATCTTTCCTTCAATTTTAGTACCTAAAAGCTTTCTAATAACATTTTATTCGGTCATCCACGCTATCCTATACCAGATATGGGGTGTTCAGTCCTCAAAGTACCGTTCTGGTACCTAAATAGCCATTAGTCTCTTTGCTTTTTTGTGTGTTTTTTGTATCATTTACTAAAAGAGACTTTACCTTGAACAAAAACAGTCTTATCGTTAATGGTCGCTCAAGCCTTCTTCTAAGGTTGCTTTTTGTGAATGGGATTGACTCAAGCTAGTATATAGTCATATGCAGTGCATCGGGTTTTAATACCTAGCATATCTTGTTTATGCCGACATGACAACATGGGCAGAGCAATAAAGGAACTTGTATTAGTCCCAAGCTGGCTTATAGCCCCTTTGAGACTCTATAGCAGGCCAAAAATAATCAATTACAAATCTCCTAGTATTGCTCTTTTGGTACTACGCAAAGATCTTCTATGATGCAGTATCCCTTTGTGAGTCAAAAGAAGTAGCTCAAAGAAGTTAAGCGAGAAGACAAAGCGAAAGGTAGCTAGTTGACAACTTCAAACGACCCATATTGTAGGGCTATGTGACTTGCTTGCTTTCTCCAGAGCATTGAGATACTAGACAAAAGCACATACTCTTCTTGTCTCTTCTGCTATCTCTTTCATTGGGTATTGCACTTTATAGAGTAGATGGCATAGGTTAGAGAAGCATCTCATGTCTGAATCTTCAGTAATCTAAGATAAAAGTAGATTTTCTTGTGGTTCAGTATGAAGAAAATACACTATATCATTCAAGAGAGCATTCGGATTCTCTATAGTGTGCCTCTTGAATGAATGAATCTACCAATATTCGAATCTGACAGCGTAAGATAGTAAAGATGTGCTGTCTAATTTGACTTGATATTCTTGGACTTACGCACAATGCAAGAAATTACAATTACTCATGGTAAATTCTGGAAATACATTCTCCATCCTTCCAGAAGAGTCTTAGTATTGCTTAAAAACTTCTCCGTCCTACTGTCATGCTTCACTTCCATTGATAACTCAAACCATCAAAGCACAATACTAAACTGACATTGTTATTCAAGTACAACTAACAATACGAGCACTTTGCATAGTAGAGAGCTCTAGAAGAGAAATAATACTTATTCGCCCCAGACTGATTTCATATCTAGTCCGTGCAACACTCGTTCTTGTTTTTAGTTGATACCAAGGAGAAGCATCTCGTCTGCCTGACAAAACCAAAACATTCGCTCAGCCTCGCCTTCAACAACTCAAGTACTGTCAGAAGCCACTGGATTGAAAAGCGTCACGTAGATCGAACAAAATCGCAAACCCCAATTTGCAATTCGCATTTGCTTCTCCATGGCTTCTCACCATCCACCTCAGCCATGCACGCCACGACCAAAACCTGACCAACCCTTCTTCACCTTTGACGAGGAAGAGGAAGCCATCTCCAAAGAGCCTTGGTCCCCCTACAAGACATCGCCAACACCAGATCTTGAGAATAACTGGGTACTTCTTCAACCCATCACCCTTCCAATCCGTTCTCGTCCTTCTCTCCTCCCTCCAGTTTCAGACCTTGCCAGCGCACCCAACTTACTTGCAACACCACAGTACCTTCTGCAGGCATCAAGAGCAAGCTCCCAAAACCTAACTTCAACTCCAACACAAAACATCTTTTCTTCTACATCTCACCCAAAAGCTACCATGTCAAACCACTCAATGCCACCTCAACACTTCACCAGTCCGCTCCCCAGCCCTGAAGTCCCCATTCGCCTCCCGGCACAAACCCCAATCTTCTCCCAGCTCGACGCGAGAAAGCCGCCCACACTTCCCCACAGTGAAGAGCTAGACAAGCACTTACCAATCGAGAAAGATGCGTACAAGAAGCTCGAAGCCCACTTCGCAGCCCGCCTACCCTACGTCGAGCTCGCTTCCAAGCGCCTTCAAGCCATCACGGGCATCCGCAACGACACGCCGTTCGAGCTACCATGTTCCCTCGACACAGAATTCTCGCCAGCCAGCCTTCACTCCAAGCACCTTCTAGTTGAGAACGGCGGCGATTTTGACGCTGGCAAAATAGCAGCACCGCCTACTCCCCTTCCCACAGCAAGCACTGCGTCGGCAAAGACCCCTAAGCGACGAGACAGCGGCATTGGCATGGACACCACACCTCCCGCCCACCTGCCCACGCACACAATCGACGAAGAGATGGGGAAGGGATTGCGAGAGTATCTACTACAGAAAGGCCTACGTCGCGGCCAGGCGAGGCTGGATTGCAGCAGTATTACCTTCTACGACTTCACGCCAGACCTACGAACCGGCGAGTTCAAGAATGAGCTGCTGGTGCACTACAGCAACGAGAGTGTGCACGAGCGCATAGTGTGCTACCAAGTTGATCTGTAAGCCCTCGCATCTCACTCTCCCAGCCCATCCCCCTGACTGAAGCGTTTCCAGACCAACATCCCGCACCACAACCCAAGGCAACCGCCTCCACAGCACCGAACGCTGGATCTGGTTCCTCCTCTCCCGCCCGCTCATCTCCTACCACGACCACGACCACCCCGTCCCCAACTCTCCCCGCGCTCCCCCTAACTGCCCCAGCCGCAGCTACTGGGTCGTTATCGCCGCTCCGCTCTCCCACGTCACCTGCTACGCGCCCACCACCGAGCACGTCTACAAGAAGCCCAACCGACCTACCGCCACGGCATCAAATCCACTACATGCCCAAACAGCCGCCGGCGGGAAACGCATTACGCGGCGGCGCGACTTCGACTTCTCGCACAGCGGTGTCCCGCTGTTCGAGTTCAGCAGCGAGGGCGACGCTACGTTTGTAGACTCGGTGCCATTCCTGTCCGTGGAGAAGATGAGATCCTGGAGCGGCGGGGCGGAGGAGCAGTATGGCTGGTACGCGGACGAGGAGTACGCGGCGGTATGTGCGCAGTGGATATGTGGCGAGGCGGCGTGGAATCCCGAGACGAGAGATCTGAAGATGGATATGCGTGGCAAGGTGGAGAAACCGGCGGCGGCGAGGGGTGCGTGGTGGAGTGAGTTCTATGCGAAGATGTATGAGGATAGTCGGCGCTGGGGCAGGATCCGGGCGGCGATGGCGAGGGGGAGGTGTAGGGTTGTTGTGCGGTGGGAGGAGATGGAGGTGGAGGTGCCAAGGGGGAGGGAGAGAGAGAGGGAGAGGGATGGGGAGAGGGAGAGCTGTTAGTCAGACGGATGTCGAGAACTGGGCTTAGGAAAAGGAGCGCGCTTGCAGAGATCACTGACTTCACGGGGTTGTGTGATGGGGAGCAGTGGGTTCAGTTGGATGGAGTAGGAGATGGAAAAGGTGGTGAGGATCTTGGTCATAATATGAGAAGAGGTCAGTGAAAGAGGAAACAAGTCACAGGAGAAAATCCTTGTGAATAGGAGCAACATATGTTGAAATATCGTACAAAAGGTGAGAAACCAGAAAGCAATTTCTGCGCCAATTTCTGCGCAAAAGAGGGTGCGTATTTTAGAAATAAGCCGTGGATGAACCCCCCATAAGTATGAGAGATAACAGAACGTAATTCGCACACAGCAAAGTCCTCATCTCCAAAACGGATCATCTCTCAGTAGCAGCTCGTGAACCACCTATACCGCAATAAATGGCTAAGCGACGGCCGGGAAACAGCGCCGTAGCTAAAAACCAAAGATCCGGACACGAATAAGAGAAAAGTGTGAGACGAGACTTCCGAATTCTTGCACACAGTTTCACACCGTGTCAAAGTATTTGCTTCGACTCGAGATAGATTCCAAAATCTGCATGCAAGAAGAGAAGCTGTTCTTTCTCTCCGTGATTGATTCGGCAATCTACTACTTAGCTACAATGCTTCGTCTAAGTTGTCCTGTCTTATTCACTCCACTTAACACTGCTTTGGGGAGCCATGGCACAACTTACGCCGTTAGAATATCAAGGAAATGATCAAGTGTCCTTTCTACGCTACGGGCATTCAAAAATACAGCTATGATTATGGGATCAACTTTTCGCAAGGTAACTTAGAGTTGGTACCTTAGGTAAGGTGCGGACTTATTTGAATCTCTCTCGCTTATCTCGAAGCGTCCATGTCTAATACCTACCTACCTACCTACCTACCTAGGTAGGGACATACTCGAGCTAGCCAGGAACTACGTCATCTTACGTCTGAATTCTCAAGGAACAGGAAGGAACATGATCATAGCCTGCTCGTGTCAGCCATAGGCGCAGATGTAAAGGTATCTATGTACATACTATCTCTCGAAGTAGATACCGCCAATCAATCACGCACGTCTCGAGAATCGGACAAAGGCAAGTTAGACGAGGAAAAGCCCGTGCTATGTAACAGCCTTACCAATGAGAGAATTTGATTCGACAATTCCATTCATTCTATGCCGTTATCACATGCTTACTTTCAGCACTTAGTTTACGGAAAAGTCTTTTGATGTGTTGGTATCATTAAATCTTTCATTTCCTATTCCATTGACCAACTGACGGTTGAAACCCAATCAATGCTTTCTATTATATTCCATCCAAACGACAGTCGGGGCAAGGTTCCAGGTAGCCATGGTCGCTACTATAGCTAGAACATCCCCTGATGCGTTCGTGCATGCTTTCATTCATTCAGGAATAAGCCATGTATCCATCGTACTTCCATGCAGCGTTTCTCTCTCCATGTCATGTCCATTCGACTTGTTATGATGCTGTTGTGCAAAAGCCGTGCCACAACGCAAGAGTCTAAATGGCCATCCTCAACGTATTAATGCCATAACCATGGCTGTGTGTCCATGTCCATCTCCATGATTCTCCAGAAAATTCATAGAAAAAATACAAAAACACCGCGCTATCGTCTATCATGCGCTCATGCCAAGAAATCAAGATCGATCGACGGGAAACAAAGCCCGGATTCAAACCTGTGAAAAGTTTATGTACAAGCCCTTTTTCAAGGACCTCAAGATATACAGACCCCTTCTCTGAGGGCAATTATAGCCAGAAGACAAAGGTAAGCATCACCGCAACCAGTCCAACGCTCATACCAGCAATTTCCTTGCCACCAGATGCACTGCCCTTGGTGCTGGTGGCTGATGCGGCCGAGCCAGTAGCAGTGCCGGTTGACGTCGCCGTCGCGGTTGCTGATGATGTGCCTTCGGTTTGTCCGATGGTGGGGAGGGCCACATTGCCTTGGACCAGCCATCCGTCGGCCGTTGAGGAGGGGCAAGCTGGTGGTGTGAGGGTAGAGGTGACATAGGCAGAGCTCTTGACTCCAGTAGGAGTCAGAGTCGCCCATTGGTTTTGGAGGTTGGTGAAATCTGGTGCTACTGGGGTGGGCGTTCCGGTGACGGAGATGCCTGCCACAACTCCCGATGCGACAACCGTAGGTGAGACATCCTGGCCGTACTCGATCAGCCCATAAGCATTGGTCTCATTGATCCATTCGTAGATGATGGCGCCCGACCAGGTACCGCTCATATCGCTGCCGAGAATGGCACTCTGGTCATCGAAGGTTCGGGGTTGGACCGTATTGCAACCCGTCTCGGAGAAGAAGATGGGAATGTTGTAACCCTCAGCGTAGGTGTTCAAGGTGGAGTATCCTGAGACGGTGTAACTGCTATCTCCACACCATTCATAGGCATTGAGACCAAAGAAATCAATGGACTCGGAAGTATTGGTACCACAGGCCAGGTAGTTCTGGAGCATAGGTCGAAGCTCAGAGATATCAGCAGCGGAATAGCCAACTGGAATAGTTCGGTATCCCTTGCTATTTCGGTACGCCTTCAGATCTCGGGCAGCAGCCTTGATGTAGGGTGCCGCAAGCGACTGGTTTGCCAAAGCAATAACCTCGTTTCCAACAAAGAACCCCAGCGTGTTGTCATAGGAATGGAAAGCGTCCATAACCTTCGTGTAAGCATTGTATTGTGTTTCACTCCAAGTTGCTACAGTCTGCGAGGGGTTAGCAAAGAAGGAGAGCTGGGTGGGAAGCTCCTTACGGGGTCGATAGCGGTAGTGAAGGTATCCAGGTCCACCATCAGATAGATACCAGCGTCGGCAAACGTGGACATACAGCCCGAATGGTCGCCATTGGGGTCAACGTGGTACACGCGAATGGTATTGGCCCCCAGCTTCTGCATCAGCGCAGCATCGAGAGTACATTGTTCCGTATTAACCAGAGGATCTTCGGGAGTCAATTGGTACGCGACACCTGCAAGGCATCCATTAGCTACGAATCACTCGATAAAAGGGCAGATGATGGAATTTCTGCGAAGGCAGGGGGTTTCATATATACCCTTAATGTAGAACTGATCTCCATTGCTATCGAAGAATTTGGAGCCGACCTGAGAAACGGTCGCGATGGCATTCACAGCACCGCAAGCCAATGCGGCGAGCGCACCAAACCGCGCCAACATGATCGAGTTCCGGTTGATGACGAGGAAAGAGGAAGGGGGAGGAGGAAGCTCGTCTTGCTGCTCGCCGTCGGGTCGATTGTGTTGAAGGATTGCGACGCGTCGAAGATGTTTTGTTGCGACGATTCCAGCGAATGAGGTGATCGGGTCGAGGAAGCTTTGCGCTTGAAGAGCTGGAATGTAGTGGACACACTTGGGAAATGCGCGATTATTATTGACAGCGGAACAAACGAATGTGCAAGTCCTCTTCCGGAGCAAGACCTGAGTGAGACGAGGGAAGGGAAGGGAAGGGAAGGGAGGAATTAGAATTGTGTCAAGGCACAAAAGTTATGGACGAGGAGGGAGGAGATGGAGGTCGAGGTGGAGGAGGAGGAGAGGAGTGAGGAGACAGTCGAGGACTAGAACGGTCGACTGGACCAAACAGGAGCTTGGGCAGTGGGTTTGGAGTGGGTTTGAGTCTGGAGAAAAGCTTGAGACCAGGATGCTCCGACTTCTGCTACGCTCCATCACCACAAACCGACACCAGATGGGAAGAAAGTGTCCAACATCATCCACTTTCTCAAAGCTTGGGTATCAGCAATTGCGTGTAGAAGGGTGGCGCTGATTGGCTGCGGTAGGGATTCTCGGTGATATTCATTTCCTCTACCCTGCTTCGGGTTCTCTTGTCACCCGCAGCGCATCACATCACATCATATTGCAGCGTCGCTACGGAGCAACAACTAACTGCAGTCGACCCAGAGTCGCACGCTCGTCTCAAGGCCAACCCGCGGAGGCCATCAGGAGCAAGAGCGAGGAGGAGGAGGAGAGCCGACGCGGGGTTCAATGGCTGTAGTCGCGTCATTTGCGCCCAGCTGTGCTCTGCAGCTCTGCAGCTCTGCGTCGTTATCATAATCCCCAACTCGTCCGGCCGAGGGAGGATCAAGTCGAGGTCAGCATGGAAAGGGCGACGCAATCACCGTCAGCTAAGCTCTAGCTCAAGCCCAACCAAGGCACGAAACCGCCATGGAGGCTTTAACGTGCTCTTAGCAGCCCGCTATAGTGCCGCGGTGCGATAAGGGTGAGGCTCGCTGATTCGTCTCGTTAAGCCCTTCCTCAGGGATAGAGCTTTGGCATCCCGAGACCAAATTTATCAATCGAAAAGCTTTGTTGAACTCTCGCAGTTCGACTTTTCCATCCGGATGGGTGTCATGTGATCGCGGCCGTGGGAACTCTGTGGACGACGGACGGGAGATGGCCGATCTGCTCTATGCGGTGAGCCAGTGAGCGAGTGCCATGCCAAACGGAGGCATGCTTTTCCATCTCTCTCTGCGATGCCGTCATGCCATTGTCTCTGATGTTAATCTGCGTGTAATCGTCGTGAATCTGCTTGAAACGGTGCACTCATCCTTTCGACGTAAGGAGGGTTTGCTATCAGGGCCCGTGTCTTGCTTGGTTCATCGATCTCGTGTGCTAAGCTCGCGGTAGGATTCATGTCATTCTTAAACATCTGCCCATATCTGCTGATGATTCTCCACGATAACAACGCAAAACTCTCGGAAGCCCGAGTCTGTCTTGTAAGCCGAATAAATCATCTCCATCTTAATTTGACGCGATGTATGCCCTCGAAGTGGAACTGATGTCAGCACGCCTTTGCTGCTGCCCTCTCCCGCCGAGTCCACGTATGTCAACTCGTCGTCCCAGCGTAGCATCGCCCTAACTAAATATCTGACCGACCAACGTGAAGGAAAACCTAGCGGCTCTTGCACTGCTACGTTGGCGCTTAAAGTGTCAACTAGTGCACCGCACTATACTCTCGCGGGTACCGCGGCTGTAGGATCTGCTCGTGGAGATCTACTCGGTTCATGTATGCCTTCGCTACGGAAAGCCAATCTGGCTTAATCCAGCTAAGTAATTTGCTAGTGAGGCAATCTTGCTCTTCTGGGGCCCGCGACTTTCTGCCATTGTCCCTGAATATTATCTAGTCTACTATTCATCCCTGTTCTTTTCTACTTCAACCATAGCTTCCTCGCTGTCAAAATCTCTGAAACGAGTGAAGCCCAAAATTAACGCGAGGAATTTCAGAACCTTGCCCCATCTACTATGATAACTCGCAAGGCAAGATTCAGCCCGCAATTTACCCTAGCAGGTTTTCAAATAGAGTGTGTTCCCCAGAGACAGTGAAAGGAGTTGATATCTTTTCTGTCGTTGAAATCCTGCATATGCTATGATTCCTTGAAATCTTATTCTGTGTCTTAAATCCTCAACCACATCGTTCTTTCATGTTAGGCGAAGAAGGCAACGAACCCCCCACCACCGCAAGACAGGAACTATGCAAGAAAAAAAGCTATTAGATGTACAAGGATCAAGCCTTGATTGTAGCTCTTCTAACCATCATGACTAGACTCTTAGCGTGGAGGCGGCAAGAACTGGCTCCACCCGCTTTAAGTCACCGTGTGGCAGGTAGTTCTGCTAGTATTGCTTTAGGAAACGACGAGATCATCCGCTGAGAAGTTCTTTTATGTCGGCCTAATTGTTGGTAGTATTGACGGTTCTGGGATGAAGGAATTCTGTAGGTAAGAGATATACCACTCGTTCTCTGTCATTTTTACTCTCTACTGCTCATTAAACCCATATTTCTGTCCTTCGGACTGCCTCTCGTAATTTCTTGTTAAGTTTGAATAGTTCTTAATATCAAGACCTCATACTGCAATCCGTTTCGATCCTGCATTGTGAAGGGACAGGCCCACCGTAGAAAGGGCCACCTTTAGAGCAAGGTTTATCAATAGACTTATAAGTAAGTTTAATTCATGCATCTTACAGAGAGAAACAACCTTTAAGCTTATAGGATATCTCGGATTAACTTTTGAAGAGTTTCTACCTTCGATACAGCCCTTGGTCCGTGCACATTCAGCTAGATATCTTCTAGAGCGAAAACGACACAGAGTTGAAGTGTACTTATGATTTGAAAAGCTCTTGATTGAGATAGACTGTAAGAGTCCTCCTGACTTAAGTGCTTAACTGGTGCATAGAGGGCAAATAAATCCTATCACATACCTACTTAAACTTCAACATATCTTCCCAGATAATTTGCATAATTGTTATCCGTGGAACCTGGTGCAAGAAATCTTCTCCTTTTCTCGTCCACCAGATTCATTTTCATTCTTCTTTACCTATCATGAATCTACTGCATATGATCCCGTAAAAGACCTTTCCTGCAACTGGCAGCATATACTTACCCTTCTGTAATTTCACCCGCGAACTTGCCCATTGAACTAAAAGTATTCAAATTCAAACAAGCTACTTCAACGAGAGTTAGGAGCTCTGGAATTTAAAACACGTAAAGCGGAAACACTTGGTATCCGTAGGAAAATTCCCAGAGGCTACCATAAATCCGCATAGGGGGTGACGATAGCTAGTCATTGTGGTCCCAATTTCCCATCCGGACATTCCGTGGAGTGAATCGCGCGATGAGCCGCTGAACCATGACGAGGACCTGCCGAACACGCTTCCAAATCAGGTCCTGGCCTCAGTGTTTAAGCTATTACTCTGCTCGAAACAGGTTATCCTAAGAGCACACACATTTAGGAACAGTAGAAGGGACTGACGCGGTCACCAGTCACAGGAAGGAGAATACCGTCCTGGGTGCCCGAGACCAGATACCGAGTGAGAAATTGCATGCTACGACATGCCGCTACTTCCGCATCGTTTCTTAATCCATGAATGTTAAGAGTTTGGGTTGGGGCCATGAACGCAGGAGGGAGGAAGGAGGACTCGAAGAATCTGGAGTTCGGATTCTGTATAATAGCATCCACCACCAGAAGGAAGGTGATAATCAGGACTGGTACGAGGGATCTGGCAACGCCTAGGTGAGCTAAGAAGGCAAGAAAAGACGATCTCTGAAGCCCTGAATATTCCAAAGTCTAGGGGATTGATGCTAAGCTAAAATATCATTCCGTTTTGCTGGGTCTTCAGGAACGACAGGGATATTCCTGATGGTTTGGGTTACAGGCACAAGAAACTCTAAAAAGTGCAATGCAAATATGTTGATGAAGTAGTACAGACTTATTGAATAAGATCCATAACTTTAGATTCGAAAGAACTTCTTTAAACTTCAATTTCTTCTATTAAGTTGCCCTTCTTTGGAAATCTGTGAAGGGATTTGAATGGTCTGGCTAAATCAAAGCCGGGGGTTATTGAGAATGGCCCTTGGAACTGGAACAGGGATTAGTTATTCCGGGTAGAGTTAGAGAGACCAGATGGCTAGAGAATACTAAGCTTAATGTGCAAAGGTAGACCTGTCAATCCAGTCCGTACCGATGACTTGAACGAAGTTGATCGTATTATTTGCCATTTCTGTTCCTCGAGTATAACCAGTTTTCTCTTCAACGAACATCCGAGCACTCGTTCCGAGTCTGTTTGCCTTGAAGTTGATTGATAGTCAAGAGGTAAAATGATTGTGCAGAATGATACTCCAGCCAAAACGCTGTTATGGACCGACTACCTGATGCTATTTACATCTGTATGAGAATAGAAACCAGGTATAGGATTAAGCAGAATAAGGAATAGTGCTTTAGAGGCACGAGAACTGGGCTATATTACAATCAAGGATAGACAGAATAGAGAAATGAGATGCAGGAAAGTAACATGGCGAGATTTTGGTATGAATAGCTTCAAGCCAACGCTGTGTTGTACAAGGATGCAATGCTTAATCCAAAGAATTTTCCATTATCTAACTTATTCCAACTATTGCCTAAATTCTAGCAGCTCTGAAATAGGTACGAGAGAACATTAGACTTGCGATGGAGATTTTCCCACGACACCATACTAAGAGGGATGTGATCCCATGAAACGCACCTTAGTTAATAGCAGATACGGCATGAATAAACCTGTAGACAAGAAAGCGCTAGTTCCAGAAAAGCAGTGAAGATATACAAATATCACAAGTAGCACCCATTCATAAAAACGATAACAACACCTAGCTTGAGTAGCAGTAGTAATCCTCATTCCAATACACTTCTCTCCCGTCTCGTATTTGATAATTCTAGGAGAATGGGCTTGATACACAAATAGAAGTCTCATACCTTACTTGAATAAAGGGGCTCTTACATGTGATTTGAGAACGGAAAGATACGGTGGCCTTGTACCAACTGGGCTTGCTGCAGTTTCCATTTTTAAAACTCTCATTATCTAACCAAATAAGCTA
This sequence comes from Coleophoma eucalyptorum, assembly GCA_026120035.1. Lineage (NCBI taxonomy): Eukaryota > Fungi > Ascomycota > Leotiomycetes > Helotiales > Dermateaceae > Coleophoma > Coleophoma eucalyptorum. Next base: position 747,592 of record JALRME010000011.1, read on the forward strand.
CAACGTAAATTGCCTCGAGATATATCGAAATTGCAAGACCTATAAAATACGGTATATACTTCTATGGTGGTTTCTTCAATAACCCATGTAGTTGCGGTCAACAACATGCAAGTATTGAAGAGACCCAGCGCTTCTATTGTATGCCCCCTATCGATTTGTAACAGCACAAGATTCATCAGAAAACCCCCCACAAAGAAACATGCCACACCACCTTCACCGATATCTTCACCGGACACGAAATCTCAGGAGATGACCCCCAAATAGCAACCAAATCATGTGTCCATCTCTGCGACGTCAACTTTCTGAGTTGTGATATGCATATTTCTTAGCGAGCGAGCCGAGTGAATATCCACGGGGGTCACCTCCGTTACCGGGTCATGTACAAGCATGCACACGTCCGCATGTCTTCTGCATACAATGCATATCAGTAAGGAAGAAGCAAAAGCAAGCATTTTTTTCTTTCAACAGTAGGGAAGTCATCCGTTGTCTTCCGTAGAAGCACCGGTCTACTTCCGCGCCTTGCAATGTGTTGTCCTTTACAACCGATTGTCTCATCCTTTTCTGAGAGAGTTTATGCGACATCTGCCAACTCATCATTCAAGTACTGCTTTTAGGCGCTCGACGGATTAGACTAGGGCATTGACTCTCGAGCAAGCACTTAGTGGATGATTTATCAGATCTCAGGAACCATATCGGACCAGAGATCGAGAGGAACAAAGACAAAAGTCTTTGTCTAAGTGAGGGTTGCATAGTTACACGAACTATAGGTTTGAGGCGCTTCTAGAAGAAGTCGAAAGTACTTCTCTCGGTCAAAAGAATACGATATAGAGTGTCCATGGGGATCTCGGGGAGATGGTGTCACCTCTCATATCTCACAATTCCAATCTTAGACATACGTGTACGCCCAAAAACCCACTTCCAGAAATCATTCTGACCGATCGACGGAAAGGTGATGAAAAGGAGGAAACAATCGGAAATCAAGCAAAAAACGTCATCTGAAGCAAAAATATACTTCCAAATACCAAATCTCACCCTCCAGGAACAAACCAGACTGTGGTATCGAAGGTAGGGTGTGGCAAGTTGGATGGACGATGTCGTTGCAAAGCGAGCCGCGCAAAACTTTCTAGGAAAAAGAAATACGCGGTAGCTAGAACCAGCGAAGAAGGCGCACGCAAGGGTCTTCCCTGACATGGGTTTCCAAGACATCGCTCTCCGCGCTGTACTATCCTGTCCTGACTGCTTCTATGACCAGTACATGCGCCGGTATGGAGGAGCCGTATGGGCAAGCCTTGTCCGGCTCATACGAAAACGTGAAGGACATTCTGCATGTCAAGCTCCCCGACCAAGCGGAACTCACGGAAGGATGGGAAAGACAAGAAAACTCGCATTGCTCCCGCAAAAGCAAAAATGGCATCCAAGAAGACAATTTCCAGCGTAGCGAGGAGCAATATAAGCGTGCGATGGGAGCATGTGGCAGCGGTTTGGGGAACGGGGAGGGTGCAGTTCCGACTCGGGTGGCTTGGGAGGGATCGTCGAGGGGTTTGCAGCTTGCAGATATCTTCGACGCCTCGTGTAGACCTAGCTGAAAAAAAGGAAGCAGAATATAGACAACGTATTGGGGGCCATGCTTGGCCGTCGTGGTTGCTTATTGCCGTTTGCTCTTCCTTTGGTGGGCACAGATCTTCTGAGATCTGTCGCGGGGAGTGCCCTGAAGAAGTAAGGCACGCCGGGCCAGCACCCTCATGATGGCACCCCGAAGGACCTGTCATTTTCAGTATCTCAAATAATATGCATCCGTGATAAGCCCGGCAGCAGCGATAGACGTGGTCACCGGGTACAGGTGCGTTCTGGAATTGGGGACTGCCACCCTCTCGGCCTCGAGACAGCCCACACGGCATCGCGTCGCCATGAACAAGCTCATGGTGTCAAAGAGCAAAAGAAAGGAGACACGACAAACAAGACGCTGCATGCCCGTTTCAGAAAAGGGATACCCAATCACCACACCGCCCTCGTCCTGCTCCCGTACACGATAGGTATGCGCCGGCTGGAGGAGAGGGGGGTAGTAGGGTCAACGAACGTAGGCGGGAAACTATGCGGCGGACACGGGACAAGAATCCTAACGGCTGAGCCAGAATCTCGGTACTGATATAGGATGACAGGATTAACCGACGGCAGAGCGAGCGACGAACAAAGGACAACGATTATCTCCTGATATGGAGAGACCTGGCATGGCTGAGGAAAGTATAGATACGTAAGGTTGCATGCAAATCCAGAGGTACCCCGCAACGCCAGCAGAGTTTGGAACGCAAGGAGATCTATAGCTGGAGAGGAGAATCCTCCTGTGACTCAGAAAAGGTTTCTGCACCGTGTCTGTCTATCTCCAGATCTTTCTCCACAGCCTGTACTACGTGGTAGCGGATACTTTTGGTCAGATGACTGGAGATATATGCGGGTGCATATCGTACCAGTAAACGAGGTCATGACCGTCTCTTCACACCGCGATCGATCCTTCGATAGAATTGACAAATCGAACAATTCTACCTCGCCATTCATTCCATAGTGGTGTTACATGAGAGCATGATCCGCTGAGAATATGATTGATCTTTCCCTGCGGCCACAAATTGCAGTTCCACTCCGTTGGCTCGCTGTCCAAAAGTCGGTGGAACGTGGCTAGGTGCGAAGACGCAGGAATCGGGAGGACTTGAAGTGCTTGCAAAGGCTTGAGTGAGGCCTTCCGGTTCCGGTCCCGGTATTCTGTTACATTCGACCCGCCTGGCAGCAAGAGATACTTACCTGTCGGCCGTTGCGGCACAGAATGGTGCAAGGATAGGTAATCTCTGAAAGCAATTCGACAGGATCGTATCTTGTTCTGTTTGGTAGTATGATGAAACCGTGAAGCATGGCTTGACTTCATCTTGTCTTACAGAAGAAACAGGTACCCTCCGCAAACTTTCCACCTATCAAATGGACCGCACAATACTTCTTGAAAGACACCACGGGGCCACATTCCAAAATCTGGTCCAGCGAATACTATAGAGAAATGATATCAACCCCCCGGACTGATTCTACACCGTTTCAATACTTCCACTTTGTACCCTGCATACCTCACCGGCTTTTGCTTTAATGACGCTACTGAGGTACAATTGTCAGGAACAAACAACGGGGACGATATTATCTCCGTAAGGTTGCCACTCTAAGGGCTAGATAGCGGATGGCGGACAACGAAGATCTTCACCGTTGATGATCTTGATCACAGATCAATGACGGAATCTTCTTCTCCTGTCTCATCCCCGCTGTTTTGACAGATGTAGGGATCGGCATAGAGGGGGCGTCGAAGCCATTTTCCGCATGAGAACCGTGAGATGAGAAGGATCTCGGCTTGGGGAAGGGTTACAAAATAAGTGACTGGATGAACAATGTTCTAGCTGGTCAGCTTGACCTCCTCGCCAATTGCCGTGTTGTATTCACAGTTGCGGTGAGCATCTCAGTCCTCAGCCCATGTAGCATCTCCGTCGCAGCGGGTAGCAGTCATGAAGCGGAAGCCCTGCAAGCGGAAGAAGACAAAAAGGTCTGAGGTCAGTCAATCTCGTTGCTTTCCTTAATCAGGCGCAACCTTTTGCCGAACTGCCCATTGACTCTGCACCGAGCTGCAAGCATTAGCGACATCAGAGACATCGCAAGTAAATAAAAACCCGAAGAACAGGTCATTGGACTTACCGAAAGCCTATCCAGAACTCCAGAGAGACAAGGATGAGCGATCGAGGACAGCAAGGCCAGTACAACTTACCATACTTCGCATGAGTTACGTTGACAGCAGCAGCGCTTGATTACCTGCCTGTACCGCGACCGATGAAGCTCTCTGCATCAGTCTGCTTCTGTAAAACGTAGTCATCGCGCCTATTGGTTCCAAGATACCTTGCATTGCATGTGGAGAGGCGGATTGGCTGAGCTGTGGCTCTAGATCTTAGAAGAAGTTGAGCAGGTTGCCAATATGGGCTGATGAGTTGGCATATCTTTCTTACCTTCTGCCAGTTACAGTCGCGGTGTGTGGAATTCTGGCCATGACCAGAGAACCAAGGCCGTGTTTGTCGTTCTTGACGCCATCGTATCCCTGTTCTTCAGCTCCACGCCTGGCGAAAGCGAAAGAGTGATTGACACTTTGACCTTTCCGTGCAGGTCAGGCTGAATATTCAATTCTGAGGTGGTACGCCGCTCGCAAGTGGATTCAAAATGGCAGCCTTGACCATGACTTTTGCGATTAATGCCCCACCGCTGATCTATCATTGCCTCACTACTCCCAATTGTGCACTCTCCAGCTGACGTGTATGCATACTGTTGTCCAGGATTGGAATGGAATCCTTCCTGAAAGAGGGCTCGGAACAGCAGCGCGTATGCTATTGTTGATCCGAATACCACCCTACGCACGAATTCGACCACAGAGCGCCCTGAAGGAGCAAGCTTGTACTATCACGCTTGATAGGACAGAACAAGTAGATCTTCATAATTTTCCTACCTAACGAGGTTTCTGACCCAGTTTCTTCCACATATGTTCGCCGCACCTCTGAAAAGGTGTGATGTGGTTTGCTTATATACAGTCCAATAGTGTATCCCGGCCTCAATAATGTTCCCGCCCCTCAGTTGTAGTAACGCCTCTGGCTGCATACGTGCTACCAGTCAGCTCGCCAGTATCTGCACTGCAGTGTAACATGAATGGGAAAGCGAATCTGAAAATTCAATCTGGCCCTGTTGCATTAATATTCCGAAAACTCCGCCGATATCCCGAAAGCCAATCCCAAGTATCCTGCCACGCTCTGTGACCGAAGCTATGACTCTGTCCAGATTGCGCCGCTACCGCCGGTGCTGTTGTCGCCATGTTGTTTCTGTTGTATTCTGCTCCGCGATCCGAAAAGTACCCCTCCAAAAAAGGTCGTTCTGTCTTTATGCCTGTATTCTGTTGTTCTTTCGATGCCCTATCATCCAGCTGGGGTGAATGGCGGGCGGCCGACAGTCACCTGTGAAAATTCAAGGTCAGTTTCGGTGGGATATTAATTATTGGGATTGTGTTGGGGGGACCACAAACCGCATCGCTCATCAAGTCTATGGACAAGGTTAGTACAGGTCGTCGCAATAAACAATCTTGCAAATAATTCAGCCGCAAAGAAAGCTCGTCTTACCTGAATTCTACTGCTACCACGTTCGTGGGACAGCGCCTGTGTGTCCGCTCATATGTGATGCACCACGAGCGCACAGTAATCCTCAGATGACCGCATTTGTACTCAATCTGAGTGAAGTCGCACATTTTGCCTTGCCAGTTATATAGTGGAAGGGAGCGTCAGGGTATAGAGGGGTGATCTGGCTGGCGACTCCCCTCGCGAGGGAATCAAGTGAGATATCGAGAAGTTTGACGAGGTTATCGAAGATGTAAGGGAATGGAGCTTAACGGCGCCTCGGCGGGCAGTGTTATCGTCCAAAAATTCAAGTCCAGTTAAGGTCCAGTAGAGATCAACAGTGCAGTCGAGTTGGGCCTGTCGAATTCTTAAAGTGGGTAGTAGTCGTAGTTGTAGTGGTAGAAGTAAGAGCACGGGTGAATCGGTGGTTGTGATAGCGGCGTGATGAGGGCAAGCATACGAAGCACATATATAGTTTGGGGATCGAACGAGTAAGTAAGCAGCAGGTAAGCCTATCTAGAATTGAGCAGCAGATGTGCTTGATATGTACTGTACTCCATATGTACCTCTGGCGTGCACACTCATTGCACCCAGGTCATCCCTGGTAAGAATCCGTCCGAAGGGGCAGACGACGTTGACGCTTTTCTGGGGCCGTCGGTTCAGGGAATCATTTTTGAGTTGGAGCGATGCATCTTCCTGCGTCGCTCTTGGATACCCCCGGTCGAGATTGGGCATGAAGAACGCAGACTGGTAGAGGAGGGCAGGGCAGACACTATCCTGTCAAGAGCAGCCCTCATTTACCCTAACAATAGCGCCTTGTTACAGTATTGTACCGTGTTGTCTTTTTATGATGCGTCCTAATTGCGGATCATATCTGTCGGCAATCATCTCGAGTACCTGCATATTTGGTCTGTTTACCTACCGTTTTACTTACCGTAATTTTGTTACCTGCCTCTGCTAACTTACGGTTGTCTCTTATGTCAAGTAGTTCATCTCCACCATCCAAGCGACTGCAGATGGGTGTCCTACTCAAGACCTAGTGTCTGGTCGGCGGGCAAAGGTTCTTCGTTGCGGTCGCTGTTCAGCTCTTCGCAAGGATCGGGGGCGCAGGCCAGAAAGGAGGGGAGCGGAGGCAGATGGCCAGTGAAAGGCGTAATCAATATGCTGTCGACAGTACACGATACACGTCTCGCAATACCCTATTCACTGCCTTCTCCGTTGTCGCCCAAAGCCGCACTTGGGCAATTCTGATGCAAGACCCGGTGAAGCTTTCGCAAAGGCGCCGGGTCTCTAACTTTCCAGCCTAAAAGTAACCACCGTCATTGCAGGGCATTACAAATACGGTCTTCTCCCAGGCGTTAATGGAGTCGCGTGGCGCAAGCCATGGCTGGACTGTACCCAACCGTCGCAAAGTATAACCCAACTTGCCCATCCTCGATACCTCAACCGACCCCATCCATCGTCCTGTATTATCCCGTACTACTACTATACACGGAGGAGGTGGGCGCACATTTAGTCCCTGTCTGCGCTCTCGACTAATCTTTCCTGCCGTCCAGGGATGTCTAGAGGCGTGTCATTATTTAACTGCTGGGCTGGGAACAATGCTAGCTATGATCTTCGCCTCATGCTACGGAAACGCATCGATCACATTTGGAGAATGTGACAGCTTTGCAAACCTTGTCAACTATACCACCAGGTTCTTGTTGCGTGCCCATTCCATGGCCACTTCTGCCATTACGGCCTGCATTCTCAATACATTCACCGCATACCTCTGGGACTCTTCACTTTGCCTCACAGCGTCGTCACAACATCAACTAATCTCCCACAAATTCCGTTTCAGCAGCATCCAGATCACAGGATTCCATCCCACCTCCCGGTTTCTCCGGAGGGGTTGCTGTGCTGATTAGCTGGAGCGCGATATTACCATTGGCCGGGGTCCTGTACAGTACTATCGTAAAGTGGCACAGTAGATGAGATTGGTCGATGATCGCAGTCCCCTTCCCATGTCATGAAAAGGCAGCGGGAACTCTCTAGTCGATTATTAGTGGAAGCGAATAGGATTAGGTCTCGTATCATCATTGCGACGCCGACCACCGTCAAGGGCTTCGCCGGAGTGGAGTTGGATGCGGAACATTTCCAGCAGGTCGGTTCCCTCTTGCATATTTCTCCCGGTGCTCATCTGCAGTGGCTTGTGCTACTCCTTCTTATTCCCTCTCGCCGGTTCTTCTAATTGCCCAACGGAACGAGTATGGTGGCAATGGCAGTCTTGAAACCTGCTTTGTCCATGAAGTTGGTATGATCGGGTGATTAAGGGGATAAACACCTTCCCTGATCACCTGGATGAGTGACGTTCTATCTGATTCTAGACATTGCGCCGGCAGCTTCGATAACTGCAAATGATGGGATCAAAGCGTGCTGCAAGCTCTGGTGTTGAGGGACACTCCGTGTGTTGCGTTACACCATACTCCTTCCTCACCTTGAAAATTTGAAGAATTATCAAAGAGCCAGCAGCTAGGAAGCATCAAGGCTCCCTTGGATGTGCTTGAGATACGATACTAGATTGATCGTCGTCGGCAGTTATTCGTCAAAATTTTGATGGAGGCATTGACAGACTTGGGACGTCCCGAACCTGTTCGCTACGAAATCGCTTCACCGCTGATGATCTCCTTTGCAGCACTGGTACACGTCTCTGTCATAACGGGCAAATTATGCCTAAGCCCGCTGGAAATAGATAGGGCAGTAATATCATCTGCTCCTCTAAGGCGCAGCGAACCGAATGACTACAGGCACCGCTGATGCAATTCGTACATTTGATCAGAGCGCTGTTCGTCTGGAAGGATTTGGTTTCGATTGCGTGGAAGCGAGCTGGACGAAACGACATTTCGGGTGAACGAACCATATGAGGGGAAGGTTCACCGGGACATTGGGATTTGCCTTATGCTATTTCTATTCTAGCACTAGAAAGCACCTAATGACATTCAGGTGACTGAAGAGAACTCCCGCTTCTAAGCGGTACATGGGGTGATATACCTCGAATAACCTGGGATAATAATTCGCGAACTGAGCAATGGACTTCCAGGCTTCCAGGACGCAGCGGGTCCTCGCCTGCTTAGCACATCTCTCCTTATGAGCATCCCCACCTAATATTCCCACGAACGTGGTCTTAGAGTTCGGGGAGTCGAAACAAGGGGACTTTACAATAGGGATTAGCAAATCGAAGTGGAGTATTTCATGTCCTTCTATATCGTTGAACCCCAGCTGGACATTGATCCTGTTGATCAGGGCATTGTAGAACGGTTTACGGCACTGAAATTATCCTGGGGGTTCGAGTATACTCGGTCATTACGAAAGGATTTACACTCCTTGCAATATGATAAAGATCGGACTGGAAAGGAGCCTGAAATGACAGGTTTACCTGATCGCACGTCGTTCTCCTTTAATTTTCATAACCATGATCCCTAGTCATAATGATTTAACATAACTGACTTTTGACACCGAGATTTAAGATTGTTTTTATTAAACGTGAGTGGTATTGATCACTGTGTGTGACAGGGCACACTCGGCTTCAAGACACCTACCAAGCTGAGGTGTTCTTCATAACCTTGGCAATAATCGGAGATCCGAAAACACCACAATTAATCCCTAAGCGCATTCAAGTTTTGCCTGAAATAACGACGATCGCATGATCTCATGGTTCGCAGCAAAGGTTCCAGTTGGCAAAGCCAGAAAAAAGAAACGTCGACAGGGCTAAGAAGAATTCCTTCCACGTTCTTGTGACGCACTGTGCTGCAGACCGTGAACCGTAAAGTCCTCGGCGTGCATTTTCTCTAACCGAGGCGGCAGAAATGCTTTGCAGAAAAAAGCAAGACGCGGAGGAGATTGAAGGCAAAACCACTTCATTTGTTTTCTGGCCCTCCTATTTCGTCTCAAGTTTCCTAAACGGCCCGTTCCCTGGTTGCAGGATGCGCCCTCCACAGCTCCGGGTCCTTCTCTGACAGTAGCACTTAGCATGCCGCCGGAAGAAAACCGGGAGCGAGGTAGTTAAATCCACATGCACACCTTCGTTTTGTATTCTTGCTTCTTATATAACATAACCTGTCCGATTCTACGAAAGGGTGTGTTTGGCGCCCTTTCCGATCTCAACCTCCTCCCATGCCAAAGGCAAAATTGAATGTACGTCTAAGCGGTGGTCTGGTGAACAACTGGAGGCGATGCTATTATCTTTCGTCACGGAGCTCGTATCATCGGATAGTCGCAAGAAATAACCATGTCGCTTCCTCTCAAAGCTGCTGACGGCATATGGCCGCTGGCAGCCCAACCTCACGGTTCGGTCGGTGTAGTAATGAGACTCTCGACTAGTAGGTACCCCACCAGCATTAAAAATACCTTGACGTCTACGCAACATTTCCCTTCATCTGCATAAGCAAGAGAATTTGGCAATCGAACCGACCATCCCTGCTCCGAGCAGACCAGAGCAGGTGCGCTAGAACCGAGGCACGCAAGGTATTCTTCCTGATAGACTCCTGTCGCGTTGTCTTCACGAGTCGCGAAACCTTACGGCAAACCAGGCCTTAAACTCTGATAAACTTGCCATGCTTGTCAATCAGGAAAGGCTCAACAGCTAGCCGCTCGGGGCATCCAAGAGAACGTATAACTTTTTCAGAGCCGTTATGTGTTTCCACATCCTCATTCCAAATATTAGTCTTTCCGAAGGATAAACTTTGCCGAGGAGAATGTCTTGTTCTAGAAGTCGATTCCCACCCGCTGCTGGCGGTGGTAATATTCTCATACTTCATGATTTTCGCAAGGTATCGGAATGTTGGTGCCGACGTTTACCATCACATGTAAAGTAAGCTTCTTGGCCGGTTTATTGATCTCGAAATCTGTGTGGTGGTGCCCTTATAGCTAATCGCTCGCGGTCTCAATCCTGACTTCGATTTGATTCACCACTTAAGTTCAGGAGCATGGTCACAAGGCCATAAGGTTCTCCACGCAGGCTCTGAATTCCTTATCAGCCACATTCTAACTACTCCAGTTGAACTCTAATCACGCCGGTCCCAACCGTGCTCAAAAATCGCACATGTGGGACGGTATCTTGCACAAATCGTTCTGCAATACCCCGCGACGTTGAACTTAGAGCTGCTGATCTTACCAGTGGGACGAGCTGCCATCTGCACGGAGTTCAACGTCAGCGCGTTGACGAGAGACTGCGTTCCTTAGTAGTTCGACCTCTAACTCATTCCAAATGCCTATTGCATTTCTGAAAGGATTAGTAGGGATGGGATTTGTGTCTAGTTATGAGACAATTAAACATCATCCTTGAGACATGATGGACTTGTTCTCACTGGTGGAGAAAGGTTGAGACTAGAGCTGGATCTGAATATAGCTACCATCGTGGTCCGTCTTGTCCTTCCGTCTAAACACATCTCAAGATGACGTTTTGTCGGTTGTGTCAGCTATGGAGATCGCCTCCCTCCCACTGACATATCGTCTTTTTCTACAGCACCACACTCTTTAGGAGGCTAAGTTTAAATGCGGTGCCATATTACCTGCGTATAAATCACATGGACTGAAGGAATTGTAAAGTTCAAGAGATGGTTCGTCAAGTATAAGTCTCTAACTGCTTCTTATTGGTGCATGTTTCGGAATCGAACTAATGATACCCCCTTGATGATGCTATTATTCATCTTAATATGGGATAGCCATATGGGACGGATTGTATCTACAAGTGGATGAACTTGTTCTTGAAGTTGCCAAAGTCTACCTACACCTGGTGTACTACTGCCTGCTGTTTAAAACTGGTCATGTCAGTAACAATCAACAGTAAATTGCAGCTGCCAGGATGTCACGCTCAACTTACGTAGAAGTAAGTATCACAAAGTACTTGTCTTTACATTTATCATCTTTTCCAGCACCTCAGGTTACATCATTTCCTATAGTTATTGATCTCATCATGTGCTCATCCTTCACTTCATTTTGTGCCTCAGGCTCACCAACGCTTACAGATGAAATATTGCTGATGAAGCCCTGCAGTTCGAATTCAGTGTTCATCAAACATAACTTCATCTCACATTAGTCCACGAAGGTCGCATTGATCTATGGAAAGAAAATCTAAATGATAATCCCCACAGCCAGCTCATCTTAGGCTTTCCACTGCTTCCCAAGATCAGCCCAAACATCATCCTCCACGCCAGTAGCATGGTGGACAGCGTTCTTATCCTTCGGGGGACCTGGATCCATAAACGTCTCCACTTTCCTAACTGATTTCCCAACCTCCAAAATCGTTCCTCCCACATGCTCTTCTCCTTCCACCAAGTCCAACATAACCTTTGCCACATCCTCAGGCGTGACCCAGTCCTCGTTATCCTCCTCGATGAACTTCAGCTTCTCTGGATGCTCAGTCCACAATGGCGTCTTGATCAGACCAGGGGCGACGGCATTGACTCGGATCTTGGGTAGCGAGCCACGAGGTTCCTCCAGGCGGTATAACGAGCGTACAAAACCTTGAATGGCGTGTTTGGACGCTACATAAACGGGTGTGGGGAAGAAAGGGACCTGCCCGGCTACGGACGTAATGTGCGTGACCACACCCGGCTTGTTGGCAGCTAAGAAGTGCGAGATAGCTAGTTGCGTAGTGCGAATTGGATGTGTGATGTTGATGTCGACCAGCGCGTAGCGTGAGTCCTCAATCTTGTCTTTCGACTGTCCCAGTCCTGGTGGATTCCAGAAATTGGTCCAAGGCTGGCAGTACTCATCAACCACGCATTCTGCCTCACGAAAGAGCTGTTACTCACCGGTTCATAGATACCAGCTCCAGGACACACGATATCAGCACCGCCGAAGGCCTTTGTCACCGTACCGAACATCTGTTCCAGCTGTCTCCAATCCGTCACGTCAGTCTTCTGAAAGACGGCTTTCGCACTACTCGCTGACGACGAGGAAGAATGGCGGGAAACCAATTCTTCGGCTTCTGGCCTCAAGCTCAAATCGGCGAAGAGCACATTGCAGCCTTTATTTAGCAATAGCCGTGCGAAACATAAGTTGATACCCGATCCCGCTCCTGTGACAATGGCAGTCTTTTTGGCTACTTGCATAGCCATCTTGGGGGTTATAAATATGGGTAGTTCAGGAGGGACGATTAGAGTAGTGGAAGAGAAGAAGTGAATATGTCTTCTTGAAGCCGCCAAGGTGCATGATCAATCTTTTATATCTGGTGATACAGTCACGTTTGGCAAGCCCAGTTCTTTGCCGATCCGAAAACGGGGCTGCCATGTCAACATTTCGGTGGGAGGTATGCCGAGAAACCTCCTCACACATGTAACATACAGAGCCTTTGGAAACAGGCCTGAATTTACTCCCAGAAAGCCATGGTTTTGGGAAACAGAGATGCAACCCAGAAAATTACAACAGTTATCTCGAATTAAATTTACATAACGTAGCCTTGCCAACAGCAAAAGGGCAGTATTTCGCAAAACAAAGTAACGAGGGGTCCAGGTCTGACATGCTTCCCTACCGTTTCGCGTCATTAACCCCGCATGCCCAACACCGTCGCCAACCCAACCCCACCTTGTATTCTCCTCCATAAACTCTCATTTGGGCAAAACAGGAAAGTAAAGCGACTGCTCCCCTCGCCCCACAGAGCCGGAACGCCTTTCTTCTGCCCAAGGACCAATTGCATAGAGCGGCCGAAGTATCAGATCATAAGAGCTAACATATCAACCTGCTATCGGTGCTCATGACGAGTCAGAAACAACTGCCGCAGAAGAAACACGAGTGGTGCGCCTAAAGAGGAAATCCCGCTCTACCTTCCCCAGACTTTCCCCCTCCCGCCCCCGTCTGGCTTGCTCCACCCATATTGCGGAGTGGTGCCAGCCGTAGGTACTACAGTATGTATGCAGTATCTATTTGGAAGAACTATGCTTCTTCTTAGGGTCTTCCAGAAGGAACTCAATGGGAAATCCTGCCAAAGAAGGTGTTTGGTTGAGTGATTCCTTGTTGCTTGGAAACTCGCACTGTCAGTATAGGACAGGCTCGCTTCCGACCCATTGATGACGACAATGCCTGATGTGGAATAGAAACATCAATCAAATATTATCGCTATTAAGAACTTTTTACGTTTAGGCACATCTGTTTTGGGGAAGGAAACGAGACAATACACTTCTTTATTTGGCGGTACTCGGCAAAAGGCCATTCAAGGACTCGAAAGAGTCGTAGAAGAACCTCTACCTATCCGTAGTCTATGAATACTCTCACAATACTTGTCGAGCCGTAATATGCCTAAGGAAATACTATAACTGTAACTTGCGGCACGGCTGCGTTTTGTAGATCATTAATTGAACCTAATTGCTATGCTGATATCTAAATGTGCTGGAGACAAAACAGGAAGATGGCAAATCGTCATTGTTGCGCTCTACTTTCTTTTTTTTTTAAAAAGCGGATATTGTCAATTGTTGTAATCGTTAAGCTTTGGAAGAATGCGCACACTTGGTTCGGTGAAGTTATTGTTTATATGAGTACTTCTCTGATTTGTGGTATATCCTTGTTAAGTATGTCCTTGTTAAGTATGTCCTTGTTAAGTATGTCCTTGTTAATAGGAAATTTCGACTAAGTTTCCCTAAGCATCCCTAAGCATTTCCTTTACCCAAGGGGACAAGGACCCAATTTTTGTATTTCTGCTTATTGACTCCTCCACAAGCTCTAAATGCCAAGAATCGGAATCAGATCAGCCAATTGATAATCCTTTACTGCGAAACATCTCCCGGGGAAAGTCGAAGAGCCCGTAAACAAAAGCTCTTTTCCCTATAGAAGCCACGGAGATAATCTTGGGGAGGTTAAGAGCTGCTCATTGTGCTGCCCAAACTTTCCAAATTGCCTTCAACAGCCCAGATGGACTCAAAGGGTCAAAGAAGAGGACCGGATCTTACTCCGGTGCTGAATTCAAAGTTAAGGGCTTCATTGTTGGTCAGGATGGCATAAAAAAAGAGGCGCTGGAGGTGCTTTCCAGAATTCCAGTGGTAGTCAGTCTATCGACTGTGATAAGCCCACCTTAGCAGATAAACACACATGCAGGATAGCCGCCCCGAATTATGGGGAAGAATATAGCGCAGCCTCCCTTAGCCTAACAAGAGAAATCGCCGAAGCGCTGATTGATGATGCGCTAGGGATGTATCTACTAGCTACAAAGGACCTAGAGAATTCTTCCAGTCTACACGGTTTTTTTGCTTGTGGTTTCCTACCAAATCACTACATTTGTATACAGAAGAGTGGCTTTGATATCTGCAAAGCGCTTACATCTCTTCCAAAAAATCCTGAGATTAACGCTTCGGCGAGAAGCACTATGTTTTCCTAGGCATTGAATCATCCATAGGCTCATGCGGTGAAAAGTACTTGCTCAGTATCACCGAGCGAAATGGAATTTGAGTGTAATCAGAGTGTTTGTGCCCAGTCCAACACTAGAATCTAGTGTGCACCACCCAACCTGCCTTGGCTACCCGAGCAACGAAATTGGCAACGCTGTAAAAATCTTCCATCCTTCAAGAACCATTATACATGAAAAGGGAATCCCTCCTTACAAATCTGTGGATTATTACGAAAGTAGAAATCAATGCTCTATCAAAGAATAAGGATAAAGACAAAGATAAAGATAAAGATGTAAATAAAGGTAGAGTTAAAGTTGGGAGCCACTCCCCTAAAAGGGCGCCACAATTATTAGCGGATTATGGAGAAATTCATTCCCCCAAAACAGGTCATGAACCCTGACAATCTCTACGCGCCCAACTCCGGGCCTCCCCTTCATTCACTCCCTATCTTCCAACGCCTACCCACTATGTACATTCGTTCAAGGCTTTAATAACAACAAAATGATCGATCTCTCGTCTCACGACGAAAGTAAAACTCACCAGCTGCCAGAATGGGAGGGCCAGCCCGCCGCGTCGAAGAAGGGGATCTTCTCGGGGCTGTTCGCGACGAAAGCGACTGCTACGCCAGGAGGAAAGGTTCCAGTTGCGGAGACTGGAGCAGATATGGAGATGCCGGCGAAGGCTACACTCACTGAGAGATTCAATCGCGCATTGCCGCCGAATCGCAAGTATTTCGGAATAACCCGCAAGGTACTGCTGCTGGCTCTTGCTGGCCTCCTGGCATTGCTGGTGCTTGTTCTGGGTTTGGGACTGGGTCTGGGGTTGAAGAAGCATTCGTATGTATTCTCTGCTTTCTCGGGGGGATTTGACTTGAGGCTAAGCCGATTGATTGAAAGATCTGGGAAGAACCTCCCGCTACCGTCGAATACCGATACTTTCACGGGCGACCTCACCTACTACGCGCCCGGCCTTGGTGCGTGTGGAATAACGTCCAGCAGCACGGATGCCATCTGTGCAGTATCGCATATCATATTCGATGCTGCACAAGGAAGTAGCTCGAATCCCAATTCGAATCCATTGTGCGGGAAGAAGATACGGATAACAAGATATAATGAAGCTGTTAATGCAGAAAGAAGTGTCGACGTTACCGTAGTGGATCGCTGTGTCGGCTGTGTAGCAGACGATCTGGATCTCAGTCTGTCCATGTTCACTCAGCTTGCGGATGAGAGTCTAGGTCGTGTTACGGGTACATGGGCGTGGTTGAACTGAGTCCTGTATCCTGGGGATATATATGAGACTGTGCTACTCGACAATATCTTATGTTGACTATGTGGCTATACCTATTTAATTTTATTGTTAATCGTAAAGATACCCGTTCTTCTTCTCGTAGACTTGGGCCCTTCCAATCCGGACATGGAATGAATGTTGGCAGCTCCAAGGCAGTATAGCCGGTTCCGCCGGACAATTGTTTCTTCGTACGAGCATGCTGTTACGGCCGTCACTTAGTTATACGTGATACGACAATTCTTCTCCGAGCACCTGGCCCACCTAAAAGCTAGGTAGGTATGGATCATCATGCGATGAATGGTGACAGCGGCGGCTACCGATGGAAGCAAGCTGCAAATCCTTCAATTCTGGGGATTGGGGGAGGCTCGAGAGAGATGATGTAGCTAAGTCTAGACCTGGACACGTTCGGAGAAGATTAATCAGCACACATTGGCATGAATACGAAAAGGACTACGGTAGAAGTAAAAAGAGTCTTACGATGGAGTTTGACGGCGAGGAAGAGCCTCGGCATACTGTAGGTGAGGTGGCTCTCGTGTCAACGTCATGCCGTGACATGCATGCTTTTTTTGTAGTTCCACTGAATCTCCCGCTTACATCACAGGTGCATGATAAACCTTCTTTTTGTTAAGGCCACCAATGTCCTATCACTGTCGCGGTCCTATCGCCGACAAAGCAACAGCCTTCTTTTCGGATATTGGCCTCGAAACATGCAAATCATTGCAATACCTAGCTGTTAAACGGCAATTGATTATCCAAATGCTGGTCCTGGCAGCCAAAGCCTCCTTCCCGAATCTGAAGTTTGGATGGCATCAAGGGTGAAAATCTTCGGATTGCTCATACGTAACTGACTTGCGGCTAATTATTACTTCCCTTACGGCTTGAAGTCGGCAGAAGCTCTCGAAGTATAATACGATGGAATGCCCCATCCAAACGTAGGTATTTTCTTGCCATCACACTACCCCTCCATACCAGCAACACTTACAGCTCACGACCCAATTCAACTTCACGATACAGAAAACCCATTACCTTTGTTCCAACCACCAAACTCCAATATGTCTCCTAAGGTTCTTTTCATCCTTACGTCTCACGACAAGATGGGCAACACCGGAAAGCCAACCGGATGGTACTTGGTAAGCCCCGCATGATCTGGTGCAGAACTCCTCCTAACCAGACACCAGCCTGAGTTCGCACACCCATACGAGGCTCTAGAAGGCCATGCCGAGATCGTCATTGCATCTCCCAATGGAGGTGCTGCACCATTAGATCCTGCCTCAGTCGAACTCTTCAAGGCCGATGAAAGCTCCATGTCATTCTTTAACACCAAAAAGTCACTGTGGGAGAATACCGCCAAGCTCTCAGACTTCCTTGGAAAGGCAAAGGAATTCGATGCCATCTTCTTCGTTGGCGGCCACGGTCCTATGTGGGATCTTGCGGTTGATGCCACCAGCCACAAGCTGATCAATGAATTCGCCGACGAAAACAAGGTTATTTCTGCAGTCTGCCATGGTCCTGCTGCTTTGACCCAGGTCAAGCTCTCCAATGGCAAGCATCTTCTGGCCGGCGAGCCCGTAACCGGATTTTCCAACACTGAGGAGATTGCTGTAGGATTGATGGAGGCTATGCCTTTCAGCTTGGAGGATGCTTTGAACGAGGGATCTGGCGGAAAGTACACCAAGGCTGCAGAGGATTGGTCTCCCTATGTTGCAATTGGCAGAGGCGGAAAGTTGATTACTGGCCAAAACCCAGCCAGTGCTTCTGAGGTTGGCAAGGCTATCAAGAAGGCCATCGGTGCTTAGACAAATAATAGCCTTTCATAAATAACAATTAAAATACCCATTCCCAATTCGTATCCTTGACCGAGTGGGACAAATGGCAACTCGCTTTGAAAATATAATCGCATGGTCCGAATGGATTAAATTATTACCTATTCCATACTATTCCCCGTACTAGACAGCAGGGTTGGTGGGTAAAGTAATTTCCGTACCAAGGGCGATGAAAGCAGCGGCAGAGATTTAGGATTCAGTCACAATTATAACATCACTAACACCTCAGGTAATCAGCTACGATATATATCTGGTGTTGGTAACTGAACTACTGATGCCAGAGCTCTTAATGATGATGACAAATCTTGTCGGCCGAAACAATCTTGTAGTATTCGGCTACTGACTGGTGTTTGGGGGCCAATGTGACGAATGGAAGTTGATTTGGTAATGATGCAAGTGGGTGATTACAAGCGAAGTGGAGGGGACTCGTGCAATCAGTCAATCGTGAGTGATGCATTTCTCAGCCTTGTTCAGCCTCGTCCCATTTACAATTCTGAATCAGCGCTGACAATCCTCTTGCTCGACCCCTCGGGTCTTAGTCTTCACTCCTGATGGTACAAAGCTGGAAATCTCGAACATTCTTTTCCCTTTCCTCTTCTCTACTTCTGTGTGTCCTGTATTCCTATATCTATCACTCTTCGACTCTCACTCCATGAAGCTGTTCACATTTCTTTGCACAATCACAATCGCAATCCTGTCCATCGTGTTTAAGGATTCCGCAATCGATTTATATACGCGCCTTAGAAGATCAACCACGAATTCAACAATTGAGAACGTGCTTATCATACCTCACTCCAACCCTTCAAATATGACTGTCGTCCGTGGGATTCGCAAGGCCTTTCTCGCCATTGAGCAAGCTGAGGGCGATGGGGCGCGGGTGCGACGCAGTGTCGGGACCCCAGCGCTGCGCAACTTCTCGCCTTTTCTGATGCTTGACCACTTCAATGTGCAGCCACCAGCTGGATTCCCAGATCACCCTCACAGGTACGTACGCGAATTGATGGAAATGATGGCATCTACTAACATTGCACAGGGGGCAAGAAACAATTACCTACCTCCTCTCCGGCGCCGTCGACCACGAAGACTTTGCCGGCAATGCAGGCTCGATCGAGAAGGGCGACTTACAATTCATGACAGCTGGCAAGGGGATTATGCATGCAGAGATGCCACGAGCGAGCGCCGATGGAAGCTCCGTTACTGGCTTACAGCTGTGGGTTGATCTGCCTGAGAAATTGAAGAGCTGCGAGCCGCGGTATCGAGATTTGAAGGCATCGGAGATCCCGTCAGTCGATATCGATGATGACAAGGTCCACATCAAGGTTATTTCTGGACAGAGTCATGGTGTGGATAGTGTGCAGGAGCTTTCCTACACGCCTGTCTGGATGTTGGATATTGAGATCAAGCCCGGCGGAAAAGTGGTGCAAAGTCTTCCCCAGAAGTGGAATGCTTTCGCCTATACCCTGAATGGCAACACCGCATTTGGCGTGGGTGCGGAGAAAACAACTATTGGACGATACCACAATGTCGTTTTTGAGCAAGAGGGAGATGAGATTGTTGCAGAGGTCTCTGCTGATGAGAAGGAGAATGGTCATTTCAGTAAGTTACAATACTTCCTTTTCTCGCTTATATCCACACTCCGTTAAGCGAGTATTTTGATCTTTGCCATATGGCAATCATCAAAATGTCTCCTGCAGCCAGCCACCAGTCAACTGCCACAGCAACATGATATGGCTTATGCGTACAAGCGGGGTTTCCAAGTACTCTTCGTTTAAATTTTCGCTGCCGCTATCTTGCTCCAGCAAAAGTACCTCCTCACGGTTTCCGGGGAAAAACATCAAAAAAATGAAATGTGAACTTTGCGTTCGCCGGGAATCGAACCCGGGGCCCATCGATGTTGTAAATCCTCGAAGAGGAAATGGCAACGATGGATTTTACCACTAAACCACAAACGCTTGAAGCGAGCGAACTTGCTGCTTTTGTTAGGGTGGAATGCGCAATTTCAGATTATAAAAGGCCAGATTTCTGTGTGGCGAGTGCCGCAGCTCATACCTCGAAAGAGGATAAGTGGGTTTCTTAGTAGCACGGGAAGCGATGACCAGGGCATTGGGGGCTTATTCTTTCGCTGTCTCATTCGGTTTGGGTAATATATACTAACATACAACAGTTCTTGTAGCAGGTGTTCCTCTCGATCAGAAAATAGTCCAATACGGTCCTTTTGTCGTCAGTAGCCAGGATCAGGTCTATCAAGCACTCATGGACTATCAGACCCATTCGAATGGCTTTGAGCGAGCAAAGAACTGGCAGAGTGAGATTGGGAAACGAGCTATTCATTAGTGATCAGTAGTACTCAAAATCATGTAAAAAATGTCAAGAAAATCAACTCAGTGTTATTATTTTAGAATATCTAACTCCTCCTGGCAGCTTTTGTGATTCAAGTATACAGCATGGCACAACTGTACCTCATTTCCCTAACCTTTGCCATTCAATTTCCGTCAAGTTTTGCTTCCACTCGTTCATTGGCATATTGCCGTCAATCCCATCGTTCCTATGTATTTCTAACTACTAATTTCCACTAGAACTGTTTATTTGGTGGATATACCTTATCCCCGCAAACACGCTTCGACTTTTTAAGCAAACTGATTTAGAATTCTTCGCCAATTCACTCCCTTCTTTCAGCCTCCCAGAATTGGTTCGTAGTCAAGTGAAATCATGATTGAACTCCAAACTCTCATAAATCTCCTACTTTGTTTAAGGAATTTTTATGCACAAAGCTACTCTAAGAAGCTCATAGGCATTTATGGCAGCGGCAAGTTCTGAAAATTCCGGGTTTGGGGGGGGGGGGGTTGTTTGAGTATGATTGAACTTCCATTTGCAATTTTTAATTCTAAGCATCTTGCACATCTTACCATAAGTTTACCGCCTATTTAAAAATTTGTTGCTCGTATGAATACTGAAATTGTGCTTTTACGATAATCCACACTACTTGATATGATCTTGCCGTAGCTAATGTAAAGGCCAGGAAATTATGCCTGTTCTCAATCTCAAGCAGCACTATCTTTAGCCCTCTAGAACTTACATGAGCCCTCTCTTTTCAAAAATAGTTTAGGCCCCAAACTCTTTGATCTCTGAGTTTGTCAAAGTCTGATCTTTAATCCCATCCACAGCAGCGCGAATCGTTGCCCTACCTACCACGTCAACTCCAACAGACGGAGCAAGGCCACGGAACACATCCCTGAGATTGAACTCCTTTTGAAGAACAAGACCGAGTCGCATAATACAAGTCTCAAAAGTATCCGGATGCTTCTCAGCATAGCTTATTAGCTCATTTTCCACTTGACCCTAAGTAAACGAATCAGTAAGAGCTATTTCCATCGGATCACGAGAATCATGAAGACCAACCCGAATGCGTCGAAAATCTTGCATAACCCACAACGGGGCTGTTTGATCTCTTTGGGCACCGCCACCACTCAAATATATGAATCGAAATTTCTTCCCAGGGGCAGCCTTTGCTAACAGTGCGTCTATAGCGACCGTTGTGTAATCGATACTGACTTTCTTCGTATCGGAGTTAACGGCTTTAGGAACGACTCCCAGCGACCTTTGTCTTTGTTAGTGGAAGGCGCGAACCGCAGTATAGAGATTCGGGATACCAGATACACGCATCAGCACCTCCAATGTCTTGAATTATTGAGTCGGAATACGAAAGGAAGTCTTCCATGATGACTACTTTCAGCTTTGGGTCGCTGACAGGAAGCTGCCGCCTAGACAGCGCTACAATCGAAGTTATAGCTGGCTTTTGGAGGCACTGCGCGAGTATTTCACGCCCAATGAAACCTGATGAGCCATATAGAACAATCTTCATTTTGTCGAAGGATAACTATTGCGTATATGTCGGATGTTTAAAGAAAGAGGTGTTGATTGAGCATTCCGAGATGTTGGCTCGAAGGTTTTCGTGGGCTGCGGCGCAGATTCAAATTAACTTACAACTATCTACCGGTCTAACTGTCTTCCCGCCCCCGTCAGCTGATATATCCACGCCTCTCTCTGACACTAGTAAAGTCAATTGTGCATTATCCATCATCTCATATTCTCTGTCGAAGGCCTCCCGCTGTGGCGATAGGATAATTTTCAACAGCTTTCTCTGACTGGGATTTATAAAATCTTAATTTCTTATGGGATGATAATTTAATAACATGAGTATTCTCAAGCTTTAACCGACAACTCCACTGAGCTTGAGCGACTTGATTTCCTCATCGCCTGTGTGTAATATCTCCTTCAGTATCATGTCGGTATGCTGTCCTAGGGTAGGGGGAGGTGATCTGATACCTGGCGTCGAATACGAGTATTTGACAGGCGTATTGATAAGTTTCAAACGACCACATGCAGGATGCTCGACTTCTTTAATCATATCTCGCGCAAGAACTGCATTTTGTAAGCAAGGATAGACCATACTCCTATATATCGATACGTACCATGTTCATGATTCACGGTATCCAAAAGGTCATTGACCTTGGCATACGGCAATCCTGTCCCTTCAAATATGTCAAGCCACTGTTGAGTCGTTTTCGTCATGGTAATTTCTTCTATCCATGCTTCGAGTACGTCTCGATTTGCAACACGTCTATCATTAGTGACGAAACGCTCGTCAGAAGCCCATTCTGGCTTTTCTAATCCAACACAGAGAAGACCAAAGAGCCGGTCATTGCCGCCACCGACGAGGAAGTCACCGTCAGATGTCTTGAAAGCACGGTACGGCACAACGGAAGCTTGTGAATAGTTAGCTACCTGTTATTGAAAAACAACAAAGCAATACCAACGGTGAGCAGTTCCCCAGCGACCAGAATCCCTTTCCCCAGAAACCAAGACTGATTCGGCCATATTTGATAAAGTCGCGACCTGGCAGTCACTCAATGCAATGTC
This sequence comes from Coleophoma eucalyptorum, assembly GCA_026120035.1. Lineage (NCBI taxonomy): Eukaryota > Fungi > Ascomycota > Leotiomycetes > Helotiales > Dermateaceae > Coleophoma > Coleophoma eucalyptorum. The sequence continues at coordinate 770,149 of JALRME010000011.1, forward strand.
CAAATGCTGACCTGCACCCGTCATCGCGCGGCCAAGGAGGGCTGCCATGATGCTATTCGCTGCATATAAACCGGTTGTCAGGTCAGTCACGGCACAACCAACCTTCACAGGTGGTCCATCACGAGTGCCCGTGATATGCATAAGGCCCATTTCTCTAGTGTCAAGGATGACTTTAGCATGTATTATAAATAAGACAAGTGAGGTTACCTTACGCTTCGACCATGACATCGTATCCTGCTCGATTACTATATGGACCTGTTTGACCATATCCTGTGATACTGGCATAGATCAACTTTGGATTTTCCTTGCTAAGGGCCGCATAATCAAGCCCGTATTTCTTGAGCGAATTAGGTAAGTAATTTTCAACCAAGACGTCCGCACTAGCTGTTAATTGGCGTATCAAGTCTACTCCTCGTTGGTCCTTGAATGAGATCCCGATTGATTTCTTATTTCTATTAACCTTGAAATGTTAGCTAAGCTCCACAAGGCTTGAGGGAGAAAGATAGTACTGATAGATAATAAGCACTTTCACCCCTTCCTCCTCGACCGTCCCGGAAGCTTGCATATGGTGGACCCCATGATCGAGTGTCATCACCACGAGTAGGATGCTCAACTTTGATAACTTCGGCTCTGTTCAATAGGTCAGTGGCTTAAAAGTTCTGACCAAGTAATTGAGCCTACCCAAGGTCACCTAATATCTGAGTGCAGTAAGGCTATTGATAATAACAACAGCGATAATTAGCCGAGCATCATACTGTAGAAGAAGGTGTGAAAGGAAAACCCACTCCAGCTAGCACTCTGGTCAGGTCTATTATCCGCAATCCAGAGAGCGGTAGGCTCTTGGTGGCTGCTGGTGTTTGTGCTGCGGTGAGAAAGTTGCGTCTACACCTTGTAAGTGGCAGGTGGAGCTTGTGAGCCGATATGAAAAGAGCAGAGTTCATAATTCGAAACAAATCCTTTAGGAGTCAGAAAACGACAAGATAATAAAACTTCGATCCTTGCATATGGTGGAGAGGATCGGGTGTTCTAAGCATGCAGCCAAAGCAAGAGTCTTATCGGAAAATGAAGAGTTCTCATAGAGTTGTGTTTTCATTTGCCAATCAGCGTCGGGCCACAGATGTGACAGATATAGTAGTTGATCTGATGTGGCTGCTACAATACAACACAACGAAACACAACAGAGTTTGATAGCATAAGATGAAGATCCCACATGTCCCGCAGGAGGAGGAGTACGTGAGGTAGGTATGCAAGCCCCACATGCACAACGGGTTATGAACTGGTAATATGTACTTTATGAACTCTTCGTGTCCGGGATCTTTACGGATCCGCTACCCCGCATTAGCGACTCTAATTTACTTTCCGGAAGTCGACTTTCTTCACGTATTCATATAATGCTGTATCTTCTTTTCTTTTTTTCATTCACGAGCAAATCTCGTGTTCCAATCTTCTTTTGTCACAACGTTACTTGGCCGTCCTCAGTTCCCAAACACCCCTTGCTAGAAGATCAACCCGAGCACTTCATTGAGCTGCTCACTGTTTGATGAACCCTTGCTTTGGAAAACCCTATATACGACGGCAGAAGACCTTGAATAATAAATTAATTAACCTCGTATTCTACGTAATGTTACGTTGACCGTATGCTCACATATCGATCTTAGAAAAGTTGCGCCCTGAAATCCTCTACGATCGTCCTCAACTCAGAGCAGTTATGTGGGGCCAGTAAGCGGTCATACATAGGCGAAGATTGTCTTGCGGATGTCCTATCTTTAGGGAAACTGGACCAAGCCACAGAGTAAGGAGACATGTTTGGCCTAGTGAGATGTAATACGGGAATCATTTGTGGGAAGACTGCATGAAAGGAAATACCATAATTTCAATAAGACGGCTATTGTCATTTTCGTTGAAGAGCTAGACTTTTAGGGATAATTGGAAATCCACCCAATCCCTATCAATTCCAATAAAGCACAGAAGTACAACCAGAAGGACAGAAAAGATCAGATTTATTTGAGATTTAGAATTATACACACTAAACGCAGCCAGAAAGAGGTTGTGCCAATTTTTCAAAGTTGGGGGCCTATTAAGCTGCGGGAATATCTAATTCAAGGCCCTTTTTTAAGACTCGCACAAACGATGCCACGTCTTCTGTAGAATTATAGAATCCAAATGAAACTCTGACACCACATCTGTAATGCGACACAAGCACCCCTTCATCCTTGAAATGGCCCTGCCATCTCGGATCTATCAACTGCAAGATATACAGATGAGGAGCTCGGCGTTCGGCTAGTGGAGACCCCACGATCTTAACGCCTAGCTTCTCCATCTCAAGACCAAGCACGCAACCCAAAGATCGCAAATGCTTTTCAATATTCGTCATTCCCACATCGGTTAAGAAAGTCAGGTAGTCATGAAGAGGATGGAGTGAGATGAGTGAGATATTTAAGTGCTCGTAGCGACGAGCCGTTGAATGATATTGGACATCAACCGAAGCAAGAAGAGAAGCATCCAAATTCGAGATCGCACCAGCACCCACAATAGGTGGTGTTCTCTTCAATGTAGTCAGAGTCTTGGGCTCAATGTACAAAACTCCAAGTCCAGTAGGGGCGGCAAGGCCCTTGTGACAGCCAAAGGCGGCGGCCGAGACTCCAAGATCGAGAAGATCAATAGGAGCAACACCAACGTGTTGTGTCATATCGACAAGTACATGAATATTACGAGCACGAAATACAGTGCAGATGTCCTTGACGTTGTTGAGCTGACCGGAATGAAACATGACGGAAGACAAGCCAATTGCACGCGTCTTTGAATCGACACTAGAAGCAAAGGTCGAGGCATCGGCGTAAGGTTCTTGCCCTTTGGTATCAACCATGCGGATCTCGAGACCTTGTTCTTGGAGAGCCAGCCAACCATAGGCATGGTTTGGGTGCTCAGTGTCCAAAATGACAACATTGTCCCCAGGCTCAAAGATGATAGAGCGCTGGAAGAGGTTCAGGCCCTCAGTTGTGTCTCTGGTGAAAATAAGGCTGTCCGAGGCGACATTGAGATATTTTCCTAAGAGAGCTCGTGTAGATTCACAAGTTTTCTGCCATCCGGGCTTGGGGTGAGATTCGAATTGGGCTTCGTCCAAAAACTTGTCGATGGCTTGCCGCACAATGCGATTCATCGGAGGTTGAAAAGAGGCATTCAAATATGTGATTCCTGGCTTTTGTACCACTGGGACAAGATCGCGGTAATGTGCGATGTCGTATTTATTTGATGGTTGAAAGCTTTCGTTGGTGAATAAGAACCGTTTTGGCTCTGGCGTCTCGATTAAGCCGACCATGTTGAAACTGGGAGATTTCTCCTGATATTATGTGGAATCTATTAGAGAGATTTCAGATATGATAGCAGCGGAGAGACTGAAGAATATACCAAGTTGAATATATCATGATATGTGTGGTCTCCTACACTTATATACCGAGGACATTCTTTCTAGCCAAAGTGGTAGGGTGAGCAGTGTATGCAAAGGCCCACTATAGAGATGGTTGGTTGAAGGAATGGGATGCGCTTAGAACGGAGTCCAAACTCCTTGATAATTCACATATCGTGAATTGAATTCTATTGTAAACAGGTATTAATCAAAGTAGTTTAGCATGTTCAATAAAGGGTTCTGTGGAATGATTGCCGCGCCTATACCAAGGATTAAGCGACCATCACGTATCCTAGTGTAGCACCTAAACGGACTTCAAAGTCCGTCGCACCAATCAAAACACTCTGACCTCCACCGGCCTTGAGGGTCCGTTTAAGCCCACTTCTGAATAACCTGATGACACTGTATAGAGAGCCCTATCTTGCTTGTTATTGTCTTCCTATCTGTTCCTCAGCGACGATTTCTATCCTTATCGAAGGTGGAGACAAAGGCAGATTACGTCTCGTACCCAAAGGCCTCAGATAAGGGTGGCCTGTGGTGGCTATAAGTCTTGTAAGCAGAGGAGATATAGAAACACTATGGTGAGCTACTAGAACTATAAAAATTCAAGACTATAGCAGATTACTGCTTTTTGCTGTTACATTCACAACTTGAACGAAAAATTTCGAGATCTGCCATGTCTATATCATCTACTACTTACGTAGCGCCAAAAAAATCCTCCCCTATGCATACTGCAGGGCGTCGCCTATCTTCCACATCAAATAGCAGTCAAATCAATGGCGAGGTTGAAGATAGCTTTTCTAACAACTTAAGACGAGAGTTCCGTCCCCACCATGTCGCCATGCTCTCAATTGCTGGTGCAATTGGCACTGGTCTTATCATTGGCTCAGGTACAGCGCTAGCCAGAGGGGGTCCAGCGAGCCTGTTACTGGCTTATTCGGTCATTGGAGTCGTCATTTACTTTGTTATGACATCCCTTGGAGAGATGGCTGCTTTCTTGCCCATGGACCAAGGTTTCAATGGGTATGCTACTCGATATGTTGATCCCGCACTTGGGTAAGTATTGCAATTATACGAGTGGCATAAATTCTATGTTAATATTTATAGCTTTGCCACGGGCTGGAATTATTTCTTCAAGTATGCTATGGTGCTTCCAAACAACCTTACAGCTGCTGGCTTAATTATCCAATATTGGAGGCCAGATCTGAATGTTGCGATCTGGGTCACAGTGTTTGCCGTAGTAATCATAACAATCAATGTAAGCAGTTTTTACACTTTATTCTTACCAACCTAGATAAATCGAGTCATTCTTACATAACTTTAGGTTCTGCATGTTTCTTCATTTGGGGAATCGGAATTCATTCTCGCAACTGTAAAGGCCCTGGTACTGCTTGTGGTCATTCTTGCGTGCTTCATTATTTCAGCCGGAGGGTCACCGTCAGGTCAAGTTATCGGATTTAAATACTGGCATGAACCAGGCGCTTTTGCCACATACCTATTACCAGGGTCGACTGGACGATTCCTAGGCTTCTGGGCTTGTCTGGTTCAAGCATGCTTCGCGTACACTGGAACAGAAGTCGTTGGAGCGGCATATGGAGAGACCCCGAACTCCAGACGTAATATCCCGAGATCCGTGGGTCAGACTCTTTGGCGGATTTGTATCTTCTATATTCTTGGTGTTTGGGCTTTAGGAATGGCTGTACCCTACAACAATGAGCGTCTTGTCGGAGCTACGAAAGCCAAGATCAGCGCTGGTAAGTTTGCGGCGTCCTATTCTTCAAAGGTTACATTAATGACCTAATTCTGCTATATAGCTGCTTCGCCTTTTGTTATTGCCATAAAGTTGGCTGGCATCAAATATCTTCCTGATATTATCAATGCATGTCTACTGGTATTCGTTATCAGCTCTGCAAATACTGGTGCGTATTTATAGAAGACGTGGTTGGGAACTATGCTAATGAGACCAGACGTGTATGTTGCATCAAGGACTCTGCATTCCCTTGCTAAAGATGGCCAAGCGCCTAAATTATTTCTCAAAACCAATGCTCGAGGAGTTCCGCTTTACGCTGTGGGCGTTTCATCCCTTTTTGCGCTTCTAGCTTATATGAATGTCAACACAGCAGCATCGACAGTGTTTGGGTATTTTGTCAGTCTTGTTACAGTATTTGGTACAATTAACTGGATCAACATCTTATGTTCATATATTGGATTTCGAAAAGGCCTCAAAGCGCAAGGCATTCCGTTGTCAGACCTTCCTTACCAAGGACCTTTTCAGCCATATGGAGCATACATCTCCTTGGCACTTACAATCTTAATCACTTTTTTCAATGGTCGGTTTTGTACCTGTATTTCTGCACACACATATCGTATTCTAATAGGTTTTGGCTCTTCTAGGATACAACGCATTTATTCCTCAATTCACCGTTTCTACCTTTTTCACATCCTATATCGGCATCATAGTTTACATTTTCCTCCTCTTTGGTTGGAAAATTATGCATCGAACCAAACGTGTCAAGCCTCTTGAGATGGATTTACACACAGATAGACGCAGATATGAGGAGGAAGAGGTAATGGCAAATACAGTAAGGGAAGCCAAGGGAAAATTACCATTCTGGAAAGCTCCTTTCGCAAAAGTTTTCTCAGGCTGAAGTGGAAGCGAAGTCAAGTTTTAGTGTATTGGAAAGCAGGATATTAATATTTTACATGTTTGTTTATTTCAACTTATTTACAGCTTAATGGTGACCATGCCTTGGTATACAATGAATCAGTGTTATACCGCCCTGCCTTGTCACACCGCAAAGCTCGACACCATAAAAACTAAACGTATGAAACATTAGAAGTTTAAAAGTAGTAAGCACCTAGAATATGCATGAAACAAATGATTATTGCCTTAGTTATCTAATGGCATCCAAATACCACCGAAGAGGTCTCCATATGTATCTGTGAACATAGCATCTTCCGTTACACTCTGACTGTTCCAAGCATCCATAAACCAAGAACTCTCATCCATAGTCTGAGAAGACATGTCGATAGCTGTTAAATCCAGAGCTTGCCTGCTTGTGCTCGAGTTTCCAGAAGGTAAGATTGTCGAATAGGCATGAGATGATGGCATTTGTAAGATATGACTTGATACTGTCAGCTCAGTGGCGTCATTATCTGTGCCCTGCACATGGGTAGCACCGTAGCACTTTCGAAGGCTATTTTGAACTCTGATCTTTGCTTCGGCGGCAATCTTGTATGTCAACGAACATTCCTCTAGCACTTTGACTACAAATGACAGACGAGGATCTGCCACAGCATCTGTGGTTGATTCAGGCCTCAAGAGCAGGATCGCACTTCCTGCCATAACTGCTGCATAGACAAAAATGATAGAGGAACTGCGCAAGTTGCCCTGAGCACGAAGTTGTCGCAAAAGATTAATAATACTGTCGGCTGAAAACTCGCTGACACTTCTAGATTGTAGCACTGGTGGAAATCCCGGCGAAGGGCGAATGAAGTGGCGATTGAGACTAATGAGTATGCTATGATAAAGGACACTGCGAGTTCGCAAAGTCAGTAGGAGCAGATTATGGGTGATTTTAAAAGAAGTCTTACTGAACCATTGCTATGTGAGCTTGTACTGAGCTCAGAGAGGAGGTAAGCAATAGCTCTGCTGGCAATGCCGAATACCAGCGACTTAAAGATGTATTTAGAGAACTTAATCTATTGGACCGTAGACTCTTTCGGGTACTAAGATCTCCTGATGATTTTGGAGAGAAAAATTGTGACAATACGTCCTGAGTCATTTTGCTTAAGTCAATCATGCACCGGAATGTGGCAACCATTCTGAGTTTGGCTGCTGATTTGAGCTGCTGGTTGAGGCCAAACCACGTATGCGTCTCTGGAAAATCGCTAAAAATAATTAATGACATTAATCTAGATTGGCAACAGTGGCACCCTTACGGAAGAGGTTCAGTCGGGTTAACATTGGCATCTTCCTCATGAAGAAATATAGGACGACCAAGATACAAGCTGATGAGTCTGGTCAGATGTTAACAACCACTGTAAGGCACCAAGGAATAAGATGGTAAAGTACTTGTCTGCCACATAGCAACCCCAGTATATCCTTCTTCTGATTTCTCTATCTTCTTTTGTATCGCATGTCTCGTCTTTTCCTAACCAAAGTTTTGGATCTTGCTGAAAGCCTAGTTCCTGGCCAATACGAAACGCCATTCCTACTCCATGTTAGCTACTGTACTACAATTTGAGGAACTTCTAACCAGAAAGCGACCATCCCTTTGAATGGTTACCATTTCCAATCTCATAGAAGGCCAGACAGAGAAGTGCTTGTATGGTTGTAATATGTGGGTTTTCAAGCTCGTCGACAATAATCATACTTTGAGCCCTCGTGCTAAGTTCGCTACATTTATTTCTCATACTCTGCTCTGGAGAAATAGCAGCCCCCAAGACACATATTGCATATAGCAGCGGATATGACCAGTACTTTCCAACACTCTGGTCGTCAAAGTAATCCTTTAAGAAAGCTTCACGATAAACAAACATAAATTGAGGATACTGGCTTGTGAAGAACAATGAGAGTGCTTCGTTAATAAATCCATCCTCAAGTTCCAGCCCAGGAAACTGATTTCCGGAATGTGGTTTACTATGCCTTGCACGAGGAGGTGCATTGCGGGGTAGTGACTGTCCCTGTGGATACATTTCTTCTTGGTACATGCTTGTTGGTCCATGGTAAAGTAAAGACCCTGCAAAGTATTAGTAGTGAAGGTGACTGCAGAGCAGATCTGCCATAGTATACCATGAGAACTAGTCTGTAATGACATCGTTCTTTCCTTCTCTATAGGAGGTGCTTCCTCGATTACTCGATTGCTGTCATCGGCAGGAGACACTTTTGGTAAGTGGTCTTGAAATTGTACATCCTTTAACATGTTATCTCTGTCTTGATTCGAAGCGCCCTTGAGAGCCTCAACGTAAGACTCAAACCAGGCAACCCGATTTTCGAGAGCTAGAACATATTGACTTGAGGCTGGTCGACGCTTGACATCATGATCTCGAAACTTGCATTCTTGGCCTGCTTGGGTACAGTTACTGCAGGGAGTCTGTCGTGTACATTTAATCTAGAAATATTGTCAATTATATCTAAGAATCCCAGAGAGAAGTTAAATCATTAACCTTGCGCAGCTGGCATCTTAGACAACTAAAGCCAGCGTCGACATCAACATCAGCGTGTTCCATTCTTTTGAGGCTCCGAAGACATGTTCAGCTTACGAAATGCGTTTCAAAGACCCCCCGACCCCAGATGGTATGGCACTAGATGCACCACAAGTTTTGGGCATCTTCAAATGAATGTATTGAAGTGCTAAAAGGGAAATAAGATCTATATACAGAGCAGAAAGAGAGTTGACAATCTCGTGATAAGCTATCATGAACATTCCCAAGGTGGGGGCTGCATTAGTCATCATATGCTCTTTGCGACAGCAATACTTGTCTACCCGCTGCTATATTCAAAAAGATACCACTATGCGCCTCCATCGCTTTGAGGCTATTGAGATACGTTATTAAACCAGGGCTTATTTGTGAGTACTCATCACATGATAGATATGCTACCATTGCCTATGCGGGGCTCATGTGGGGTCTCCAAAATACCATATTGTGAATTTAATGAGCAATTTGACAATTGATAGTAGAAGAGTTTTGGAATAAACATAACTCCTGAAATAGCCTCAATTATAATTGTCAAAATGAAGCTGCCGTCAATCACACGGATATCGAGCTCTCGCCATGTTGGTATACCTCGATCTTTCTCCACAACAGCTAGACGACAAGCGATCAACAAAATCGTCTCATCTGCTCAAGAAGCAATCAAGGAGATGGAAAGTAGCACTACACTTCTAGTTGGTGGATTTGGATTCTCTGGAGTTCCAGACACATTGATAAATGCATTACGAGACCGAAAAGACCTGAAAGACTTCACGGTCGTGTCGAATAATGCAGGCATGCCTGGAGTTGGACTAGGCCAATTACTTGAGAGCAAGCAGATCAGTAAAATGATTGCATCGTATGTAGGCGAGAACAAGACATTCGAGCGCATGTATATCTCTGGCGAGTTGTGTCTGGAATTGACTCCCCAAGGGACTATGGCAGAAAAATGTGCTGCGGGAGCTGCCGGTGTTCCAGCCTTTTACACACCTGCGGCATATGGAACCATCGGTATGTGTTATTATCTTGTTACCTAGGACAGGACATAGATTTAATAAGGTCTTAAGTACAAACTGGAGACCTCCCACTTAAACACAACTCGGACGGAAGCGTAGCAATAATGTCAAAGCCCAAGGAAACACGCATCTTCAACAACAAAGAATACGTAATGGAAGAATCTATTATGGGCGACTATGCATTTGTACGGGCACACAAAGCAGATCGCCTAGGAAATTGTCAGTTCAGAAAAGCGCAGAATAATTTCAACGAAGCGATGGGTAAAAATGCTGCTTTTACCATCGTAGAAGCTGATCAGATCGTTGAGGTTGGTGAGATCGCGCCAGAAGATACTCATATCCCTGGCATCTACGTGAAGAAGGTTATTCAAGCGACAGAGAAGAAGGGGATTGAGAAGTTGACACTCGACAAGGAAGCAAATGAAGGTAATCAAATGCCTTCCATATCTCCTAAAGTGATCTTTGTTGATATTCTCTTAGAAATGATAACTAGTGAATCGGATAAGCGACGTCTTCGGATCATCAAACGTGCAGCAAAAGAGCTCAAGGATGGAATGTATGTTAATCTCGGAATTGGGATTCCTCTCGCGACACCAGCATATCTCGAGCATGGAGTCGAAGTTATACTACAATCCGAGAACGGCATCTTGGGCATGGGAAGGTATCCCAAACCTGGTGAGGAAGATCCGGACTTGATTAACCCAGGAAAGGAAACTGTGACTCTGAACAGAGGCGCTTCAGTATTTGGCAGTCATGAGAGTTTCGGCATGACCAGAAGCGGGAGAATAAATCTCACGATGCTTGGTGCCTTGCAGGTTAGCAAATATGGAGGTACACTGTCTGACTCTAGAGACCAGATCTTCACAACCTACTGACGAATTGTTTTCGTAGATTTGGCAAACTTTATGCTTCCAGGCAAAGTAAAGGGCATAGGTGGTGCCATGGACTTAGTTGCTAATCCAACAAAGACGAAAGTTGTAATTACAATGGTATATATGGTATACCTCAACTCTTTCCAGAAGCTAACAAGACTGAAGGAACATGTTGACAAAAAAGGCAACCCCAAAATCTTGGAGGGTAATCATCCCTCAATTTTTCTTCGTCAGCGATTAACTTTCATAATAGATTGCACATTCCCATTGACTGGTAGAGAATGTGTTTCGACCATTATCACTGATCTCGCAGTATTTGATGTTGATTTCGTCGAGGGGTTGACCTTGGTGGAGATCGCTGAGGACACGACTGTGGAGATTGTGGAAAGGAATACCAAAGCACCGTTCAAGATTTCAGAAAACCTCAAAAAATTTAGTTAGACTACACAAGTCTTTAATTAGAGTTCAGAGGATAAGAGAAAGTTTTACGAATTTGCTTCTTAATAAAGGATTACTCGATACTCAAAGCTCAACCATTTCAGAACCAAGAGCATTTTTCTAAGACTAGCCAATTGGCCCAAAAATTCTTCCAATCTCTCCATACTCACTTTTAGTGATCAATAGAGGTTGTGGGCAATTTTCTCGACTGTTGAGATTCTTAGTATGTCATATATGGTTTAAAATTGCGAATGATTGCTCACCAATTTTCCAATCTTTATGTTTCTCATTCCCTCCCAGTGCTCTTGAAGCGATACCAAATTCTTCCCCAGGTGGAACGTTGTACTAGAAATAATAAGCGTTATGATTGTCATCGGAATAGAACATTGATCTACCTGTGTCAAAGTACTCTCAAAACCGAGTTTACGCACAAGAAGGGCAATCTCATCTGCAACCGTGTGAGCATCTTTTGTGATGTCCCCAGTGCTGATCTTCCCAATAAATGGCATAATTCTGACAATTTGTGAGGCAGATTCGGGATCTGTATCGGCTTTATAGTGCACAACTGGAGACAGACTCATACAAGAAGTAATGCCATGAGGTATACCATATGTCGAACCAATGGCATGCCCAATGCTGTGACTTAGACCCACACTGATGTTGTTCAGGAATGGAAATAGGGAGCTGTATGCGGCCAGTAAAAGAGTCTGTCTGATATTTGGATCGTCCGGCTTCTCTTTGCATAGTGGTAGATACTTGAAAAAATCACTCAATGCGATGAGTGCCATGCGCTTGGTGGGCACTTCAGACGCTAAAGGATGATACATGAGTTCTACTGCGTGATCCACTGCTCGCATCTGCGACTAAGTTTAGCATTGATATTACCTCAGAAGTGATTATACTTACTCCAGTGCTTGCAAATAGGAATAATGGCGTATACAACGCAACATCACCATCGTAAATTACAACTGTAACCAAATTAGATAATGTAGACCAAACAGCGCTGCGTATTACCTTTTGGTACCAACTCTGCATGGCTTACAGCGACCTTATGCCCATCATCGTTTGTGAATCCAGCATTCATTGTGGTCTCTGCAACGCTGAGCGTAGTTGGGACTGCGATACTCGGGATCCATCTCCCAGTCCGTTCATGTAAATGATGCGCAATCGTCTTTGCCGCATCAATAGGGGAACCTCCCCCCACAGATATGAGGACATCTGCAGCACTATTGAAGACTTCTTCCGTCGCTTTTCGAATGTCTGCTATCGGCCTGATACTTTATAAGCACTGCATACCTTGGAATAAAACTCGTGTTTGAACCCTATCTAGGACTCACGTATGTTGTCCAATAGAGCCATAAGTCCCCACATGCCCAGCTGCAAGGGTTTCTTCTATTTCCTTGATGACTGGAGTTTTGGTACAAAGTGAATGTCCAGTTATGATAAACGCTTTCGAAACTCCAAGCTTTGCCAGCACGGCAGGTATTTTGTAAGCCTCACCTAACAATATGAGTACTCATAAGATGATACCTTAAAGCTGGGTATATCTCTAACCTCTGCCATATATCATAAACCTCACTGGAGATGCAACATATGCGCCTCTTGGTGAAACTGTTGTGTTTTGGTCGATTGTACCGATTTCTGACTGCATTCTGATTTACCCGCGACTTGATTCACCTCAATTAATTTTCACACAATATTTATTCTTGATTTCAAATTCTGGATACCTTATAAATGTGCCCGCGTAAGATCAACGACGCGGGGCAGAAACGTGGGGTCTCGCTCGCTTGTAGACGTGTGGGATCAAAGTAAGCCTACCTACCCAAGGTGGATTTTGTTGCGCTGAAAGATTCTGCGCTGCGAAAGTACCAAGCTAGCTGACTTTCGCATCTAAAAGTATGGCGAATATACTAAGAGCCACAAGAAATATATTTCAGAAGTCTCCTCATGACATCGTCTTGCTTTCTGCTGTCAGAAGCCCGATAACGCGGGCATTCAAAGGAGGGCTGAAAGATGCTTGTCCAGAGGACATATTGATGCCAGTACGCCTAGTGAAAGAAATGGTGATAGATTTTGTGCAGGAAATTTATTGATTCACATCTTAGGTTATGAAAGCTGCAGCCGAACGAGCTCAAATATCACCCAGAGACGTCGAGGATGTATTGATCGGTAATGTCCTCGCTGAGCTCGGATTTGCGAAGACGGGACGAATGGCATTAAACCACGCAGGATTTCCATCTACGACAACGTTTCACACCGTGAATAGACAGTGCTCAAGCAGTTTACAAGCCTTGACACATCTCTCCCATTCCATCATGGCTGGGCAGATATCTGTAGCCATGGCTGGAGGCGTTGAGAGCATGTCCAAGAATTATGAGACGCGAGGTATTCCGAAGAATGTCTCACCAACTCTCCTCAACTCGGATGTGAAAGATGCTAGAGATTGTTTGATGCCAATGGGAATTACATCAGAGAATGTGGCAGAGCGGTACGGTATTTCGAGGAGATTACAAGACGAATATGCGCTTGAGAGTCAACGGCGGGCAGCAGAAGCTCAGATGAGAGGGTACTTCGAGGATGAAATTGTGCCTATAGTTATCTCCAAAGAATTGAGTAGAGAAAGTGAGGATATTATCATATCACTTGACGACGGTATTCGATCATCAGTTACTCTCCAAAAGCTTGCGGAACTAAGGCCCGCCTTCAAAAAGGACGGAACAAGCACAGCTGGTAATTCGTATGTGCCCAATTATTTTGTTGTATATAAGAGAATATAGAGCTAATTTATTAATCTATAAAGTTCTCAGATTTCAGATGGTTCATCTGCCACACTTATTGCCCGTAGATCATGGGCAGAGGAAAGAGGCCTTCAACCCCTTGGAAAGTTTGTAGGAACACAAGTGAAAGGCTGTGCACCAGATGAAATGGGAATCGGCCCGGCTCTGGCTATCCCAGCACTTTATTTTTATACAGGCATACATCAAAGAGATATCGATCTGTTCGAGATCAACGAGGCTTTTGCCAGCCAGACAATCTATTGCCTAAACAAGCTTGGCCTCGATTATGAGAAAGTCAACATACATGGCGGTGCCATTGCACTTGGTCATCCCACCGGTGCTACTGGTACAAGACAAGTAGCTACCTTGTTCTCCTCTTTGAAAAGGCTCGACAAGGAAATTGGAGTTGTGAGCATGTGCGCCAGGCAAGTTCGTCTCAATAGGAATTTTAAGGACACAAGCTGATGAGGTTTTGCAGTACTGGTCATGGAGTTGCTTCATTATTCATTCGAGAAGCATAAAAACTCGGTATGAGATTAGAAACAGGTTCAAAGGTGATTTGTTATCTATAGGTGTCATATTTCAAGATGTTTTGATTGTCATTTGGCTGGTTTAGCACCTAAATCCGTCGCTAAACTTGAGACCGTGCTGCTTCCCTGAGTGCTTCTTGGGGAGATCATTCGCATTGCTCCGAAAAATAACCATTCTATCTAATCGTTCAGATCTTGAATCCTCTAATGCATTCCAATTTGAAAAGTATTGATGCTGGACTGAACTAGGATTAGAATAAAGTTCTTTAGCCTTGGACGTTGAAGCACATGACGCTCGTGGGGCTTTTGCATTACCGCACCTATTTTATTCCCCACCATTACGAGATACATTTTCTAGCTAAGAAAGCCCCATCTGTATCCATCAAAGCCGCCAGTTTGATCATTTGAGGACACAAAAGCGACACCTTGAGCGAGATTTTAATAGCTCTAAATGATTTGAAGTCTCCTGAGGCTCGCATGTAAGTGTGGGCTACCGTTGTACTTTCGCGGGCACTGAATAAACTGCCACTACGATAACTTACCAATTCTTGAAGTGCTTGTTAAAACGATGCTGCTATCGACACGATTTCTTTCAATTGGTGCACGAAGAATAAAACCCAAGCTACTTTTTACTGCTTGTCTGCAAAGCAGAACAGTGGGTTCTGTGGGTGCAATAGACTCCAGCATTTTCAGATCGCTATTCGGTACTGAAGAGATAAGAAAGGCATGTATGCATATAGAAGCTCCAGCTTGAAGCAAAGACTGACATATAATTCCAAACAGATATTTGATGACAATGCCTACATAAACCGATGTATAGACGCCGAAACAGCTCTTGCTCGGGCGCAGTCAAAATGCGGTGTTATTCCTTCGCATATTGGCCAAGAAATCACTGCACGAGCCGACTCTCGGGAGCTTGATTTTGAAATATTGAGAAAGGAGACTGAGATTGTCGGATATCCGATTTTACCACTGGTCCGCCAGCTTTCTGTCGCTTGCGGAGATGAAGCTGGGAAATTCTTACATTGGGGGGCAACAACCCAGGATATCATGGACATAGCTAGTGTGCTGCAAATGAAGTCTGGGCTGGAAGTGGTCGAACGACTTCTGAAGCAAGTCATCACGTCGTTATCAAACCTTGCAGAAAAACACAAAGCAACGCCGATGGCAGGTCGAACGCACTTACAGCATGCGCTCCCGGTCACTTTTGGCTACAAATGTGCCGTATGGCTTTCTGGTTTCCAGCGACATCTGGAAAGACTTGAGCAGCTGAAGCCTCGAGCGCTACTTGTCCAATTTGGCGGTGCTGCAGGGACTTTGGCCTCCTTAGGGGACGGCGATGATGGGCTTCGAGTTCGCAAAGCCTTAGCAGAGGAATTATCTCTGGAAAACCCCTCCATCACATGGCATGTCGCGAGAGATGGAGTGGCCGAGATAACCAACTTCTTGGCATTGGTGGGTGGAACACTGGGCAAAGTGGCTATGGATCTTATCATCATGTCCTCGAATGAGCTTTCTGAAGTAGCGGAACCATTTGTCATGCATCGAGGAGCTTCATCAACAATGCCTCAGAAGCGCAACCCGATATCAAGCGAAGTAATACTCGCAGCTTCCAAGATCCTTCGTTCAAATGCTGGTCTAGTTTTAGATGGCATGGTTGCCGACTTCGAACGAGCAAGCGGCCCTTGGCATTTAGAGTGGGTTGCAATCCCAGAGAGCTTTGTAATTGCAGTTGGAGCGTTAACACAAGCCGATTTTGCACTTTCCGGCCTTTGCGTCTATAGCAACAATATGTTGGATAATCTACATTCCACCAAAGGGTTAATTATTGCCGAGGCAGTTATGATGGGTCTAGCTCCCCATCTTGGTCGACAAGCTGCACACGATGTAGTCTACGAAGGGTGCAAAGAGTGCATTGAAAAAGATATTTCATTGTTTGATTGTCTTGTACAGAAGGAAGAGATCTTGAAGTCGTTGCCAGAAGATAGGCTGAGAACGTTGTGTGATCCTGCGAAATACCTTGGTGCTTGTCGTCAAATGGTGGAAGATGTATTGTCTTTGAATTAAACCTTTTGGCATCTGTTTGAGTACCTTATGACAGTGGTATTTTTGTGAATTATTTATTATGGCTCTTAGTATGCGATAGTCCTCGAAGGCAGTTCTCAAGAAATGCTGCATTGCCGTATTTTCCAAAACACAAATTTAAGTAGACAAATTTCATGTTGAAGTGAGTAGGAACTATCTTTTCTTTCAAACCCACCAAACTAAATCTGGATTCTGTATGTCTAGATGCCTTATTCCACTTCCTCTTCTCCCGTCATCTCCTGAGTGTCATCTCACTCCTCGCTTCTCGGCTATTCCACAGTTTCCTCAGACCGAAGGCCCCGCATGGAGAAGGCAGTAGGACAAAAAGCCCCACATTGCAACATCCCATCACAGACCAAGCGTCGGAGATTTCTCAGACGACTTGCAACAGTATCTCCATTAGAAAACTGCACCCCAGATTTCTCCCTGGCACAGTTGGATTGGGAATTGTGTCTCCACCACCATGTCAGCTTCCCACCTGCTGGTAGAATGTGGTGGTTACGCCCCATCAAGCTCGAGAAGATGTGAGACTTTGCTTAGAGTGTCGTCTGATGCAAATTGAATTAGTATATAACCCGAAATAACACTTGATTTCCAAAAATTACAATTCAGTTCTCTCTGACTTAGCATTTTTGCAAATCTCAAAAAACCACAAAGCTAAAGCGCAGCTATTCAAAATGGACTCTATCAAGGAACGAAAGGTGGTGGAAGACATTCAAAGAGTGTTCCACTTTACCGACCTCCAAAGCAAATCTCCAACCCGTGCAAACGATCCCTATGAATACCAGCCGGGGTGGGGAAACAGACACCAGTCCGAACTAATCCCGGGTACACTTCCAATCGCCCAAAATAATCCACAGGAGACACGCTTCAAACTGTACACCGAAGGAATCACTTATTCGGCTTTTGGAGCTCCTCGACATGCCAACTTCAGTACTTACATGTATCGAGCACGGCCGTCTGCTGCACATAGTAAGGGGTATTTCCCCTCTAAAGAGTACCCAGAACTAATAAAACCTCATAGTGGGCTTTAACCCCATAGATTCTACTGCTGATATTGAGAACTGTTTTCTGTCCAATAACGCCGCAGTGGAAACACTTCCAGAACAAGCAGAATGGTCACCATTTCCCATTCCCGCAACCCCAACCGACTTTATCGATGGTCTGCATACCCTCGGAGGAAGCGGTGATCCAAACCTTCGTCAAGGAATGGCTCTATATGTGTACATGTTCACGAAGTCTATGGAGCAAAGAGCCTTTTGTAACGCGGATGGCGACTTCCTCTTCTGCCCACAACTCGGCACCCTTGATGTACAAACCGAGATGGGGATGCTATATGTGCAACCCGGAGAAATCCTCGTTGTTCCACGAGGTGTCCGCGTATCTATTCGTCTTGGCGAAGGCTCGCCCGCTGCTAGGGGATATATCACTGAAGTCTGGGGAAGCCACTTTGAATTGCCTGACTTGGGACCCATAGGAGGTCACGGTCTGGCTAATCCGCGAGATTTCTTGTATCCCATTGCACACATTGATGAGGATCTACATATAGCTTTTGAAGTTGTCTACAAGATGAACGGCAAGTACTATGCTATCGAGCAAGATCACAGTCCCTTCGATGTCCTAGCATGGCATGGAAATGTACTGCCATACAAGGTGCGTCATCAACATCTTAACTATGGAAACTGTTCTGAAGAAAATGCAGTACGACCTCACCAAGTTCTCCTCACAAAACAGTACTAGCATCGACCACACCGACCCATCCGTGAACACTGTCCTAACCGCCAAATCCCACGATCCCAACACACCGTTAGTAGACTTCATCTGGCTTGGTCCTCGCTGGGACGTAGCCTCAAATACATTCCGACCTCCTTATTACCACCGCAACTCAGCCTCTGAGTTCCTCGCTTGCCTATATGGCAATATTTTCGTGCGGTCTGATGATTTCCAGTCTGGCGGTGCCAGCTTTGAAGGCGGCCACACGCCACATGGTGGATTTGGTGACGAGTATGTATACGAGATGCAGATCCAGGAGAATCAACCAAGGAGAATCCTTGAACGTAAGCAGCAGTCTGTTTCATGCCAAGATATCAGAGAATGCTAAGTTTCACCTGCAGATCAAATGACTATCATGGTCGAATCATCGCGCACGCTCCTCTGGACCGAGTACGCGCGAAAAGGTTGTGAATGTCTCCATCTGAAAGGAACAAATCCTAAAGTTTGGGACAAACTCCTAGACCATTTCAGTGCCAATCCTCTAGCGAAGAAACTACTTGATGCTGTGAAGGAAGACCGTAAAGCTGCAAAGTTGAAGAGAGAGCTGTTGCTTGATGATAGTAAGCTGCAGGCACTGCTAAGCGCGGAATACGTTCAGGGCAACGGTACTAAGAATAATGCACATGTAGAGGATCTTCCTGTTTATCAAGTTAAAACTGTTTGACGTGGATGTGTATTTATTCTATTTTATTTCTTGTTTAGCCATAGTATACCGTCACTCATTTATAATAATATTGCGAAACCTTCATCGAAGTGTGTCAGAAAAATCTTTCAAGTTCCGCCGCATAAACTCCAAAAAAGTTATGTACATAACCTCGTTCTTGAGAACGGTAAATCACTCTATCCTACATCGACTAGCGTGTCACTCATAATCCGTAAGATTTGTGAGTGGGTCCCAGTCTTCCATTTCGCAGCCTCCTCAATCGTTGCCGCATACATCAATAAGATACTTTTTGTCGAAGAGTAGCTAGGCTCATAAATAACATCATCGAGTTGGATTTTTCCTCCATGGCGAATAAACTTGACGATTGGATCCGTGATATCACCGGTCTGTTCTTCATCGTTGTCCACGAGGCCTTCATTGCCGACCCTCCGCCAATCAACATCTCCAAGTAACTCAACCGGTTCAGCGGAAGCATCACTTCTAGATGCTGTATACATTTGCAACCCGATCACTAAGGCTGCTGTGAATAGGGTGGTGGAGAAGTGAAACATAACCCCGTCCGAAGCACGACGTTGCGTTGCAGCCTTCATCGTCTGAGCAGCATGCACACAGGCTCGTCTGGCTGCCGGCGTTGCCGACCAGGTAGCAAGGTCTTTGAGAGATTTTCGGCCAAGATCTGCACCACCTGCACCAGCAGCAAGATCAAGGATTCGCACATTGCCCGTCAACATTATGCAGATGTTGTGCCACAGCATCAGGCAATTTGGCTTCATGTCTCTGAGATTGTTCTCGTACCTCTCGCAGACCTCGAGGGTCATCGGCACGCAAATTTTGGCTCTTTCGTCTTCTGCATATACTCGCCATGGTGTAGAGTTTTGGGCCGGGACACTTCTTGGTGTTAATATAAGTTGGGAATAAGCATCCGAGACGCGGAGTCGAATGCTCGATAGCAGTCCATGCATTGTGAACATGTTGATCTTTGTCGTCAAGTCTGGGAGACTAAAAGTTTCTGGCCGCATCTCAATTACTGGAGACTTTGCTTCTGCGCCATTTCTAAACAATAAGGCCCAGCTTTCTGCACTCTTTGCTGTATACAACTGGCTCTCACAAGCTAAGTGTAGCCTCAATACATCGGTTGATAGTACAGGTGTAGCATGTAGACATCCAGAGAACCAGGTATCGACCATGACTGCACATACAATGAGTCTGAGTGGGATCAGTAATGGAAATCATGATTTGGGTTAGAGTACGCGCCTCTTTGCGGACTCAGCTCGAGCCCAATTCCACCATGAGGTTTTAAGATTACCATTGTGACCCAGTGTCTCGATATCTACTTCTTCGTGGTCGTTCTGCTTGAAAAGCCCGTGTTGCTGCATCAACTAGAAAGGGTTAATTCAGAACATTAACAACTAACATATCTCAAGTATACCGTGATTGTCGTGATATATAGCGAATGGCATAGTTCTGAATCATGCTGGCCCTTTTTCAGAGTAAGCCTTCGGTATCTTAGGGTAGGTGGCCAAGTCTACCTACTCCTAGCATTTCCCCAAGCGTAATAACCAAATAAGAGGTAGCAAAAGTCCTCAGAAGGTCTGCGGGCGAGCCTTTACTGAATCGGACCGCCGAGATCTCAGCAGTGACTCTCTGCAGAAGGGCCTCGGAAGTTTGAGTAACGTATTTTGGTTCAAGGTGTGTTTGCACTTACAGGGAAAAGCCTCCGAACAAAGGCAGTTGATCTCTTAGTATCAAGAATATTTAACCCAATGAGGCACATAGCAAAGAGCAAAGAATTAGGAACTGTTTGCGGGTCAAAAGTCGGAACATGGATGAAGGGCATTAAAGGGTGGAACTGTCGAAAATACAAATCCAAGCTAATATCAAGGATTTCGGCCGAAGGAAATTCGGGGGTTGCGAAAGATATTACACTTCCACTTTCTGATAGCGACGCTGTCGGAGAGGCTGCATTAATCTCGTAGCTTCCGAGAGGCACTGAAGGCAGAGCTTTTGTCGCCTGGAAGATAGTCTCCAATCTCGACTTGCAATCTTCGTTCAGCCCCCAGCGCGTATCTTGCTTGCTCGACTGCAGTGCCAATGGGACTGAGTAGGCTGATAGCAGATTCATGGCACCTTCATTCTCTAGGGCTTTCCACATGGTTGGCATCAGCTGGTTGATTTTGATCCAACGTCTCGGCCAGCACTTCTCAACTCTCGCGAACCTCTCGCTTGGCACTTCGCTCTCTTTAGTGTTTTTGGATGAGTATACTGCTGGCTCGGTAGTAGCAGATAGAGATAACCCGTAGTCAAGCTCCATAAAATCTAGATTGTGATATGGGACTTGGGAGTCGGTTGAAAACTGATGAATCCATTCATCCATCCCCTGATCCTGCAAAGAAGCTATGGGCTGAAGTGAGGTCAAGCCTGCATGGCCATTTCGCGTTTCAGTTGGCATCTCTTGCAAATCTTCGAGACTATTATGATCATCTCGATTGCGTATGGACTGCTGACCCTGTTGCTCAAGAGGAGATTCCAACATTGGCAGTGCTCGATTAAGAGAAACTGCCTCGACAATATCTAAATCTATCGCTATCTGGTTATCAAAGAGCACTTGGTCCCATCCAGCAGATGGTGGCCTTGGTCTCTGGGTTATTCGTTGATTGCCCAGCATCGAGTAAGATCTTGGCTGGCTCCTTTTCCAGTTTTCCCGGGGCTGGTCATGTCCGGTAATGGGTGAGCACACATTCATCTGATCATCAGTCATCCTCCGAATACCATGTTGGGTGCTTGGGCTTTCATGGCCACTCTGTAAATCTTCCACGCTTGTACTCGTTCGGCGTTTATCCTGCTGCAAGGAAACGGTAGCTAAAGCATTCAACCCCGTAGTTTGCGATGCCACCGCTGACGAGTGAAATATCTGGGAACTTTGAATATCATTAGAGGCATCCGACAGCAACGACTGTATCTGGCGGGCTGTCAATGATTCCAATCCCAGTGAATGTTCGGTAGGCAGAGTGTCCGCTGGTGGAATTTCAGGCTGAACTCCTTGCCCTTCCTGCTCTACCCCTTGCAGATTCTCCGAGGCCGCTACTTCAGAATCCTTCGTGTGATGCTTCAAATGGCGAGTTAAGACATCGCTATATAGAATTCAGTAAATAATTCAAAATATATGTCTTCCTGCTAAAGTAACTGAGGAGAATTCACCTTCTCGAGTAAGACTTCCTGCAGAAAACACAAGTATATGGTCTTTCTCCGGTATCTTCGGATGATCAGCCAGTTCGAATTCCACCATCTAGGAAAGGAATAAAGGAACTCACGGGTCCTTTGGTGTCTCTTGAGATGTTCAGACTTGATGAATCGCCGTTCGCAGTACTTGCACTTTTTCTTGGTAGGCCCACTTCGCCTGTACGACCCCTCAATGGGTGAGCCGACTCTGTCACTGCCGAGGGGTTTGTTAGCAGCAACTTCGACAGACATCACCAGGAGAGACAGCGCAGTCCTGTATCGAGCCTCGGTCCTACTCTAGAGGTTCTAGAACGACGGTGTAGAGGCACGAGTCTTGCGCGATAGGTAGTGTGTGGATTAGAAGGGCTGGAAGAAAAAGGAAGCAACGGCCTGACCTGCCAAGGCCAAGCATTGTCAGATCAGCACAAAGCCGAAAAGGCGGGGGTGTCAGTTTGTCGTTAAACTGACAACCATGGAGGGGGATCATTATTCATCCTTTGTCGCCTACGGATGCTGGTATGACACGCTGAAGTGGAGAAGATTCCCTGCCGCTGATGTAACTACAAATCATATCGATGGAATTAAAAGCGACATGTCGGCAGGTGTATAGACGAATGCGAATATTGACAAGTAATATTGTGATTGATTCTGTGGACTTGCGTTATGATGAACCAATACTCTTTGTAGACCAGAAAATTCCATCCACATTTCATTTTGTGGATACCCTTTATATAGGTTGGCAACGTCCTAGATATCAGAAAGTCAATACGTAATCAGACTGGCACATATCCGACTAATTCTATCAGAACCGTGCCAAATATCTCACATAACAGAAGTCGTCTCAGCGTGGAATTTATATGCGCTTGAATTAAGTGACATTTTTAACTCCTGTGAAATAAGCTATAGCATCTTGTAGAGAAAAGTTTCTTTTTCTTTGATTACTGCTTTGAATAATCAATCCCATTCTCAATCCCTACAAATGCCTGCGGAGCACGTTTCACCCACATAAAGATAGCGTACCCAAATCACCATACCCACACACATCAATGTTCTCACTACCACCCCTTCTCTCCTCTAGGGGTTCAACTTCGATAATCCCGTGATAGTCTGGCGAGCACCAGTGCAACTCAACGGGTCGGCAAAAGCATCGTGACAAGAACTTGGCATTTGGCGTGCATAGCCAGCAAAGACATACCTATATATACTGCAGGGCCACGTTTCTATGGATCCAAGACATCATGGCAGGCTTATATTGCCCTTGCAGCATGGAATGGGCTTAGAAAACATGGCAAAGCGCCCGTGGGTACCCTACATGCCAAGTGTCTTACAGACCTGCAAGCAAACGAAACGAGCAGAAAGTTGGCACAAGAGCCAACATCACTGAAGACCGACTCTGATGCAAGTTCAGAGCATCTCAATTAAAAACAGCTCATGGCAGGTGGGGTGTGAAGGCAAACATATAGTGGGGAGGCGTAGTACCGACGCCGAAGGACAATGGCCGATGCATCACGGCTATTAGTTGGCTAGGCGGGAGGATATTCTACTAGCTAGACGCATTCACTGGGCTCCTTCACTTACCCGTATAGAGACGGTTCTTGTTATACAACAACCTTAACAAGGGCGCCGAGCTGTGAAAGCTTGCGTCGCTTAACTGCATTTAGTTGCAAGGTCGCTTAGATCCAGTTGTGTTGAATACTGGGTAGATAGATATAAACATCGAAATTCAATACAGCACGAATCGTTGGCATCCTATCAAGCTGAATATTGGAATAAACACCAATCAAGATAATTGATTCCAGTTGATATAATTAAAACGCTTCCTAAGCTACAAGGGGTATAAAACCATCTATTTATTCAATTATTTGCGGTAACCATCCGCCAAAATATAGGGATCAAACTCCGTCGCTGAATTCCCAATCACTCAAATTTTACCACTGGGGATAACCTCCCTCTGCAGCTCAAGCTCTCCACTGTCGGCAGTCCTCCGTCGCTCTAACACCCATTTTTTGCTTTCTTCTTCTTGGACATGGCTGACGCTGTCTGCACTCCCTGAATGTTTGTGACCCTTATTAGCCGTGCTGCCATTCATCGACATGGTTAGCGTTGGGCTGACAGGGGCAGAACTGATCTCAAGGTTGGGACTCTTAGCAGCGGGACCGCTCTCTTCGCTGACAAGACTGAAAGTGCTATTTTTTCGCCTATGGCTAGAGGCTATAGGACCATTGAAGGACCACGGGGCTGCCTGGCCCATTGGAGACGAAGCTTCATCTACAGGGCTGCGCAGACTGCCGGTACTGCTATGAAGCGAAGCCTGGCTACCGCCCCAAGCACGGCTACGAAGCTTCATCAAGGTATGGATGCTCATGTCGCCATTATAGTCGCCTTCGTCGTTCATCATGCCTGCCAGTTGAGCCAGCCCGGGACTATTTAGAGAACCAGGCGGAAGCGAGCCATGAAGATGTAGGGACATCAACGAATTGCGATTTGAATACTCGGAACGTTCCGTGATGGGCGTTAGGTTTGGTTCGCGTAGAGCAATTCGCCCACTCTGACTTCGGTTGACGGCTTCCGCTCCACGAGGCCCGAAATAACCACCATTCGCATACTGTGCCTCACCGGCAGCAGGTGCCGAGTAGAAACCAAATTCCTGACCATAGAATCCGTCACAGTCATTGGCAAGAGCCTCAGCATTGGCGGCAGCGATTATGGCATCATCTTCAAGAGCATCATCGTAGTCAAAGTCATCATAAGATGGAGAAAATGGTTCATAGCCGGAGAAGTCGCTAGTGTCTGGCACCAAGCTCGGATGATTGTCTTCTTGTTCCGAAGGAGTTGCGTTACGGTCAAATTCACCATTCGCAGCTGCCTGGTGAGCTGCTGCAGCCAGAGCCGATTGATAAGCAGCCAGAGTGTCTTGGGTCAAGCCTTTTGATACCATCTTCTCAGAAATAGAAGGCTGAGGTGCCAGTGGACCAGGAAGACGCTCGACTGTTGGAGATATTTCCTCATCAGGGCTTTCCTCCGGGATGGCAGGCTCTTGATTTTCTACAGGCAGCTCTTTCGGTATCTGGGGAGAATACACAGTACCCAGTGGATTGGAAGGTCTCAGAGGTCGTCCATACTGATCTGTATCATCAGCATCAAAGACTGATTCATCAAACTCGAAGCCATCCCCATCAACCACCTCATCAATGATGCCGTCGTCAAAGTATAGGTCATCATCGTCAAGCGTAGCTGGTCGGGGAAATTCTTCCTCGGGATTAACTGCTCCTGGCTCTTCACTTCCTATATCAACGCCTTGAAGCCCTAGACCAGACATGTCATCCTGCTTGGGAGATAGATTTCCAGAACCAGGGGACCCTGGCGAGGTGGTAGACTGGTGGCCTGTATGTAGTGGTGAATTGAAATTCAGATATGGCGATTCTTTTGTCATTGCAAACCCAATCACTTCTCCATTCGCGTCTCGTGGAGTGTTTATCATTCCGGGGCTGTAAGGGCTTCTAGGGCTTGTCAAATCCGATCCAAGCAGTTGATGAAAAGTGAATCCAGCAACGTTATCCTTGTCATCCAGTAAGGCTACATTCTGATCATCAATTTTAGGATCGACGGCTGGTAGCTGCTCCTCCAAATCGTCTACAGGAGAATCAATGTTTACCCCTGGAATCGGCTCTTCATAGTAATCATCCTCATAATCTGCATTTACGCCGGGTATTCTCTCTTCTAGGCCGTCGTCATCTTCCATGTCATCGTAATCATAATCATCTTCATCCTGCTCATCATACTCGTCTTGATCAGGATTTGCGTTCTTCCTCAATGCTTTCTCTCGGTGCCGGTCCTCCAAGAGTTTCTCTTGTTCAGCAGCACCCAGCATATCGAAACTGAAGCGTGACGATGATGTACTCTTCATATGTTTAGGCAGTCCAAGAAGAGCTAACTCTCGAGCTGATACTTCAGAAACATTCCGTGATCGACCTTTCTTAGACTGCGATTTTGAGGGTGTAGTTTTCGGTGGAGTTGATGTCGGGTCAATGGATATCCGGCGCTTCTCGACAGGAAGTTCTCCACCAGTCTTTGGCGGTACTGGAGGACCTATATCTGTTGCAGATTTTCGATTACTGGCTTTGCTTGCAGGTTGCTGCTGCTGCTGCTGTTCCTGCTTCACTGGCTGCTGCTCTGTGCGAGGTTGACCGTTGGCATAGGGAGGCTTAGGCAAAGGTAGGTCGGAGAGATCACTGGCTTTCCTGACGTGTGGTCCGGCTGCAGGATATTGCTCTTCCTCGAAGTTCTCGGTGAAGGCCGGGGTATGGCTGCCTCCACTCCACGGACTACTCACATTTTCATCTTTGCCTAGCTCTCCATTCGGGCTCCGTTGGTAGTGTCGTAACGGAAGTCCTCCATCTGAACCTCTAATATCACTATAGGACTGGTTCCTCCTCGGCCGTGGGGCACTAAAATCATGGACCACAGTTCCTCGGATCCTCGGATCAAAACTACCATTCCCTCCAGCTTGAGTCGGCACATTGACGGGTGCAAGCTGTGCCACCGCCTGAGAGGTCCTCCGCCGTGCGAGTAATGACATTGGATTCAATAGGTTCCGGACTTTGCCAGATCGTGGTTGTACGGGCTCAAACTTGGACGTAGCAGCAGCTGGCGGTGGTGGGGTTTGAAGCCTTGCACCGGTTGCTCGTCTTGCGGTTGGAACTGGTCGGCTCTGGTCGGTTGGGCTGGAGTTGGGATAGGATTCCGGGGGCTGCTGTGTTGATAGCTTCTCTTGCTTCCTGGTCACCGGCGGTTCGAAAGATGGAAAAATTGAAGCTCCTGCTCTTCCGGCTGACGCTGGTCGCTGCCCCTCAGAAAAAAACCGCTGATGTCTACTATATACAGGAGCTTCGCCCTGCCTCGTGTCTTCTTTCCTCGAGTCTCTGGCCTGTGATCGCGAGGAGTCATGGGTGCTCGGTACTAGGTCAAAATTATGTTCGGAAGAGAAATTCTTGCCCACGAAGGAAAGGCCGGTGAGGGGAGGTAGGGTGGGAGGCGGTGATGACGCCGAAGCAGAGAATCTTTCTTGCGGACTGCCATCTTGGTGGTTCGTGAAGGTTCGAGGAGGGGGGTTGGCGTGCGCAGAGGTCGCTGGCGCATGTAAGGGCGGTTCTCCCCAGGAATGTGAACTATCAGGGATGGGCGACGCAGGGCTTGATGGCGTGCGCCGGTGAGGACGGAGGTAGGAGAACATTTCGCAGCGATTGCCCTCGCGATCCAATGGGTGGGTGCGAGCGATGGGCGTGGGCGTGGGATGCTCAACAGGACAGGTGGAGGGGAGGGCGAGGAGGTAAGAAAGAGAGCGATGCTCGCCTCCTACACTGTGCCTCCAACCTCCTTGATCGACGAGGACGATTGGCGAGGCAGATAGTGCGGAGTAGCGGAGGTGAGGTGGAGCTGGAGCTGGAGCTGGATGTGTGGAGGTTTTCGATGGTGATGGGAGGATTTGTTTTGTTTATGAAATGGTTTGTGGTGGTGGTCTGAGCAAATTCGGAAGAAAAGGTAGGGTGACGTCGAATGAAGGTCGGCTTGAGACGAGCGGGCTTGCTCCCCTTGGCGTGATGGCGGGGAGACGAGAGGGCCAAGCAGGGACGATGGTGAGAAGAGTAAAGAGCGTAGAGGGCGTGAGAGGGAGAGAGGGAGAGGGAGAGGGGCGAAAAACAACAAGAATGAGGAGGGCGTAAGAGAGGTTGTTGATGAAGAACTGGCGTGGGAGACCTGGCAAAAAGTGAGGAAGTTATTGGCGACGTGAGATAAGCAAGATAGCTGAAGCTCTCTCTGCGCTGCGCTGAACTGCGCTGAACTGCGCTGAGCTGGCCTGGCCGGGTCTGACTGAAGACGTGAGGTGGAGAGACCCTGATGAAGCTGATGGTGATGGAGATGCAGATAGACCCTCTCGATAGTAGCTATGTTATGCAATTCTGTGTTTTGGGTCTCCCAACAAGACAATTGCATACACAGCTATACATACACACAAACACACACGTCAACTCTCCTTCATTTCGCTTTTCGCTCTACTCGACGGGTTCATTCCTCTTTGCCCTGGTCCCCACCAGCCCTCCATCTCCATTTATTCTTCGCTTCCAGGGGCCTTCTCAAGGCTTTGTTCGTCCTGTACTTGGCACCGGTGGATCCCACTGTCTAGTTCATGTCAGATCGAATCACTGACTGGCGCAATGGGCTGCACAGCTTGCGACGCTGATCGATCGGACCAGGATCGCGACGCAGCAGCACCCACCCCAATGCTGATTTGTTGCATTTCCAGTACGGCGTGCGTCGCGGGTTTGAGGCTCTAAAAGCCGTACTTGGACACGTTCAGGTGAAATTTTTCAAATTCCCAACGGCCCGGATTGCGATCCATGGTACGGGGAAGGAAGGGTAGCTGTGTTTCTGGTTTAGTGTACCGGCGGCAACCACAGTTTCCTGTCGGAGGGACAATGGGTATTGTCCGTCCCCGGCACCATTGCTACAAAGCTCTTGTCTGGCCTTTTTTCATCCGACGAGATATCATGCTCCCTGTATGGTGCAGCTTTACTTGTACTGTATCCATGCAACACTATCATTATTTTCTTGCTATCTTGGTAACTAGGTAGGTATCACTTCAAACCTCGTCCCTCTGCATCAATGCATGATCCTTGAACTCATGAAGCAGCCACAGTTCTCATGTTGGTAGCGAGTGTGTAACTGCCGGAGTTGGTGGCAGGCCAGACGACAAATGTAGCATTGCCGTCCAACTCGGGCACCCTCTCCACACATTCTCGACGGTTGTAGCCGTCACCCTTGTTGAATTTCCACCCGATCCGTGTAAATGGTTTTCTGTCAATTCGAGATTTGCCCAGGCTAGGCGAGCGCGCAAGGACTCAGAACACGTCTCTATCACAACCCTTTCTAATCTTCACTTAAGAACTTCGCCGACCATAGGGCTCAAATGGGAAACACGCCGCAACGAGCGCCATGACAGCATAGAGCGCAGCACAGATGTAGATAGGCACCGACGTTTTAGTATTGGCAACGGTCGCGATAACAGCGCTGAGAATGCCCATGACTCGGTTACAAGCGACGGCGACACCGTTTCCAGTTGCGCGATGGGCGGAAGGCAATACTTCGGGTGTGTAGGCGTAGAGCGTGCCATAGTAAATGTTCAGGGCGAATCCGATGGCACAGGAGAATCCAACGTTTTGGGGTTGGGTTTTCACTTGCGTGTAGGCGAAGAAGAAAATCACTGCACGAATGATGGTTAGAGTCGTGCATTGGTGCCCTGAGGAAGGCAGTGGAGAGAAGAATACTTACTCGTGATGAGTGCTCCAATCACCATGGTATACTTTCGACCCAGCCATTTGATATTAGCCATATGACCAGCCAGCATAGGGCCTGGAATTCCACATATATTGACCAGCGCATAGTTGCGCCATGTATCATATGTCGAGACATTTCCAAACTCTGCACCACGCGAGGACAGGTAGGAACTCAAGAAGACGTAGAAGAGCGGGTACGCGAGACCGATCAACGTCCACGAGAGCCAGATCAGCAGGGTCGAGATACCAATGGTTCTGGTCTCGAACAGCCCCCGGAAATGGATGGTCAGTTCGGATATCGAAAGCTTCTGCCGCTGAGAGGATCGAATAACTCCACAGTCTTCAAGCTGCGCAACAGTGAGGGAACATGGGCGGTTGTATTTGGCTGCCATGGTTTGAAAACCTTGGACCACCTCCGCATCGCGGCCTTCCCCGAGCAGGTACTTTGGTGTCTCCTTCAGTCGGATGACGGTGATTCGCGCAATGCTCATCACGAAGACGAGGGCCCCCGAGGTGTACATAACATATCTCCAGCCTTTGTTGTTATCATACGTGCATGCAATTCCCGTGGTGTCAGGTGCACAGTTCCATTTCAACGGCGCTATCAGTGTTAATCGCAGCTATAACAAATACGCTTCCGGGTCAACCTACACATGAATCCCCAGGCGATGAATCCAGCAATGGCCTGGCCAAGTCCCCACCAAGCGGCGAGCCAAGCTAGACATCCGGATTAGCAAAGTTGTACGAGAGTCGGGATTGGTAACGGACTCAGAACCCATTGCTTGTTCGAGGGAAGAAACTCCAAGAACACAGTTGTATCCAGGATCAGGTTTCCACCGCCGCCAAAACCCGTCATAGCAATGAAGAAGGCAAGCGACTTCCACGAAGGTGCAGCTCCAGCCACAGTGACCGCTACGGAGCAGATGAAGAGAGAGCAGTTGAAGGCGATCTTGCGACCAATAATATCTGCACTGAGACCCCAGAAGATGGCCCCCACCAACATACCAACGTAGACAGCAATGTTAAGGGCACGAGCGTAGGCGGGATTGAACTCCAGAGCGGCGGAAGCGGCAATAATGGACTGGAGCAGGAGCAGTAGCGAGTCGACGGCATACCTGGGGGTAACGGGTCAGTAAGCGACGGAGGTTGCAGAACGACGATGACGAACCCGAAGCCATTCAGAACGAAGAGTTTCCAGTGGTAGTTGGTCCATCCAATCTCATCAATAGCCTAGGCTCGTTAGAAACCCAGGCGGTTCCAAATCGAACAGCTGCAAATGGGCTTACGTTGTTCACCAGGTGCATCTTAGCAGTGAGGACGGGATCGACAGCCTGAGAGGCGAGGATATCCTCCCCAGAGGCGATGGAGGGGTCATGCCATGAAGCAGCCCTCTCAGTATCGATGGGAAATTCATCTTTACCCAGTTTAGCATCTACAGCCATGGTGGCGGACCCGTTGCGTTTGAACTACTGCAGGGTGGATTGACAAAAGGCAAGATGTAGCAGGACCATGGAGGGAGGGCGACCGTACCATGGCCGAGTATTTGTATGTAGCCCGGAGCTGCCCACTCGAGGCGATAAGAAAAAAAGCGTCCCAGGAAATCTGAGGAAATCTGGCACGCGCCTTATCTCTGGCAAGTGTGTCACCAGAGGCAAAGAGCATGTGGGTGTGGTCGAGAGGGAAGATCTCTGCAGTCGTAGGCGACGAGGGGTCCACCGTTCATGTTGTTAAGCTCGATGCGCTCGCGGACTAACCGATGCCTTCGCGAAACTGGGTAGATGCTTCCAATGGGGGGGATATTGGGACCCTTGGCTACAGTAGCAACGGGGACTTGATGCTCCTGCTTCAGAGCCAACGCTGCTTCTCATTTGCTATAACGTAAAGATGCGAAGGAGCGGTATAGCACGTGGGCAGCTGCGAGATGTAGGGATGCCGCCGCCATGAACCGATGGAGACAATGGCGAGTTTGCCGTTCAGCTTTCGACTTTGGTCTCGCGTTTTTCATTGGACTGAGGAGAAACGTGCTCTGGGCAAAGACGGGCCCGAGTCCAGACGGGGCAGCGGTAAGTCGGAGGATGTGAAGTATAACCTCTAACCTCAAGTCCGCAGCGCTTTCAGCAACAACCAGAGCACAGCCGAGACAGAGCGAGGAGCCCTCAGTAGGGTAAGACAGCACACGATGGACTGGTCGGATAGGTGTGCCTGAGAAAAACAGAGTTTATCTTATCTCATGCGACGTAACATCTGGGCTGCTCTATCTGGATTGGATTGGACCGTGATGGACAATATGTCGTTGATAACTTAGTCACTGGAACGAAGTCACTAACAACCCAACCAGACTAATGTGCAACGTGAAAACTATTTCGTCGCCCGCCCTTACACGTGGGGGAACGATTGGAGAAGTGGGCCAGAAGAGGACAAGAGAACAGGGGGGGACAGCACACGCGGGGTGTTTTTTTTTTTTTGGTCGCAGCAGAGCACCAATCACCCATCCAAGGAGGAAAGCAAGGGCAGAAATCTGAAGGGTTCCTTTTGGCTGTACTACACTGTAAGGTACTGACTGTACTTACTGTACGGTATTATGTAAGATAGCAACGAGAGGCGATGCGATGGAACATGATGCGATACGAATACGAGCACATGAACCGGACCCCACAGCCTATGCTATCTATCATGATGCAAAACCCTCTCTGTGTTGTTGTATCCTGCTTGTTTCCCTCCTGTGATTGATTGCTGCCCGGTCCAGTCTTTTTGCCGTGCGGATCTTAGCACTGTTTCGCTTCTCCTCTCGCTTGTGTCGTTTCCCTCGCTTCCCTCGCTTCCCTCGCTTAGCATTGTTTCGAGGATCCATCCGCCCCATCCCATTTCCTTTCCTGCTGTTGTCATTTCGTCTGGGGTCCGAGCTGGAGCTCTCCCAAATTTCTATCGTCATCATCCTCAAAACATTGCCATCTTCACCTCCATCGTCGCCCTCCGCTCTCTACGCCTGTACTCCTATCTTCCGCCAACCCATCGTAGTCGCCTCTTAATGTCGATACCATAGTTCCAATCCTCATAGCTGCCTCACTACTTCCCCGCTCTCTTCCCGACCGACGGCTTCGATGACCCGTTTCTAATCCTTTGCGCCGAAGCCTTGAGCTCCTCTCTCCACTGACCGACCATGTGGTTACGATGAATTTCCGTCTTCTCTTCCGCATCTTCTACAACACCCTATATACGCTCCTCTACATTGTCCTCCTGGGCCTGCTCGTCATTACCCCCGCCGATATAATCCGACAAGCCCTGGTTGTCAACAAGCAGGGATGGAATGTCTATATAGTTGCCGTGGTCTATTTCGTCACGGGTGTGATCGCTCTGGGCATATACCTCACCCGGATATGGACGAACAAATCCGTCCTAAAAGCCATCCCTAAGACCTTCATCCCCATTGAGAAGGAGGATGTTAATAAGAAGGTCCGGAAGATGATTGCGGCTGGCTTTGCTCGCAGTGCTATAATTGCTTGGGATTCACGACCACGACTCCATTCAGAGCCCGCCGTAGTCGTTTCGCAACCTGGAGCTCCCGAAAACGTGGCCAGGCTGCCGGAACCCGGCGAGCTGCAAAAGAAGAAAAAGGGATCCAGATTCACGCGGAAGCCGAAGCAAGTGGACAAAGATGATCAGACGATAATATTGCCCTCGAGGGAAGATCTTTGGAAGGGAATAGCCCACAATGGGTGGTCATCACCGGCTTCGTCAGATCTTCCAAATCTGCAGTACATCACCGTTATTATGGAATTACCGCATCTGATCGAGGCCAAAGCCGTGTCTCTCGCGCCTCCCGATCCCGAGTCGACTTCGCGCCCACCCATGCCTGATCCTCAGATCGTCCAGCTTCTTTCGCGACCTAGTACCATGGGCTTGCGAGACTACTTGGAACACCTCATCAGCCTCGACATAGTTACATCCCTTGCCTCCGCCAGTGACTTCCTCTCCGCCTATGAATATGCGCGCTTTTCCATGAACCCCTTGTCTGAAGTTGAATTCCGACATCTAATGCAACATTTTGCCGAGCTCCTCCGAAGCATGCAGCCTCTCAATACGGATAATTTGGACCTCGACCATGATTTTGACGACGATGGATCCTTGCTTTCACGCATGTCTTCGCGAAGTCGTTCCACTTCCTCCACTGGAAGTATGACCGACCATACTGAAAGCGCTGGGACGGTAAGAACAGCGCCGTCACGGCGGCAAGGCACTTTGAATACTAAACATTCCGATTTGCCTGCTACTCCAAAAAGTAGAAAACATGGGCTATCGAGAACCAAAAGCGCAAATAGCTTTGCCCAAAACAGAATGCCGTATTATGGAAGCAGCAGCAGTTCAAGTGCCAGCTTACGCTCGATCAGCCAAGGGAGTGTGATCAAGTTGAGTCACTCGAACGAAGAAGGTGCTTTACCTTACATCTTTACTGTTCCGGGATGGTCTTGATATGCGAATTGGATTTGGTTTGCAGACAGTGGGCGTTTGGATAGAGGAGGAAGGATTGGGTTATACCATAGAGACGGTCATATTAATGTTCAATGATAGTGTGTTTCAACTTCGCGATCCTTTCCGGTTTTGGAAGCTGTAAGTCTAGTGACAGGCAAGGTAGGAATGCCGTTTCCATTTTGCATCTATCATGATTCAGCACCTCTCTCATGTGCCCGAGGCAAAGTAGCCAATATGTCGAAGTCGCCCCCTTGCTCTGCTAGCGCCAGCGCTATGTTGCGAGTTCTCCATCTCGCGTATTTCATGTCACTCTCCTCCCATGTCACTCTCCCCGCATGATCCTATCAAAATGTCGCAAGAAACCAGCCATGCGCATCCTGTGCTGTCTTCTGCATTCCTTAACTGAGGTACATCTTGATCGGGGAACCGCATATTTCGGGTCGTTGAGGAACATGGCCAGACGTGCAGCCGATAGCCTTGAAGCCTCTAGTGCATCCCGCGGTGCAGCGTCCGTATGATGCAGATGGCCAGATGCTGAGCCATTTTCCGTCCGCGTCGAAGATATACTAGCGGTCATGGCGAAACACGGGGTGTAAGGAGGGGGCTAAGGGATAGATAGATAGGTAGGGATGAAAAAAAGTGATGGGGTTCTGGCTGGCTGGCTGGCTGGCTGTGGTTCCTGAGCTTGATCCATTCGCTCATGGAGGCTTTCGAAAGACAAATGGGACGAGTAGTCCACAACGGATAGTAGCAGTGGATAGAGCAGGCAATAGCATCAGACTTGCAATGTGCTTCATGAGTTCAATCCCAGACTTGGTGGACCTCGCATCACCAAACAGCAGTCGCATTCATATATACCATACCTCATGTCGTCTGTACTAATGATCGTGGCGCCGGCGTCGATCCAGAAATCAGGAGTTATCTCCATGCTGAGATAAAGTTTTGCCGTCATAAGCACGGGATTCCTTTTTTCCTTATGCCCGTTTGCTTGATTCTCCACAACACATTGGCTCTCCCACGCGATTTTCGCAAAGCCCAAGATATCGCAGCATTCGGCAGGCTGACGGATGTGGCACCATGTTACAAAGGCCAAGGGCGCACGGTATGACTCTAAAATCCGAACACTTCTACCATAAGGACGAGAGAGAGAGAGAGCGAGAGAGCGCTCGGCTGACATTGAAAGAGTGCATTAGCGAGTGGCACTTGGCCATTCCATTGGGGGCTTTGCCAGGGGGGTATTTGTCAGGATGCTGCTATTCGGGGGTTCGGAGAGCGGTGGACGGAGGAGGCTGGCTCGGAAGAGGTTCTTGATTGTACCCGAGCTGTTATTGCATCGAAGGTGCTGAAAAAAATTCCAGTCGATGTGGCGTGGCGAGAGGATTGCTGACAGCATTGCGGATGTAAGACGACGATGTGGTGCGGTGATAGACCACCTATCTCTGATAAGTCCGCGTAGCCAAGCTCAGCTGTGGTCTGTCGTATCGCAAGATTGGATAAGCTGTAGGGAAGGTAATGATTAAGCGACGGATGTAAGATAAGAAAGAATCGGACGGTATATGGAAGACATTTCTTGCTCTGCATCTCGAAATACAGCTGGATATATCATACGACCTGAGACCTGTTATGATGCAAAATCTCGCACACATTCGCAGGTACCACTTGTTGTTGCGTGAGGGCTGGTCTTTTGCACTATATACCTAGTCTCTATGGCGAATAGACGGCCCAGATAGTGAAATATGCAACCCAACCAAAGTAATCCCAGTATGGCAAGTTGTCCATGAAACCAGGTATTGTCCATCCCCAAGTTAATGTTGGTTTGCCTTCCTGAGAAACGCAACAAGGCGTTAAGAGTTTTGGGTCATGCTATTACCCGCGCCAGGTCTCCAAATCAGGTGTCCTCCCGATCAGGTATCCCGGGTACTTCATTCTTTTCAGGTGTTTTTCGGCGATTATATCTTGCTGGGTTTAGAAGGTCTCTGGAATATCAACCATACAGTACAAGACTCGACGTAACAGTGACGGCTTCTCCCAGCATATCTCTGCATCTACATGCACTCTTGAGCAGATGACCTCCTCAGAATCCAAATCCTGCGCCGCAGCGCCTCAAAAATTTTCCTCATCATGAGTTGATGGTAATCCTCGTAGCCACCCAAGTGTTGTCATCTGGGTTTTCTGAAGTCATCGTCCCGCCAATCGTACACACCCGATGCAAGATCCCCTGTCTCTGATCCTTTCCAATCCTCTCACCAAAGCAGATTTTTGCCGCTTGTCCATACTCGGTATTCTCGTAGTCGTCTTCTGCCTGCCAACTCACCACAAAATAGCCCGGTTGTATGGCTTGGACTCGAGCCTCGACCTCGAAAGCCATGGTCGTCGCACCCTGGGCTTGTCCCGCGGGAAGTGTATCCACCTGCTTTATGAGCAGGAAAGTCGAGGTCCACTGCTTTCCCGGATCCAAGTACATGACTCCGTTAAACGCATACTCCTTGCCATCCTCCAGCACCATGTCCTCCTCACATCGTGCCTTCAACGGCTTCGAGCCCGCCGGCCAATCCACCATGCGCAAATCCATCGTCCAGTAGTCGTCATCGAGATTCCCCCACTCGTCGCGGTCGCGGTATCGACGGAGCACCACCCCCTTTGCTGCTACCACCAGTTCGGTTTCCGGGACGTCGTCGTAGCTCTCGGCGGCATTGTCGTCCTGCCTTGGACGGCTGCTGTTCATGGGCGGCGGCGCGGCCGCACCAGTATATTGGGTGCTGACTGCCGGCTGTGGTGCATCTTGACCTTTGGGCGGCTTTCCCTTGGCCTTGGAGATTAGCTTTCGCAGCATACCTGCAAACAGGTCCCTTACGTGAGGTAGCACGAGGTAAAGTATGTTGTCACGCGTAAACAAAAGTCGCGTCGTATAGTAATGAGTGTCGGTGAAACTATCATCCGGCAAGCTTGAGCTCTATGCCCCCTTCCCCATTGTCTTTAATGTGACACAAATGTTTTTATGAAGGGGAAAGGTGGCAAAGATGCTATGGATGCTATGGAGAGGCGGGACGAGTTAAGAAGGTTTCACAGAATTGTGTAACAAAAGTTGTGATCGGGAAGGGTGTACGAGACTTCAAGTCATCAACCAAGTAATGTTTTAACGCGTTTGCAATTCCGATTTCCTGTACTTTAGCACTCGAATAATTCTCTATCAGGAATTTTTAAATATTATTATGAAATGATTGGTTCAGTTTTCATTGAGTTGGATGATTTCAATGGCTTTGACCATGTAAAAAGTCCAACTTTCTTCTTTCTACCCCCCCCCCCCCTTTTCCGCAAGGTTGTTCAGTCATGCCTTAGATAACATACTCTCAACCAAGACTATTACGAGGAAAATGGCAAGTGTGACCCCGTTATTGAGAATTTAGGTATTAAATACCTTGGATAAGAGAGCAGTTTCAAGGCTGGGCTTGCGTAGCGTGTTAATGCCAGTGTGTTCATTGTTTTGACTGTAATAGGTGAGAATATCCATTTGACTCCACAAGATAATTGCTTTAAAGTTTTTTATAACGCCGATGCTATATTGGACTTTGTTAATAAACTGCAAAAAGCCTGAATAGTACAGGATTATGCTATTCGATCTAGCCTGTCCCAAGAGATTGATTAGTGGACATGACAATCCTCTAAAGCTTGATAAGTTGAGACAATCTGGAATATTCACTACCTTCCTTACGAAGCCATAGGTGCAAGGAGATATCGGGTACTAAAGAGTTATATGGCTTTGTCACCTGAGCAGTAGGTGTGCAGCTTCACCTTCAAAGTGCACCGGTGGTAAACACAACACAATACAGCACATGGGCTACCTTCGAGCTCGCTTGCTCGCTAAACTTTCCATCCACAACACCACACCCTCGATCTGTATCTCGAAAGACAGGAATAAGAACATCCCAGCTTCCCTAGAATTACAGAACCATGGCTTTCATAAAAAGAGGCAAATGCCAGGCAGATGGCAATGACATAATCACGAGCAATTACCCTGAGCCAGAAGAGAGCACAATGAGCATTGCGTACCCTTACAACCAAACATCGCACAAGGCACTCATCATCGAGAAGGGAATCCACGACCAACAATACAACGAGCCAATTTTGAGAACAAGAAGAAAAGCTGCACATTGTTCCAATAAAACACCACGCAAGCGACGGATTGGTCAGCTATCTGGCAACTTGCAATCCATCAACGCAGTCATGAATACAACCATGAGCCCATCTTCTCCACTCTCACAAACCCCCCGTCCTCGCAAAAAAGCACGGAAAGACTTTAATGCAATCAACAGCTTTAATGGTATCCCCTTCACGCAAGCAAGCCACTGGCATTCAGCAAATCAGCCAGCATTAGCTATGGCCCGCCCAAGCAAACCTCGTGAATCCAGCCCTGACACCAAGCAAAAACAAGCTCCTCCAAAGATCCCTATCTTCATCCCAAAGGCCATGAAACAGACTCTGCCTGGCACACAGCCACCGAGTAAGAAGCGTCCAAACAAGCAGCCCTCAGACCTCAACTGCTAATGAAGTCACAGGAGACAACTATGTAGCATTTCTCACCGACGAGCCAACATACCTGCTCATCGAAGAAGAGCTCGACTTCCTACGCACAACCGACCTTCTGCATCCGGTGTACCACTACTACAAGCTCTACAAGTCGACCTATTGGGCTGAGACGTATGTCTCCGTCATCCTAGACGCCATGACCTTCTTCTACATCCACTGCTACCTCTTGCATGGGTCCGGGCCTACCGCTCTGCGTGACTTCCGGCCGGCTTTTCCAAGACGGTACAAAAACCTTCGTGATGCTAAGGTTGTCGATTTCCTCTGTCAGGATTGGTATAGTTGGTCTGAGGCCAAGCCTCCTCTTGGTGCTCAGCTGTATGCCTGGCATGTCTTTGGGGCTCGGAACTGCCAGGCTTTGCAGGTTTGAAAAGATGCGGGAGAGGAGATGGGAGAGAGAATGGTAAGAGGGGTGAGATACGAAGGATACCCTAGAATAACAGACTCGCAGCATTGAATTGTCAGAGGTTTTGTCTGTATTTTGTTTTTAGAGTCAAGCGAGATAAGTGTGGAAATTGAAACAACCTTAAAAATAACCTTCCTGTTGAAGTCACGGAACAGTATAAGATCAGGTAATAAAATATGCAGGTCACAGAAAAGAGTCCACGGGGAAGCATACAAGATCAGTAGATACAAGATTCTGATTGAATTTTGAGCGTTCGAATGATGACGCTGAGATAAAAATAATATTTACAAGAAAGATTCTCCCCGCACATGAACATGAGACAATTCGCTGTTTAGATACATTGGGAGTAGTAGTCATTTTCGTATGTGCAAGTGCTTCCCGAAACACAGGTGGTACTGCCGGTATATGTCGAGCCACCGCATTGTTCATACTTGGCAACGGTCCCGGTGCTGGTGCTTGTGCTTGTAGCGGCAGCGGCGTTTGCGGCTGAGGAGGGTACTACGGATGAGCATGCCTTCTTGGTGGAGGAAGAGACGATAGCTACAGCCACTGCGGATGTAGGTACCACAGAGGAACATGGCTTCTTGGTAGAGGAAGAAACCGCAGCTGCAACGGCTGTGGAGGAAGGCACCACAGAAGAGCAAGGCTTCTTGGTGGAGGAAGAGACCGCAGCTGCAACGGCCGTGGAAGAAGGAGCCACGGAAGAGCAAGATTTCTTAGTTGAAGATGAAGCAGCGACGGCTACGGATGTGGCCGATGTGGCAACCTGAGCGGCAGAAGTTGCAGAAGTTTGGACAGCGGCAACTGATGATGAAGCAACGACAGAGCTTTTGACGGAGGTTGCGAGAGTGGTTGCGACGGCTGCGATAGAAGTTGCTGAGCTGGCTGCAGTAGCAGTAGCAGTGGCACTGGCAGCAGTCCCAGAGCCGGAGTAGGAAGCCAGGATGCTGGTGACGGAGTCATAAGCAGGGTGGTGAGTGTAGTTGGAGTACCAAAGGCAGGCATCACCAGCCCCAGAGAAAGTGCTGGGAACCCAGGAGTACTTGTCCGTGTAATCCCAGATGGTGACACCAACACAGCCAGGCATGTTGTCGAGGCAAGCTTGGACAGTGTTGGCATACTCAGTGCCTTGAGTGACCAAACCGGCTGAAGTTGGTGGCAGTGAAGAAAATCTGATATCGAGCTCAGTGTAGGCGACTTCAACACCAGCGTCAATGAAAGTTTTCAGGTTAGACGATTGACTGTCAAGACTTGGTGCCGAACCAACAATGTAATGACCTTGCATTCCAACACCATCAATCTTGATTCCACGGGCCTTCAGGTCTTTGACAAGGTTGAGAGCAGCGGTAGCTTTGACGCCAGAGTATTCGATGTTGTAATCATTGTAGTAGAGCTTGGCAGTGGAGTCATAAAGAGCAGCAGTCTCGAAAGCAATTGGAATATATTCAGGACCAATGGTCTCGTAGAAAATGGATGTGCGATAGTTTCCAGAGTCGTCGAAGGCCTCGTTAACGACGTCCCAGGCGTAGCATTGTCCTTTGTAGTGAGTAACTTCACTTTGAATGTGCGCCTTCATGGCTGCGATCAAAGTCTCATTGGTCCAAGTGCCGCTGGAGACTGTACATGAGTTAGTATTGAACCTAGCCATCAAGACCAGCGAAACATACCCCAGCTTGGCAATTGTGAATACCAGATCAGATTGTGACATCTTACAATCTGACTGTTGTTGGAAGCAAAGCTTGTAATGACGTCGCCCTCGGTGTAGTCATAGGTTCCCTCGGTGGCCTCGGTATATTGCCATTTCTGGGTGTTCCCGGGTGTGATTTGACCGAATTCGCTGGTGTTGGAGAGAATCGATGTGTATTCGGTGTCAGTAAGCTCGCTGTTGTCGGTAGCGGAACCAAAGTATTTCAAACCAGCAGCAACGGCAAGGTCGTTGAGCTGAGCATAAGTGAATGGAAGTAGCGCAGCTACTGAAAGAAGAGACGAAGAACGCATAATGAATGAACGTTATAGCACACAGAGCTGAACGAGAGACGAAATAAAGATAAAGTTCGGACGGAAAAGTTCGAGGTTGAAAGGAAATGGAGAGACTCCATATATAGCTTGGCGTCTGGAGAAACTATTCTCAACTGTAATTTGGAGATTGTTTTAGATCGACGATACTTGAAACAAGGGGTGTAGAATGTTCGGATGAATGTCATTCTCACCATTCTCACCCCACGTCATGAAATCTATGTATACCGGCATGATCTCATCCCAATTTCGCTGGGGGAAAGGGGAATTTTCAGGAAATAGGGTAAATATGCGATTCAATGCCACGATCCACGTATGGCCATATATCTTTATAATAAGGTATGAGACAGAGTGCTGGACAACGTGTGAAGGGAACATGACCAGCTTAGACGAAAGAAGTTTGCCGATGTTGTTCCAGATATATTAGCGATCTCGTTTATCTACAGAAGGGGAAACGTGTGGGTATGGGCAAATGCTGCTTAATCAAGCAGTTCCCGCGAACCGCCAGCCAGAACTGGACATAAGTCCGTCCAGAATTGATTGTGGCACTGTAGGCGCTGTACTTCTCATAGAGCATCAGACTGTCGCAGGTCCAATTTGTCATGTCGAAGCAGGTGAGAAAGGTGGAGCCAGGACCCGGGCACCGCCTTTCAAGCAGCTTCGGAATTCCTGTTCATCGAACCATATTCTTGCCGCCAGCAACATTGGCAAAGCTGACCGCGTTCAACTAACACCGGAGGATCATAATTGTTCAACGTGACCGCGGTTAGATTGGGCGGAGCTGGAGCAGTACATGATGCGCGGACCTCGGAACTCGTTGGCGATGCGGTAGCAATAGTTTATGGTTCGCACTTGTCAACGCCTAGCAGGTGAATGGAGATTGTCAATTGCCTTGGTAATGAGGTGCGATGGAATAAGCAAAAAATCTTATAGATCAAACGATGGTCTCGTGGTCAACATGGCGAGATCTATCTGCTTGTGCATAGAGTGTTTTCTCGCAAAGCATGGGTGGATATAGCCACAAGTAAAAGAGCTTCACGGTTAAAAGGAGAGTTCAATCTCCAACATTCGCGTGAGGAAAATACCAGCATCACCTCAGGGGCAACCCTGAGAACACAACGCCCACAATGTATTGTATCGGGCATCGACTTCAAGCCATCCATCAG
Source organism: Coleophoma eucalyptorum (assembly GCA_026120035.1). Classification (NCBI taxonomy): domain Eukaryota; kingdom Fungi; phylum Ascomycota; class Leotiomycetes; order Helotiales; family Dermateaceae; genus Coleophoma; species Coleophoma eucalyptorum. The sequence goes on from JALRME010000011.1 coordinate 812,101, forward strand.
TAGCTTGCGAGAGCTGTAATACTTCAGCAATGGTGCTTCTGTGCATAACTCTGGTGACGGGTGACTCTATACAACAGTGTTTGATATTGCTGAAATTCGTAGTGGCTTGAAACCCTCAGTGGCCTCCTCTCACCAGCCTGTTACCCGAGTCTTCTGGTATGAACCGGGGCGATATAATAACGATATCAAGCTGGAGGCCGTGATCGAGCGTGGAAATATCATGGCCGCTGGCTTGCGAAATGCGTATGCACACTTTTCATGATGCCTTCATGCAGGGCGAAGCTATAAAGCACTGAGGTGCCGCGCCTGCGCAAGCACAACAAGTTTGCTCCGCCATTCGGGGTTGACAGGTCGAGTTTGTGAGTGATGGCGATAGTGATATGGAGTCGTAGCACTGGGGTCCATGATGAGGAGAACATGAAATATGCTTTGCCTGACCAGGGGGATCTGATCATCTGACCAGCCACCAGAGCTGGGGAGCCTCGATGACTAAGCATTCCAGCTGCCCCGCCCCCTCAATTGAGCTGCCAAAATCCAACCGTCTTCCCACCCGGCCGGTCCATGATCATGATCCCAGTGTAGCTCTTCTCTTACGATATGCCCTCAAGTGCTGAAGAGCAGCGAAAGGTCAACGTTGATCCCTGCTGCCGAAGATGTTCATCATTTGCTGATCGCGGCGAGACTTTTTCTTCCACCAGGGTTGTTTTGCACTCTCCATTCCACCCGTCTGGTCGCACTGCAACCGCCAGTCTAGAGTTAGAGCTTGCAACCCCGACAACAACCACCAAAACAACAACGATGCTCGCTAAGTGGTGAGGTTGGTGTAGTTGGCAGTGAGATGGCGGCCGGTATTCGACCTTCGACCTTCGACATACACCATGCTACCACCGGAATCCGCACCACCCCACCTTCCCGTCTGTGGTTGGTTCTAGTTCTCGTTCTTCAGCAGCAGAACACGACGCTCAAAGGGTCCGGACCGCTCAGCGTTGACGCTTGACGATAAGCAGAGGCACCGGACCCGCTGGCTCAAGCGATATCTTTATTGATTTTAGTGTGGCACCTCACTGTCACGTCGTGCTTTCCCTCATAAATCGCTCACCGGTTGTGTGGATGAAAGAATTTTTATTTCCATTCCATTTTTGGTCGTCTGTTGTAGTGCGGATTCCTGCTGCGACGTTGGGGGTCAATCGCTGAGTATGACTTGGTGATGCTGTGCTGGTGTTCGTGCGCGTGCTCTCAGAACCGTGTGGCGCAAATTGACGAAATTGATTCCCAGCACTCAACCGCCCAACCACGCGCGGGTGTTGCTCTCTGGCTTGGCGTTGCCTTCCTACTCATAAGGACGAAACCCCTCACCGTTCGTCGCGAGGCTGTTGACAACGGTGCTGCAGAATGAAAAGTCTAATACCTGCAGTATGCAAGCTGCTCAACATCGCGCTTGCGCTGTCAGGCTCAATAGAGGCTGCACCACTGCAGCGGAATGCTTACTCGCATGTCCAGAGCACTGCCGGCGGTGATGTCTTATTCGAGCTGGGGAACATCACTTACCTCGCCAATATTCAGAACCCGACCGGACTGCTTTCATGTGATGATTGCTTCTCTGCAGAGTCTTTGGTTCCTTTCACTGTCATCCAGACCCAGGGAAATCTCATTACTGGTGCGATATTGGAAACGACCCTCAGCCGATACAGTGCAGAGGACGATGTATTTAGCGAAGACTTTCTAGGTGGCCTGTACCTTGCGAGCTCTGAACCATTCCCAGTGCTGGATCTTTCGGCAGTTGAATTCCTTGCGAACAAGTCTGTCGGTAGGCTATTACTTGACAGTGCCTTCTCCAAAAGCAATCAAAACATCCCTGTGAGCATAGCTGTGGCCTTTGTCACGTCATTGGAAGGGGAAACGCTCCCAAGTGGCCCATACGCTGCGTCGATCAGCACTACCGGCATTGCTTTTTCCTCTGTTTATCGACTTTATCGCGATGTGTACAGGGATTTCCTTTTTGGCTCGTACGACACCAATGATGGCAATGGCACACACACTCCACTAGGCTTGTTCCTTCCCAAGTTCTGGGATCCGCTGATTCCGTGAGTTTTGGTATTCTGGCGTGCCACGTGCTATCCCACTAACTTCTAGGAGCGTCCCATCTAGGATATACGCATGGGGAGATACTCGGCCTCTGGCTGGGCAGCGAGTAGCGATCAAAGATCTTTTTGATATCCAAGGCCTTCAGACCTCCGCTGGAAGCCAAGCCTGGGCGACCATTACCCCCGTTGCCAATGGAACTGCACCTTGCATACAAAGAATTGTGAGTAGGAACAAGCTAATAGTGATGATATGCTGACACAGTCAGATTGACCTAGGGGCCGTGATTGTTGGAAAGTACAAGCTTGCTCAGTTTGCAAGTGGTGCAAATGCTTGGGAATGGCAGGACGAGGTAAGCCAGTTGCATGTTGGCTGAGGGAGAGTTTTGCTGATTTTAATAGCACTATCCATGGAACCCTAGAGGTGATGGCTACCTCACTTGCTCAGCATCATCCTCGGGTGGTGGCTGCTCTATTGCTGCGTACGATTGGCTTGATTTTGCCATTGGCAGTGACACAGGTTCCTCCATGCGACGGCCAGCAGCCGTCTCTGGAACCTACGGGTGTGTTATATTCTCGTCATCTTTCAAAGAATAAGGCTGATTTTGCTACAGAAATCGCCCATCCCAGGGAATGATCAGTTTGGACCGAGTGGTACCTTTGGGAGATGCGACAGATACTGCGGGTGTTTTCTGTCGTGATCCAAGGAAGTGGGTGAGATTTGCCAAAGCCTGGTGAGTTGGTTCTGAAATCCCCCACTTATGTTACTAAGCGATATAGGTACTCTCCAGACCTACATCAAAACACTTCAATTACAGGTCTTTCGGAGCTTGTAGTTCCAGACACCCACGATTGGCCCAAACGAATCTTATATCCCCGGGAATACTTTCCTCTAGCTAATCCAGCTGCAGAGTTGGTCCTCCAAGATTTTCTCAGCAACATGAGCAGGATCTTTGATATGAAAATAGAACAGATCAATTTCAGCTCTATTTATAAAGATGGCGTTGATGCTACGGAGCTTACCCAAGTCATGAACATTATAACTTCCTATCACCAATACCACACTGTTGCTAAACCACTCATCAGCGCATGGAAACAATTGTTCAGTGGCCGATTTCCACCGGTTGATCCTCAATGGAGAAGTTCATGGCGGGCATTTAACGAGACAACCACGGATGCTTCTGTTCATGCGTATGCTTTGAAAAAGAGAGCCGAAGCTGTTACGTGGTCCGAAGAAAATTTTCTTTACTCGACCAATGAGTCCTGCTCAGAGAGCGTTATGATTCTGGATATCGGAACCGGCGGACTGCCATCCTTCAGGGAAGAAGATCTCATGACGGGCAATCCAGCAGCTGCTTTCCTTGCTGTGACGCCAACCGACGCTGTAATAAATGAGGCAGCCATCTGTCCAACTCTAGCCTGGTCAGTAATCTATTTACCTTTGTTGGTTACTTATCCACTGACTGGAATACTAGTGCCGATTATACCATACCAATTGGACAAGTTCCATATTTCTCAAACGTCACTTTCCACACAGAATACATGCCGGTCACTGTCAACTTGGCAGTGAAGCGAGGCTGTGATTTCGTGCTGTTCAACATGATTGACAAGCTGGCACAAGAAGGAGTACTGAAGACAGTCAAGACTGGAAGAACGGCATACTGAGTGGAGAATGTGACCGCCCAGGATTGCCATGATACACTTCAGGCTTAAACACGCCGCAGGCAAATCGTTTATAGCGATCTAATTAAAAAAAGAGCCAACTGGCAAGTAATGGCATTACGAATTAGAATGTAGATAAAGTTGTGGATGCTCTACGTAATGAGTAATGAATAATTTATAGAAGCGGCAATGTTTCGTCTTTCTGAGTTGTACAATTGTATGTCTGATACTCGATACTCTGCTAGCCACGTAAGGTATCAAAGAATAGCTCTCCAATTGGGGTCTACGAATTCTCAAACTTCTCAGCTCAACACCTATCTTTCCTTCAACTGGTAGAGACTTAGCTATTAAATGCTGCCGCTTTGGTCATGATTCGATATCGCATTATCTACTATTGAAACCTTTGGCGCTACAAGTTGACGCTCGTTAAAAAATAGGTCCTTTGGAACCGATACACAACTCGTTTACTTGGTAGCTCGAAACAACACATCACGCGGCTAAACTTCCAGAAGCCCTTGGCATGGTTTTGAGAAGCCATTGTGCATTATTTTCCTCCCCATTCTTAGCAAATAGCAACGCCTGTAGCATCTGATGATCAGTTTTTTTACCCGAACGGCACCGGTGAAATTGAGGTGGCAAAAAGCGTTTGCTAATCATAACCGTCGCTTCATTGACTCATTCGCTCACAACCTGGGCATGTAACTACTTGTGAGGCTACTAAGGCTCTTGGGAAGAGCATATTATTTTATTTTTATTTTATTTTTATTTTTATTTTTATTTTTCATTCTTTAAGTAATCAAAAATTAAGATTGAAAGTCACTTGATATCTACAGTATAGCTAGCCTTGACTTGGAAGGTTGTGCCGATGTAAGTATTTATTGGGTCGCTAAGGGAAAAATGGTTGGTATGTGGTAGAGAACCAGTATATCGTAGCATCGCGTTCTCTGGTATATGTCGGTTTTCATCACCAACCCTTCCCCCCTTCCCTCTTCCCTCCTACCGATGTTCCGACCGACACCTCTTCATGTCAGTCCAATAATAGATTCACTCCAGGTGGTGTTGCTCAAGCTGCCCTCCACCAACTTGTCCTGAGAGATCTGGAAAAACCTCGCCTCGGTGCTCCAACCCACTGCGGCAATGTCCGCCCCCGCATAATCGGCCACGGCCCAGAGATGGTTCCGTCCGGGTTGCGCTGCGAATTGAGTTGTCGTTGTTGAAGCATTGCTACCGAGGAACTCGTAGATTCCCAGGTCGTTTCCTGTGTAGTAGACGTGGATTTGGTCCATTGCCTTGGTATAGCATGTCGCTAGTCCGGATAGAGGGTTCCAGCTGGTTACAACCGCTGTCGAGACAGCTTTGGCTAGTTTTGATATTAGCAAGAGTTTGATTTCCCACCACGTGGAGGTAGTAGCTTACGAGTTGTCCATTCTCCGACAAATTCCGTCTGGTATAAGATTTGGGTCAAAGCATCAACATAGAAAACCTTGATGTTGTTGGTGGTTGAATTGACGTTGACTGCCGCAATGGATGAGGTGTTCAACCCGAACCCGCCAATCATAGATCCTTCTCCAAAGCCTGAGGAGTTTCCCGCGAGCTCTCGCATCATTCCGGTAGTGTCTTGGAAGTATACTCTCCAGTCCTGAGCATCGTCGACGTTGATTGCGGCAATATCGGTGAAATTGTTAGGTGCAACGGTGAGGAGATCGGAAACGATCTGGTTGGTTGTCATGCTGCAAGAGGATGAGCCTGCTGCACAAGCGTGTCCGACCATTGCGATCTGGGTGGTATTGGTAAGATAGAAAAGCGTGAGCTGCGATCATTAGCTTGGGACCCCCGAACAATCATGTTGATTACTTACGTAAACAACTCCAGTGGTATCGGTTGAGGCTGTAGCTGTGAGAGGGGAGTTCAACCTGGGAGCAATGTTTAAGGTGACGTTTCTAATTGGCCTCCAGGTGGTTCCGTCTAGACTCATTCGCATCTGAATATTGCCCGACTCTTCCTGCCAGTATGTCTGCATGTTCCATGTCGTTTTATCGTTCAGGAATAGACCCGAGCTAGCCACACTGTTCAGAGTACTGTTCTGGGTGAATCTTGCCGCTTGTTGTGTTACTGCAGCTCCTCCGAGCTGGTTCTTCTTTGAGTGACCCGGAGAATGGTATTTCGCGTACAGACCTCCAGCAATCCCGACGCAGATGACCAAGAAGATCAGTACGGCCAACAACAGGACGGTTGTCTTTTTCCACCATGGTTTCCGTGGTGGTAGTTGCGGATACAATCCCTCCCCTTTGAGTACGACCACTGAGTCTCCATCTCGGTCTCCTTGGCTGACGTTCGCCGTCTTATAATCTGGTGGAAACGAGTCCATTCTCTTCTCCCCAGCGCCAGTGATAGGTGTCTGGCCTGGAGTGCATATCTTCTCCTCGGGTATCCATGCCGTACCCTCGGGCTGTACGGCTATTGGATATCTCTCATCGTCCTTCTATAAGCTGATTAACGCAAGTCCTCGAAGCAACAATAGTCTGCGTACCATTTTGTTTAGCAAGTTTATGCTGGGTAAAGATCAACTTTAGCAGCACATGAAGACTCCAAAAGTTGAAAAGAATGTGGGAGGAACCGGTCAACAGTTACAATCCGAGAATGTGACAATTAAAGAGTGACTAGGTGTAGACTACTAAGGAACGACAGGTGTGAGAACTATAAGGAACCAAGCCTTAGAGCACTCTACTTGATAATTCGTGACAGCCTGGGCCCGGGATCGCCGCGAGCCATTCTGTAGGGCATGGGTGTCTGCAATTTGAAGTGTGACGGAGCCGATACTGATGGTTTGATATGCGGCCCGTGATTATGCCTACGATGGATGAAGCGGTTAAGCGAGCAGCGGAAACCGTTGACAGCACCAGAAAAAAAGGACCTCAAAACGGTTGGTTGCGAAGGCTATGGCTAAACACAATCATTAGTGACATTCATAATCCTCATCATTAATAAGATGTCCATTGTCCTATTGTTTGAACCAATCTTACTTGCGAGCGCAGCAGCAGGAATTCAGACAAAGGGCAATGCCACCTTGGACATTCAGTCCATAAGCGATTATCGAGGAAGGCTTAGCGTAGGATTTCCCAGGGGCTCGCCAAAGGAAGTGGAAGCCATCTCAAACACAGTCCAAAGTCTAAATGATCCTTCAGATGCCACTATGTCTTCATCGGTCCAGCTGTGCACCGCACATCAAGCATTCGGATCCGGCGCACCCATGCACAAATCCTTCAAGATTACGAGGTCGTCCAAGTCGGCGGTGATACCGTTTCGAGTTGCAAACCGATGTCAAGCACCTTTGCGAGCTGCGAAAGTGGGAATCCAGCGCTGAGAGTTTAGGAGATAAAGTCAGCAATGCGGTGATTTGGAGATTAAGACGAACTGATATAGCCTTTCGGGAGTGTATTGCGCCAATCTGGTCCTAGCTCGATCCTTAAAGGAGTAGTTTAGTACTTCATCCGGGGTTGTCATCTCGATTGATGGCTGCCCAGGTTGTGAATCTCCATAGGTAACTTGGAGCTCGGCCCTTCATTCCTGGTCCCAGAAGACGCTACTTGCAACGGGAGGTAATCATCCGTCATTAGTAGTAGTGGTCCTTCGTAAAAGGTTGGCAGTTCTTGAAGAACATGGCATTGTGCCCGGTTTATTGCCAGTTTGTTGGAAGTTGGCAGTCACGGCCTCGAAGGATCAAAAAGTAGGACAGTTTGAACCGTTCATCTTGTCAACATGTATTCAACGTAATCTTCAAGCGCATTAATCTACTTTCATGCAACGAAAAGTTTCGGCCATAATCCTGAATATACGTTCCTTCCATGTGAGCAGCATAGCGTATGTCAGTAATGGCATTCGAGATCACAGACGCCGCCAAGGAAGCTGTCATAATTCTTAATCAGATAGGAAAGCTACATGGTGTATGTGTATGTAGCAGCCAGCCATCCCATTCGGATGGGGTTCAACCCGCGACAAAAAGCTTACAGCAATTCTGGGATGGGACAGGGAATCGGTATGAGCCGACGATACGCCAGAATAGTCGCCCGTTGTTTCTAGAAAATATATTGAAACATTGGTAAATGGCCATTCGGTTGGGTGTGGAACGGTGCCCATACGGGTCTGAGAACAGGGGACGCAAACCCTTTCCGGCGGTTTCACAGGGCTGAGATGTGTTTCACATTAGACCCTGGATCTACCCCGTTAATTGAGTCACATTGCGTAATTTGTGCCTCTGCAAAATTTACGAGCTGAACAGCGAACTCCAGTGTCAGATGATGAAGGATGATTTTTGCTGGCATTAATAAGCATTTTCTCAGTCTTCCAGCTCTCGGGAAATTTTTCGAGTCATATGAAACCTCCAGAATTGGCCAAAATGCTCAAATTGAGAATATGATTAGATTGTGCACTCTAGCGTAAAAAGAAAAGAAAACAAAAAATCTAAAAACTGAGACCATTGAAGCGCTTTTACAGCTCTTTATAAACTACCAAAGATAACAATATTTTTCTGCTATAAACTCGTCTAACCATTCGGGCCGAGGAAATAGACCAAATAATAATATAGTATTTATTTACAATTTTCAAGCCAAGATCTTATTACCGCTCATTAAAAACCCCAACCCCCAACTTCCACGTTTCAGCCAGCACCCTACAATCCAGAGTCAATCTGATCAACCACAGTACTGTTGGTGTAGGCAGACCAGTCTCTGCAGGTCTGGGCCATGATGGAAGGAATGTTCAGTTTGGCAATATCCGCTGGTCTCTCCAGGACAGTGACATACAATCCAGCAGACACGTGCCAAGCAATGTGGCAGTGTAGTGGCCAGGCGCCTGGATTGTCCGCGGTCAATTGCATGACAATATATCCATTGGCCGGGAGAATCTGCACATCTCTACGCTGTGGGTTGTCCTCATTGACGATGGTGCCATCCCAAGTCCCAGTGCCCACATCCAACACGAACATGTTGTGCCCGTGAAGATGCATTGGGTGGGCCAGTGCGGCAAGGGCACCGTGGTTGTTAATTACGATGCGAATGGATGAGTTAGAACCGAAATTGTAGACGTTCCATTCTGGGCTGTCGGGGTAGGAGTTGTTGCCCATTTTTGAGAGGAGAAGAATTGGCTCATTGTAATCAGCACGGAAGCTTGAATCATCCATCGTCCACTTCTCTTGGTTAGCAGCTATATTTTCTAGATTGCGACATAACCTACCAAGTAGTGACCTGTAGCATTCTGCTGGTAGTCAATTTCGATTGTCTGTGTGGTAGGTGGGTTCAAGTCAGGCGTAATAGGATACCAAGGAACTGTCGCTGTTAGGTCGTCATTTTCGCACGAGTTCGCCACGGAATCGAGGAATGCTGGCCATGCGGTTGAGGTAGAAGCCGTCTGATTTTCCGTACTGTAGTAGATGTTTGCTATCACATCGGGGTTCTTGGCAGCAGAGCAAGCGGCGATGGAAGAGCGCATAGTGTAGGTACCTGGGTTGCCGGTTTTACCATGGACCAGAATGTCGGTGCGTTGGCCAATACCAAGTGTAACAACTGGGGTCAAGTTAGCGTTGATCCTCCAACCATCAAAAAGAACTCACCTTGTGTAGTATATGGGATGATGGGAACAAAGTCATTAGCAATAACTGTCATGTTATGGCCATCAATGCTGAACTTCTGCACTCCTTCTGCGCCGGAGTTGATTAACCGAAGTCGGTGAACCTTTCCGGGTGTAAAGGAGAAGTTTGCAATCCCAGCATCACTGACACATGGTGTCGAATCAGTAGGATCACAAGCAAAGTTATTGTGACCATTGATTAAGTTGCTGTCAGATGTTGGGGCCTGAATGGAGTTAGTTATGAGGAGGCAGGGAGTATGACAGACATACAAGAAGGGCTACATCAGTTCCAACCACGCCTTCAATAATGGAGAAGTATTCTTCGTGGTACCAATCTGACAACATGACTGGTCCAATGTCTACAACAGGATTAGAGAAGTTTGGATGGTTATAGGTTTTTGCGTACCAATATCATAAGAAACTGTGTTAGGACCGTGGATAACAATCGCCCCCAGAAGCCCATCTGAGTACTGTGCACTGTAATGGCTATTTTTTGTGAGCTTTGTGGTTCTGAGATTTTTATCGAGTAATTCTTACCTGTGATACCAAGAGGTGCCATAAAGATCAGCAAGGAACGTGTATGTGAAACTTCCTCCCGGAGGAATTGGGCATTGCTGGACTCCGGGAACACCATCCATCCACTGAGAGGTCTTCTGCAGAAGCCCGTGCCAGTGAAGAGATGTTCCTTCTTCTGGGGCAGAAATGGAATTGGTAACGGTCACTTGAATGGTGTCACCCCTATTAAATATAAGCTTCTCAGTTCGTACAATGGAATCAATGATTTTACCAATTCGCCTCAATGGTTGGACCTGGAAATTCCCCATTAATAAGCATGACAGGTCGTGAATATCCATCTGGTGCCTTTGTGTCACGAGTGATGGTGAAGTCATAAGACCGTATCACACTACATGAGTTTAGTTGATCGTTTTCTTTTCAGAAGCGATTTCGCTTGACTTACCCAGTGTTGGGAGGGTCGTCTAAGAGCGATGGTCAGCATATACTTCTGATTGAAGGCTAAGGAGGTATTATCATACCATCTGTTTATATATCAGTATTACAATAATTTCAGGAAGTCAGAATTTACTTACAGTAATTTGTGTTGTTTGCCGTTTTTGAACCCCAGGGAAAACCTTGAGGAAGAGGCTAAGGATGACTTAGTGCCTCACGTCATATTTCAAGTGATTCTGATTCTTACGTTGTTGGTCAGAAAGGCTGGAAGCTTTGGTGCATTGATTGTACCCAGAGGACTGTCGGCTGCGAGATATCAGTAAAAAAGTACTGGCATGAAGTGCAACTGGCTTGATGTGCAGATGGCTTGAAGTGCGGGTGGCTCACTCTCTAGCTCGGCTATTATGTTCAGAGCAGCAACAACGGCTCCAGACAAAAAGGTTGAAAGAACGTTTAGCTTCATGGTGAAGGCCGAGAGAGAGGGAACGAATGGATGTAGAGAAGAAAGGGGCTTGAGGAGAAGTGGAGAGAGAAAGCGCAAGTTTGAGAGGCTTGGAATACTTATACTTATTCTTGGCATTCAGCGTTGGTGTGCAACACTCTCTTCCGATCTGACCCCAGCAGCAGCGGTACCTGTGGAGACCATCACGAGTTAGGACTAATTGATGGAAGCACCACTTCCGTCTGAGTGAGCTTGACTATACCGCCACAATCCTAGCTAGGTGCGGGAGGGTGGCAGCCAGGCCCAAGGCACAATTCGAATCCATTTAGTCAACAGAATTTTGACGACCCGTCAGACAAACCACACGGCTAGGGTGCAGGTGAGGCTGACAATGCTACTAGCACAACCACTACTGAACCCATGTCACCTAGGTAGAAGGCTATGAAATTAAAAGCTGGTCGACTTTTCTAGCCGGCTGCTGATTAAAATGTGATGCGTGCCGATCATTGAAAGGGTTTGCTGGCACTACCAAGATCCCACGCGCCACTCCAGTACACGGCTCGCGTCGCGACTCGGGCTCCCCAATCCAGACAGATAGATTAACTAAATCGACAGTAGGAGCGGTGGATTAACTTGCCGTGTGGCACGATATAAGGACGTATTGCAGCGCACAGCCAATTAGTCCCAACGTCTCCATCCCAGCAGTGGGGTAAGCCTCGAAGCGGAAATGCTTGAATATTGAAACTTCTTTTTACTGCAGCGCTGCATTGCATGAAGCATCCCAGCACATGATGCCAAATGACATATAAAAAGCTGCCAATACGAGGAAGCGCACTACAGGAGAATTATTGCGCCCCCGAAACACTGCTGCAACCTTTTTTTTCTCTCACGAATCGGTGCCATCCTGCCGTCAGAAACAACCCTGAAGCTGACACCAAGGCTTGCACCAAGGCTTGCTAAGATCCCCATCTGATCTTCGAATTGGTTACTAGCACTGCTTGAATTGCTTGTGTTTGCTTGTCTAGACTTCGGACGACGACGACGACGATTACCACGACTACTGCCATTAGCACGAGCCCGAGCATAGGTCCGGCGTCAGCACCGAATGCCGCGACGGAGGTTTAGTTTTCTTTAGAAATAGAATGGGGGCTTTGCCGGCTGTTGGATATTCCACGTAAACATGGTATATTCTTGATTTGGATGGCTTGAAGTTGCAGCCAGTGGATCAGTGGATGCGCACCACTGAGTCCTCACCGTCTGAGATCTACCTCGAGTCTGATTTCACGACCTCTTAAGCTCGCATTAGGGCGACAGTTGTGGAAAGTACCTCGGCGAACAGATCAACCCACTCCAGTATCTAGTTCTAGTTTCTAAGAGCCCGGTGGAAAAGCACCACCTCAGATACCTGCGAGACAAGTGTCAATGAAAGTTTATGCTTATCTTTTGCATGTTTCGCAATGGCGAGCAAAGTACAAGTTGCAAAGTACAAGGTGCAAGGTTCTGAGTTTCGAAGCTCTAATACTGTATTGTACTACTGTAGAGTCCTGTAATATAAATTAACATCGGATTTGGTGCATGCACTTCGGCCACTTTCGGTTGCTTGCAGTTAATCGTTGCTGGGTTTCCCCGAATTCTACACGCTCGGATCAGCGGGGTGCCATCGCGATGACGGTGAGGCTCCCGTCATGTCCGGAGAACAAACATCAATATCAAGTCCGTCCCGATTCTATTCTTTGCAAAGTGCGTCGATCCGGGGAGCTAATAAAACCATGGCTAAGGAATTAATTCCAGGATATATAGTCCCTTGCACGCCAATCATCGACGCTGCTGCAGATAATCCGATGATGGGAAAATGATCAACAATACTTCGAGTCAGCCCTTCGCCTGTGATCCATGCGTCGATATGACGTGGTGCCACGGGGCAAGCAGGCATTTGGCCCTTCAGGCTGGCAGCCCAGGGTATGCAAGGCTCAGCTTGACTCGATTTGGAGACCTTATCGTGAATTGAGCAAGCACCTGAGTCGGTGACTTGCTGAATAGGAACAGCCTTCTCGAACGTGCGTGTCAGCTCTGTCCAGTCTGAGCTGGGCGCGTATCGTTGAGCTCCAGCTAGGAGGGCTGCGCATGTGGTGTAAGCGCTGTTGGGGAACCTGCAAACTTGCATCCAAACGGCAGCTCTGCATTGGTTGGCGGTAGCTGGGTTAAGTACACCATGAGCTGAAGCTGCCTCCAGGCGCACGCACAGTAAGACGAGACATAAGATAATACTGTTGCTGCAGCACCATTGAGGCATCAGGATTTGAAAGAGAATAGAAAAATGCGATGCTGCCATCCTTGTCGACATTGCTAGCTGGAGGTCTATTAGCAATACACTAAGGTACTTACATACTTCTCTTTTATCGAATTCACGACATGCAGTCAGCGCTATACCAAGCGGAAGAGGCCCAAAAGCTTGATTCGCAAAGGAACCGAAGGAACCCGTGTGATAAGCATGGAATCTGTGGCACCTTGCCCAAGCACCCAACGCTCACAGGGCGCACGGATTATGTTTACAACGGGGCCTGGCTGTATTACTCGTATGCAACGACGAGTAGAGGGTGAGAGATGGATGACATGGAGAGATAGAGTTATTGCTGATATTCGAGATAGGTAATCACGTCCGCACCTACTAATATTAGCAGCCTGATTTGCCCCCAGCAGTCTCAGCTAAAAGTAGAAGTTATTCACATGTCCAAGGGAAGGCCATATATGCGTGTGGCAGTACATAGCAAAGAACCAATTGGAACGGGTCAGTGATAGATGCTATCTACGCCAGGGGGTACATAAAAGCAGTGCTTGGTAGGTACGGTAAAATGATTACTCGTGAGTAAGGCTTATTATTATTAAGTCTGGACTACCACCAGACTCCTTCGCATCCGTTAATGATCATCACTGCTCGTATGCACTTGAATTGACTATCGATTTTTCTGACCACTTTACCATCCCCCGAATCCCGCAGGAAGCATTGGGTACTCGACGCCGTCTATGATCTCCGTGCGCGGAGCATGCTGTTCATCTGACCTCTTCCACCTATCGCCGCAGGTCCCTGGAATATATGCCGCTGCATCCATTGCCAAGATCATCTTGACCTCAGGGCAATAATCTGTGCGCAATTAGTGCTGGGATCGGATGTACTAGCTATTAGAAATGTAGAATGCTTGGGGGGATAGCGAGAAAAAGGACGGGAATTTGGGAATAATCATCACTCACCCCAAATGTGTTTTCTCAGTTCCGGAGAACCCCAAATATTATGCGATAGGTAGTGACCGGAGGCTCCTGTATGATATCCCATAGGTTCATAAAAGCCAGCTCTCCAATCATCTACTCCTTTCACAAGATCTCCTCCTGCAAGCTCGCCAAAATGAGTTGCTCCATTTTTGTTCGTCGAACCAGCACTTTTGACGATTTCGCCCTGACCAGGTATGTTTTCTCCCGAGAACGTGATGGACGCGGTACCATTAGCCAGTTTGGCTCCAGGCCGATGGCCAAGACGATCGGTCAGCCAGACATCTTCTGGAAGGCTGTTCGGTTCGCGCTCCTGCTTAATGTGAGCCCAGAATCGTTAAATATTGCCAAGTTTGCATACCTGGTTCTTCAACACGTCAATGATAGCACTGACTCTGCGCAATGACAAGCCACCATTGCCACCAAAACGGCTGGTTGGATGCCAAGGTGCACCAACCCAATCATATTCTAACCAACTGTTGAGGCTCTGCCTGCTATTTGCGCATAGCATGCTGTCCGTCTGATAGACCAACAGCCACTCTGCTGGGTGGAGCAGGGTTTCGTAAAGCCACAGGTTTGTCAAGAACCGGCTAATCATCTCTTGGCCCTCAGTTGACATGTTGGAAGGAATATAAGTCAGATCTAGCTTGCCAGTCTGCACCTGGTGCTGGATCGCCAAGGACTTGTTCACCAACGCAACAGAGTCCAACGAACCCATGAAATGGAAGCGCCAATCAGGAGGGACGACAGACATGAAGTGAAGAATCAAGGGAGCGAGGATCGGGTAGGGCCGATTTTCGACAAGAAAAGCGACTTTTGAAGCATTATAAGGAGATTTCTTCTCGTACTCGTAGTTTAAGGTGACCTTGGGCAGCTGGGGTAGCTGGGTCATCTTTGTCGGTATAGGCAATGAGTCCATATTGCCTATTTCGGGCAAGGAAGATCTATCGATAAAAAGGCTGCAGACCACGCTGAGATAGGTCAGTTCCAGACGTCGAGAAGACTGCGCAGGACTTACAGAAACAGAACAATTGCTCCGGCTTCACGTACTCGCCTGGTCGTCCGACTCCACACATATGAAATAGCGGACGAAATTGTGGAGGAGAAAGACTCCCAGGCATCCTCGATCGTCAAATCTGACGAGGGTATAGAATGAACCATGGCGACTTGCTCTCGATCGTTGGATGGTGAATGTGAATCTGTCGAGGTACCAACCGTACGCTTTGCCACGAAAGCTACCTATCTCTGCATCCCAACGCTGGAAGTTTTGCGAATGGCAGATCCAGGTCGTCAAAAAGGTACGATAAAGACAGATGGCTAGTATATGGGTTTCAGGCAAGGAGAGTGAGTCCCTTATAGAAAGGGAGATCAGATAGTGCGGAGGCACAGAAGTTTATCATAAACCTTCCTGCAAGGGCAGTTTAACCCAATCTTTTGATAGGTACTTGAGCTCTAGTGAAGACGGTCGGTTGAGACTAGAAAGCCCCCTTGCTTGAACCGACACGCCCATCATCTGTTTTCATCTATCCGAGTTTTGCTATCTGGACTGGCGACCAGACAAGGCAGGAACACACGCGCATGTATGGCTGAGGTTCATGAGCAAGACGGTGATAGATCGTTGATGATCCAAGAACAGATACTATATGCCGCTGATCTTTACCAGGACTCGAGCCATAAATAAGGTACATATATGAAGCGATATTTCACGGTGGAAACAAAGCTGCCCGTACGTTATCACTCAGATAACCAACCTTGCACATAAACTGGACAGCGACGGCACAGTTTACGGCTGGTAACCCTTCCTTTTCCCGTTGTTCCAATCGTGAAGCCACTCTGGACATGCCCTGCCTGCGGATTCGAAGCGCTTTTTCATCGACAACACAATTGACCTACCTCTGGTAATTCCGAAGGCATTCACCCCCCCCCCCCCCCCCGTATACGTTCTGAAGATACGTTCTGACGATAGGGACGTGTCCCAGACCATTGAAAGCGAGGGACAGCACGAACTGGTCGGTACAACGATCAGGTAGAACCCGTGTGCCTTCCTGCCATCAGCGTCTGTTACGCACAATTACCCATGAGCAAAGATCTATCCTCCTCCATTGGCTTCTGGGCGTTGTTGGCAAATAGCCATAGTTGGTCTATCCATCCCTTTGTATCATTCTTGTGGAGTATCGACGAAATGCAGTCAGAGTTGACCCGCGACCGAGTAGTTTTTGAGGCTCGCTCTTTCATCGCATCAAGCAAACTAGCTCAACCGCCGAGTCGCAAGATGCAAGTCGCGTTCGTCCTTACATTCATCGTCGTGGTGGATGGTTCGTGTTTCGATGTAGCCACTCCGGCTTCGTTGGGTCTTTGATCAGTCGTAGTGGCTACCTGTCCCACAGAACTCGGCTCGTGCTCCCAAGACAGCGCATAGCAGCTGTGGTGCAGAAAACGACGCAATCGGGGGTCCTCAAAGTTAGTTTAGCATCAGGAAAGTTGCTCCTCGGAACTCTAGTACTGCTCGTTCACGACGACACCACGTGATCATACGGCACCTATTTCTGGACGGGAAGGTATTCCCTGCTCCGATCATTCATATAAGTTGAAATAACAGGGATTTGCAGGGCACCAGAATCACTTTATTAAAGCTCGAAAGGAAGAAGGATCAAAGCGAATGGAGATCTGACTTTGGAAGTCGACCGCAAACGAAGTCCTGTAATTGAGAACCCCGTACGTAAGGTACACGCTGGCAGGCGTACAATGGGGCCTTGCGCCAGCTTACTGCTTGGGCTTGGCTAATCACCTTAGAATTCAACAAAGGTTACAGTTTAAGAGCGGAGCCTGTAAGCTCAAACCATGCTAGGGCTACTCAAAAACCTAATCGTTATGGTTATTTCCGCAAATCCGACCTGAAATCCTGGAAACATCGCTGTACAAGTACGTAAAGATGTAGGGCATATTTTCAGGTTTTGTTTCTCCTTATGCTGTTAGTCGTTTCTTTTATCTTGAGTTTCTAACTCAGCAGTCGTTCATTACATTTCCTTCTACTCTGCTATCGCGCCCGCCCGCCTAACTGTCTTTACTTACGTTCAAATGAAGCTCCTTGGAATTTCTGGCATTTCCCTGCTTCTCTCTGCCTCCAGGTTAGCAGTAGCCGATAACGTGCGCCGTCAGTACGATAATGGCACATCATATTCATCAACTTTCTGGCGAGAGGCTATGACCCACAACGGACGTCCTGGCTACCTGAACAGCGAAGATGCCGCGTTGTATTCAGTCTGGAGAGATGTTAGAAATTCAACCTTTGCTGGTGGTGTGGTGGCAGATGGTGTAACCGATGATTCGGGTGCGATACAAGCTGCAATTAATTGTAGGTTAGAAGCACGACGACAGAGTCGCATTTGCTTACTGATGTAGTCGCTACGGGAGAAGTCTTGTACTCTCGCTCTGGTACTGCCGCTCAAACGACCGTTCCAGCGCTTGTTTATCTTCCAGGTGGCAACTACCTGATCAATAGCAGTTTACAGGTCCCTGTTCAGACCATTATAAGTAGGTTCTGAGTTCACCATACAAACAATTTGTGTTGACCAGTGGAAGTCGGCGACCCTCTTGATCCTCCCGTGCTAATTGCAGACCCGTCACTGGGGCAAAATGCAATTATCTATGTCTATGATTCCAATTTCGGCCTTCAGCCAACCACCCAGTTCTTTCAGGGACTTCGGAATTTAGTCCTGGATACTACCAGGGTTCCGTCCAATGTATCGGGCAACGGGATAAATCTTCCTGGAAGCCAAGCATGCTCGTTTTCAAATCTTCATTTCAAGATGACTGTGGGAAGTCAGCACCTAGGCATCCAAATGTATGGTCCCAATGATGCTGGAGGGTCTGGTTTAATGATAGGAGACCTTTCTTTCTATGGAGGCGGGACGGTAAGCTTCCTTATTATTTTATGGGGCACATTTCTCATATTAGAATCTAGGGAATTCGGTTGAATAATCAGCAGTTCAAGTATGTATAAGCATGGTACTTTGATGCAAATTGTGAGCTAATATTTTCCAGTTTTAAAAATATGACCTTCGACTCTGTAGGAACTGCGGTATGGTTGCTCAAGCCCTTCAATTTCCATTTGCTGATGTTTGTAGATCTCTGTGCATCATGTCTTCACCGCAACCTTACAAGGTATGCGATTCATCAACTGTGGGCTCGGCGTAGATCTCGATGCTAGTGATGTTGCTGGAAGTATTTCTTTGATTGACTCATCCTGTTCTTCCACCGCGAATGGCAAACTGAGCAACAGCTCTGCCAGCATCATTCAGACGAGAAATTCAACCTCGGGGGATTTCACACTAGTTGTGGAAAACCTCAAGAATGAGAATTGCGGCGCAACAGTGGTTGATGTTGACGATGGAAGTGCTCTTCTTCGTGGCTCCGTACCTGGAGCTTGGGTTATGGGACCTATCTTTGGAGATGGAGCCTCTAATACTACCTCTAATACCACGACAACCCAGATTAACACAGCACCCTATACGAACGGGACCTCATCTGGCGGATTGGGAAATAGCACCATCTCCAATTCAACAACGGTCGGTAGATACATTGATTTTAACCGCTCGCCATTGATTACGGGCACTGATGGCAACTATTTCACTCTCGGCTTTCCACAATACGAGGACTACGACATCAGCCAAGTCTCCAATGTCAAGAGTGATTTTGGTGCCATTGGGGATGGGAAGACGGATGACACTGTTGCGATACAAGCTGCCTTGACCACTAATGCAGGGAAGAAGATTACCTTTATCCCATCTGGTACTTATCTTATTAAGCAGACTGTATTCGTGCCGGCAGGCTCCATCGTCGTGGGAGAAGTATGGTCGGTTTTGAATGGTAAGTCCTCAATTTAAAGCATTCGATCGTAAGCCTAAGTCTCTCTAGCTGCTGGGCCTATCTTTTCCAACGAGGCAAATCCTCAACCAATGCTTCGTGTTGGTAATCCCGGTGATATTGGTGGTACGTATTGAAATCATCTGCGACTAACCACGGCTAATTATTCATAGTCGCGCAATTTTCTGACATGTTATTTTCTGTAAGCTCTGTGCCTTTATTCACATACTTCAATGCTAATTTCATAAGGTCTCTGGAGTCCTTCCTGGTGCCATTTTAGTTGAGGTCAATATAGCTGGAAAATCGAAAGGCGACGTTGGGTTTTGGAACTCGCACTTCCGCGTTGGTGGGTGGGTCGGAAGTGGCAATATTCGTCAAAAGTGTCAGACTGATGGCAAGTATTTTGGAAAAGAAAATAAATAACACTGCTGACAATACATAGATACCAGTAACTGCAAAGCTGCATTTCTGATGCTTCATCTGGCCAAGACTTCTTCAACATACCTGGAGAATGTGTGGGGCTGGACTGCCGACCATGATATGGATGGGGGACCCAACATGAACATTGCCACCGGACGCGGTGTGTTAATTGAAGCCACCAAAGGTACCTGGTTTGTTGGTACAGGATTCGAGCACAATGCACTCTACCAATATCAGCTAATCGACGCTGAAAATGTTTTCTTTGGAATGCAACAGGTGGAAACGCCGTATTGGCAGGGTCCCGGAAGTCCAAATCCAGCTCCCAATCCTTGGTCACCAAATCCAACCTACTTCGATCCGACATTTTCAACTTGTGGCACTAATGCGCAATGTACGATGGCATGGGCAATGCGTATTGTCGGAGGCCAGGACATCTATGCATACAATAGCGCTTTCTGGGTATTTTTCAATCACTGGGCTCCAGGTAACTATGGCTCCAGCATTCCTCAAGGGACAGTGGGACAAACTTCATGTGGTGCTGTGGAAGGCGACACCTCCGATTTGTTCTGGTTCAACATCGATACAAAGTCTTGTGACTACATGGTCTATGGTATGCATCTGGTCTTTCTCCAATGATTCTCATCTTACTGACTACACCTAGACAATAATAGGACCCAAACTCGGGAGGTTAATGCACCGGGCTCTTGGGGAGGCGCTGTAGGGGCTTATTTGGCTTGAAAGATAGGTTCAAAACGCCTGGTCTAGAAAGTAATAGTACCATTAGGTTCTTATTTGTACTAAATTCAATGAAAGTTATTTGCCATGATATCCACCGGCGTTCCTGACAGCACAAATGAACTGTCATCTGATTAGACCTCATAAGGGACAGAATGTGGCTACCCACTGGAAATATACGTATCTAGAAGCCATATGTTAGTAGTATTTCGGGCTGCTTAAGGTGCCTCATATTACTCACAGTGGAAGGATCCCATATCCCATTGACAAAATAAGGATCTTGTTTTATCTCATCCATAACTTCTTCCCGAGTCGCAGCTTTTATCACCGAAGCAACGCCACTTATTTTTAAAGGCTCACCCATTTTTGGAGCCTCACCTAGGATGATTCCTTTTGAAGAGTCGTTAAGTCAGCAAACCTCGTCCATTGTGGTATCACTCACCACCCATATTATACACTCCTGTCTGAGGATCTGTCTTTGGCACAATATGGTTGACGTGCAATCTTGTTCCTGATTTAGCCGTTTTCGTATCAAATATTAACATATTAACTCACGGCCGTGTCTCGTAACGTTCTTTTGCTTTTCCAGGAAAGTCTTCCACCAGCACAATCCATTCGAGGGTCATTGTGTTATCGAATAGGCGAGCTGGAACTTCATCTTGCTCAGCCATTCTTCCCGATATTTGGATAAAGTTGCGATAGGACGAAGAAAGGTTCCAAGTGGCTGGTAACTAGAGAGAATATTGTCTCAGAATGCAAATAAGTTTGGTCTAGTATTGAGGCTGCAGTCCATCGCGCCTTGCGTCGAAGGAAGCGAGCGGGCTCGGTAGAGATCCGGCCGCTCAGGTGAGGCTGCGTCGATAAGCAGCACGACTTGCGAACGCAATATATCTCGGCTTGACATACAAGACAAGGGACGATTACTTAGACCAGCCATTGAACCATTGAAAATACTTGTTATCCTTCAATAATTCAAATCTCAAGTAACCACTCGCATCATACATTTCAAAATGCCTTCTGCAGCCCCAGAACAAGTGCTACCCGTAAAAGCTGTTAAAACGCCGTATTCGGCAACTAAAGAGTCAGAAGAAGAATGTGAGATAGTTTCGATAGTGTTATGTGTCTGAGCTAATGATTTACATAGTTGACTGGGTCGACCTTGCAATTATTGATCTTGCTGAGTTTGACAAGCCGGGTGGAAAGCAAAAGCTTGCAGCACAGTTATATGATGCCTTGAAAAACATTGGTATGTCATTAGGTGATGCACAGGAGCCCCACGCTAACTCTAATAGGTTTCATCTATGTTATTAATTTTGGTTTGACTCAAGAAGAGGTTGACGAGCAATACGAATTCGCTCAAGAGTTGTTTGACACACCTCTTGAGGAGAAGATGAAGTATATTGCCGATCTAGACAAAGGAGAATATATTGGCTACAAGCCTTTTGGACTTCGTGACGTCAAACCTGGAGTGCCTGAGAACACCGAGGTTTACAATGTCCCTCGATTTGGTGCTAATGTCAAGCCCCGGCCTCATCCAACGGCAATCACCAGTCACTGGAGTAAGGTCGAAAAGTTTAGTAAGCATATTCACCAAGAAATTGTCATGAAGCTCTTCACGCTATTCGCGATTGTCCTGGAGCTCCCAGAAGATCATTTCACAAAATTGCATGAGTATGACGATAACCACAGTTCATATCTCCGGTATATGAAATACCATGCCAGAACACCGGAACAGAATCAGGCGTTGGAAAATATTTGGCTTAAGGGCCATAGCGACTTTGGATCATTGACGCTCTTATTCCGTCAGCCAATTGTGGCTTTACAAGTTCGAACTCCCAAAGGGGAATGGAAGTATGTGAAGCCATACCCAGAGTCAATCACCGTCAATGTTGCAGATACCTTACAATTTTTATCCAATGGTTTCTTGAAAAGTAGCATTCATAGAGTCATTGCACCCCCCAAGGACCAAGCTCACTTAGATCGCCTTGGTGTTCTCTACTTTGTACGTCCAGGGGACGATGTGGTCTTGACTGGAGCCAAGAGTGCAGTGTTGGAGCGAGAAAATATGCTAGCCACTTCAGAAGCGATCGAAGCAAAAGACTGGGTGAAGGCAAGAACAATTGCCAATATCAGTGCAAAGGAGGTTGAGGTGGAGAACCAGAAACTGAACAAGGTTGGGGATGGCCTGACACCGGTTTATACATGATAAATACATTTGTAACATTTTATTTTAATACTCTCTTTCCACTGCTGAGTGCATGTGATTCTTAGCGACTATTTAGAGGGGTCGGTTGGAAAACTATGAATCGTTCTCATTCATGACCGTCGGTGTTCCGCTTGCTCAATAAACCCTTCCGCCGGCGAAGCGAATGCACCTGTGGAAGCGCATAGACCCTGAAATTTTTGGTGTAAAATTCAACGATTCTGCTGGTTATTGCCTGGTTTACGAAGCCCTTTGTAATTCAGTAGGGACATCGACTTTGAAAAAAGACCTGTTTTTTGGGATGATTAAACAGCGAAAATATATAGCTATACAACTTAAAATCTAGTAGACTTGATTTCGAAGATATATAATCAAGACTCGTAAATTAATAAGCCTGTAAAGTCGAGAATTCAGTAAGAAATCTCACCAACATTTCAGGGTGCATCTGCTTCCAAAGGTGCATTCGCTTCGCCTGTGGGAGGGTTTATTGAGCAAGCGAAAACACCGACGTTTAGCTGCTTAATGTCGTGCAAATATTACGCCAACCTTGCAAGAAAAGCGGCTTGGCTATTTCCAAGGACCGAGTAAGAAAAATCTGCACTTTGAAATTGCGATAAGGAAAGACAAATAAGAAACAATATCGAAAGATATCGTATTGTCAAGCAGACTGAACTTGAGGGGTAATAGTCTTGGACACCACATAGAAAAAAAATACCAACGAATTGTAGCACAGAGCCGCGCGGCCGGATCATATCCTAATTCCGCTGTCTACGATAGGAAGAGCTCAACCGACGAAAATGGAATAATCTACGGCAAGGAGTCTGTCACTGGGGACCCACCTTCAGCAGCTACTTGGAATTCGACGTCTTAAACGAAGAATCCCAAGTTCGAAAATCTAACCCAATTGCTCAACTTGCATAGCTTGTAGCATGGCGTCCGAAAACGACAAGAAAGAGCAGCTTGAGCTTTCAGCAACAAACGATGTCGACGTTCAAGAGGCAAGCAGTGTCGAGTGGTCTCCGGCCGACGAGAGAGCGCTGGTAAGGAAGATTGACATTCGAATCTTTCCAATGCTCATTGTCCTATTTATTCTGAATTTCATCGACCGAGGAAATTTTGCCAATGCGAGACTTAAAGGACTTGAGGCCGACTTGGGGCTTTCCGATGTCCAATACCAAACATGTATCTCTATTCTCCTTGTTGGCTACGTTCTCATGCAGATTCCATCAAATATGATTTTGAACAAGATCAGCCGCCCAAGCTGGTATCTCTGCAGTTGTGTTGTGGTATGGGGAGTTATTTCGGCTTGCATAGCTGCAGTCCACGATGCTGGAAGCGCTATTGCTTGTCGATTCTTCCTTGGTTGTGTGGAAGCAGCATTATTCCCAGGTTCGCTGTACTATCTTTCTCGTTGGTACACTAGGAAGGAGATGCAGACTCGAGTTACGTTGATGAATGCTGGAAATCTACTTGCTCAAGCTTTCGGAGGATTGATCGCAGCTGGTGTCTTGGGAAACATGGAGGGCAAATCAGGGATGAGAGCATGGAGATGGCTTTTCGTCATCGAGGGGGTAATCACAGTTTTCTTCGCCTTCGTCGCATTGTTCGTCTTACCAGATTATCCAACAACTACTCGATGGTTGTCAGAGAAAGAGGTCTTCATTGCTGAGAAACGACTGGTTGATGATGCGGGTGTGGCAGATGAGGACGAAGATGATATGAGTGCTATGAAGGGATTAAAGCTCGCACTCACGGACCCTAAAGTCTGGTTGTTGGCTCTCACATACCATGCAACTATCATGGGATTATCTTTCAGGTATGACACTCCGAGGATTGATCAAACTTCACTCACTCACTGATACTTTAGTTACTTCTTCCCAACTATAACGTCAGCTCTTGGTTATGGTACTACAGAGACCCTGCTCCTAACTGCGCCGCCTTGGATTTGGGCATTAGTAGTTGCGATACCAAATGCAATCCATACAGACAGTAGCGGGGAGCGATTCTTCCATTTCGCGTGGCCAGCTGTTACTTGCTGTGTTGGTTTCATCATCTCAATGGCATCGACAAATACAGGTGCTAGATACTTTTCTGCTTTCCTGATGACCAGTAAGTCCTTTGTTGACAAGGAGAAGATAGTAAACTGACATTACTAGCCGGCTATGCTTCAGGTTTTGCAATGCTTGCATGGATTTCAAACACCATTCCACGACCCAGAGCGAAAAGAGCTGCAGCACTTGCATTTGTGAATGCATGGGGTAACATTGGGAGCATTCCTGGAGCATATATCTGGCCAAGTACGTATGGACCATATTATAAGAAGTCTTTCGGCGCTTCGTTGGCTATTCTGGCATTTGCAGTATGTTCTGCATTTGTTTTGAGGACATATCTCAAGCACTTGAACAAGAAACTCGACAGTGACGAAGGAGCAGCCTTTGAAGCAAGTGAACAAGCTGTGAAGCACGCAGCTGAAATTGCTCACGAATCCGCAGAGGAAGTGTCTGAGCGTAGGAAAGCTTTCCGCTATTTGTATTAAGAGGAGCAAGAAAGGCGGCAGCCGGGGAGTAAATTTAGACTGATTTCATAACATGGCGTATGGGAAGATAGTGTATTCTCCTTGCTACTTTGCACGCGATCGAGTATTTCTAACCACAACAACACGCTCTTAACAATGTAACTTAACAGGATGACCAAGAGCCTCATCCTCTTCATCCTTTACTTCTTTAGTTTCTCGTTTGCATAGTCGTCCACACAGACGCAAGTCACAAGAGAAGGATTTTCAATATACTAGTAGTACTAGACAAAAATATACTCTTGCTCTTTTATAAGCGCTCCATCGCTATAATATTACCTCTTGATCTCCAAGTTCCCACCTTGGTAATACTATCTTAGCATTTTGCCTCTCAACTGACTAGGTAAATCTTAGTATAGTATAACCTAATTTGAGCGAAAGGGATGCAGAGTTAGAAGCGCACCTATAAGTTTGAAAGCCCTTAATTGAGACAGACTACAAGAGCCCTTCTGCCTTAAATACTTGACTGACCCTTGGAATGCAAACAATGCCTATCACATGACTATTTGACTTCTTAACAAATTCTATAACTTACCCAAAATAAATTAAAGGTAGCATAATTGAGCGAGTATATCAAAAAGTCTAGAGAGTGACACAAGCAAGCAAAGTCAAGATGTAGGTACCTTGATAATAGGAATTAATAACCGCTTGTAATCCCCAAAGCCGTAAAGAAAGGGGTACAAACGGCGCTAGAAACTGTTCATGTAAGGTATGTACAATTTTCAAACATTGAAACGTTCATCTTGCCACGGTGGCTTGCTAACAGAATCAGAAATCTGGCTACACTCCATTTGGTCCATGTTGAGATTCTTGAGTCAATCTGAGCAGCGGCAAATATCCCCAAAGCATCTGGTAATATAATGGTTTACATATCTCACTAGAAAAGAAAACCCTGGCTTTCACTACGAATTTTAACATTTTAATCTACATAAACGAACTGCATCCAGGTAGTCTCCTCGATAGATGGGATGACGTAACTTGGCCGAGGTCCATGTGAAATTTCTTGCAGCAGGGATATTACCTTGCCTTGGACCTTTAACTCCTGTAGTGTCTTGATCATCCGATCGAGCCCGGTGACCCTATCTGGAGGGATAGTCCACTGTTGAGTAGGATCACCATATTCGGAGATGGGGATTTCCTGGATCAAGAGGTCGAAGACATCTCGGAAAATCTGAGCATTGGTCCATTTATGTGCAAACTCGACTAGTGTTGCTAAGCATGCAAACATAGCTTGGCACACGGCTCGACGGTCATATAACAGCGGTTGCTGGTGTGTTGGTGTGGCCCAGATACAGTAGACCAAGATTATTCCAGCCTGAAACTGATGGATGAACTGAGGAACTTTAGCGATGGTAGCCTTGAATTAATTTGGAAGGACTCACTGCAGTCCATGTGTAACAAGATGTGTGGTCTTTCACGCGCAGGCGATGAAAAGTATTTAGAGCTTGACAGGCGGCAGCTACGAGATGACGAGCGTCACCGCTTCGAACTGCGAGGCTACAATTTGGGAAGAGAGTAAGGACGGTGTAGTTAGCTAGCTTCAAAAGCCAGTCATGGGACTTAAAACGTTCTCGGGCGTCCTGTGTTATTGAGAATGCTGACACTCCGTCTATCCAATTTTCAAGAGTGTATCTTATCTGTGAGCGCCACAGATTCGGAACAATGTGATTATCCTGGGCTGCCTCGTACTCAAGCTTTCTCACCGTCCTCATAATTCGATGTTGTATGCGACGAAGGCTGAATACATGCTCTTCTAGAAGGCTGTCTCTACCTGTGGCGCTTCTAAGGGGCATGTCACTATCCGATATCTAGACAAAATTTAGTGAAGTGCATTCCAAAGTTTAAAGGAAAGATCCAACCTCTTCCTCAAGGAACTGATCTGCAAAGGAGACACTTCGATCCGTCGAATAAGATATCAAGATGTCGATAATGTAACAACTCCGAAGCGTCTGCTTCCGAATTTCTTCCTCAATCTCGAATTGTAAGATGCTTCGATTGCTCGTCCACGCTTCACGGCGACGAGATAGTGCGCAATTCATCATTGCCTCAGATGCTCGATCGAATAATGTCTGGACAGAGTCGAGATGCATCGCGTGAATCGTAAGAAGCAGTGCTGATTGCGTCCGTATGAGCGGCGACCGATCTCGTATTGCAGGCGAATTGTATTTTGTTAAAGCTCGAGAATGGAGAAACTTGGCTTGGTCA
This sequence comes from Coleophoma eucalyptorum, assembly GCA_026120035.1. Lineage (NCBI taxonomy): Eukaryota > Fungi > Ascomycota > Leotiomycetes > Helotiales > Dermateaceae > Coleophoma > Coleophoma eucalyptorum. The sequence goes on from JALRME010000011.1 coordinate 839,124, forward strand.
GCAATCTGATTGTGTTCAATGAAATGAGCCGAATCAAGAGAATGTATACCCTTGAGGTCTCAACGTGCTCAGGCTCAGAGTCTGAGTTTTGCACTAAGAGAGCGCCGACTGACAAAACCTAATAAAGCTCAGTTCTGATGCCGTTAAAGTCAGTGTGGAGAAAACTGCCTTATACTGACCATATCGACGAAGAATGTCATCCAAACTGCTCTTTCACCATCTGCAGATTTATCCTGCCAGCAATCCCAGCAGTCACCCCATTGCTTCTGATGAAGAAATGGCCACATAGGATGCGCACCATTAAAGTATTCAGAGGCATATCTACTTGCGACCGAGATGGAGATGTGATGAGTGGCCAAGGTGGAATTAGCTAAGTTAAGGGTCTTAGTACTAACTTGCCAATTGGAAATATCGTCTGTGGGTGATAGAGTGAAGGCGTCACCAGATGACTGCAAGGAAAGCAGTAGACTGGCATTATTTTCGATTTGTCCCATACCCTCTTGTTCGTGAGATGTCAATACTGTGGTATTATCGTCTTCCAGTATCCATTGGGAAGGGGATATCTTGTTAGCATAGATGACATCCTCTGGATCGAGACTATCACTGGCCCCATCGTTCTGAGGCGATGCCTCGTAATCTATCTGTGATGAGCTTTGATGCTGATTAAGTACTTGGTCGCCAGAGATACTAGGACTTAAAGGGTTGCTAGTAGTAAAAGGACTCAGATGATCAATGGCAATGCTAGGGTTTCTGCTTCGCATCCGCGATTCGAGAGCCGCAACATGTTCTTCGAGCAGATGTACATAACTATCGCTTGTCAGCTACTGCCTTGATCCATACGAACCGAATTAGGACGGACAATCCCACCTTGATGGAAAATTTCTAGACGCAGCAGAGTGTTTGGGTCTTAGAGGTACGCAATCTAGTGAAAAGACTACAGTCAGCGACGAAAAGATGGCTGTACAGGGAATTCTTTCATGGTACCAGATCCGCATCGGGCACACTCGCCGCACGTTGGGCGTTTTTTATCGCACTGGAGGCGGTATCAGTAAATTGCTACATTAAGGAAACAAGTGGGTTGGGTTGGCAGTTCAGACTGACCCTCTTCTTCCTGTTCCTGCATCGCTGACAGGCGATATCTCTTTCCGATACTGATGCCCATGGGACATAGACCGAGCCAACGGGTTGAGAGTTGCGAGGCATCGGGGTATCGAGGCTATTGTCCGAAGTGTCCGCGGAGGATGAGAGCAAAGCAACGAGTTCAAGTCCAGATGTCCATCCCCAACGTAATGGTCCCTTCGCCTTCGTAGGGTATGCAATACATAGAATTTACGTTACAAATCGACACCTGTCTTACTGCTGTCCTCTGTGTCTCCTGAGTTCAATGCTGTCCGAAATTTACATATTGCATTGGTAAAACGGATAACATTGATAAGGCAAATTGCCCCATGTTTGATTAGCAGCCAATCCGAGTCGTCTATCGCATTGCTATCGCACTGTCGGACATTTCCCGACTTGGAAGATTGTGGAGGAGCGATGCAGGGATTTCCCCAGCAATCGAGCAAAAGTAAGATACTATCCAGCACAGTACCAAGCGTGCCCATGCGAGCATCATCGTGGAAAAAATCATGGTGTATAGATTATTAGATATATCACACAGTTTTCTACAATGGGCGCTTCCTGATAAGTAGATATTCCCACAGTTAGGTGAAGGTTACAATCCGCTCGCTAAACAAGCTTAAGATGACGAGCCTAGATTCTCCGTGCTATCTTCGCCTGGCTGTCTTTGAATGCCTTCGGCTAGAGGAAGATGTAGCCAAAGTCCGTGGCCAATTTGGGGACGTGTTTCGAAGTTGGCTAGAAACATCAGCCCAAGTTTACAACTCGACAAAGTTGCCTCGCGAGCAAAAGATTGTGGTATCGACGAGTAGCTGGGATGTTGAACACGGCCAATATCCGCCAAGTTTGGATGAAATCGATGCGATTATTATAAGTGGCTCGACAGCTTCTGCATACGACAAGGACCCTTGGATCACGGCACTGGAGAAATACTTGCAAGGTTAGTTTTTGCTGTCACTGGTAGAGTTTACGAGCCACAATATTTTGCTGACGCCGCTCTAGGTATTTTCATAGATACACCACGCGTGCGCATCTTCGGCGGTTGTTTTGGCCATCAAATTCTCTCGCAGGCTTTGTTAAAAGGCTACGGGGCATTTGTCGAGAAGTCACCCAACGGCTGGGAAATTGGCGTGCACGAAGTTCATCTCAAGCCACAGTTCAGGAAGAACTTTGCTTGTTTGGAGCAAGAAACGACGCTCTCTTTCCAATTTCTGCATGCTGATCATGTTGTGCTTAATGAAAAAGACCTTCCTCATGGTTGGATGGCACTCGGGTCAAGCAGTTTGTGCGAAATCCAAGGGGTCTATTTGCCGGGTAGAGTCTTAGCCTACCAAGGTCACCCTGAGTTTGACACTTTCTTGAACGAGGGAGCAGTTCTAAAGCTGGGAGACAAAGGTGTACTAAGTGATGTGCAAGTCGAGGAGTCTCTACCGTTGATACGGCGAAATCATCAAGCAGTACTTGCGGGTACTGTCCTTCTCGAATTCCTGACACAACCAGCCAGACTACAACCCAATTAGTTGATTGATCAGCTAATTTAGTTTATCCTAAGCAGATAGGCAGAATCTATAAATTTATTCTTGACTTTTGCTATGTTGGTTGATTCTAGCATTTTATTCATTATTCTTTGGAGATTGGTATAAGCTGACTTATATAGGAGATTAGCCTCAAATCTTTCACACGCCAAAGGTATTTGGATACTGGGCATAATTTAGTCGGTCTTGCAAAGCTAAGATGTGTTGCTGCCCATTGAGAGGTGGTTAATTCTCTGCGCTTCAATTCTCTTATGCTGTACCTTAAATTACAAACACATAGCTCCTAGACTTTACTAGAAATTAATTGTACATATTGTTTTAAAGCGCACCTCTAAAATTTCATCAAATTAACGCAAGTAAATCGTCTAAGGATATTCCAGTCTCAGAATCAAGTGCTCATAATTAACGGTTACATAGCTTGGATCAAAGTCTAAAACTTGAAGGGCGTGCCGAGGCTTTCAGTACACTCTATTGATGCCAAGTTAAGTTCCGAGGGCCATTGCCTATACAAGGCAAGATTAAGTGGCTATTAATAAGCAACTACCTACACTCCCCCGTTTTCGTCCGCCCGCAAGGAAGGATAAGGGGTGATAAGAAATTGGTTCTATTGCGACGGACTCTTTGGCAACTTGTCCGCCAGGCTAGATCAATACAACTCAGGGACTCCTTTTTTTTTGGCAAACGCTAGCCGATGCGTATCGTACAAGCGCGCGGTCATATTTGATATTCTCCGTCCGACTAAAGACCCCATAAGTTATAGGGTTGGAGTTGCTAACTTCATGCTTATGCTACTGATTGGGTCTACAATATTGGAGTCTAAAATACCTTCGCTCTCTTGAATACTTGCATATATCATATCTCATGTCTGCACGTCACTAATTGTATCACTCACCCCCAATTATCAGTTTGTTGTCTGTGGGTTACTCAAACAGCAGTGATGACTGCCCAAACTATCACCATGGGTGTGAACCCAGAACACGCCACTGTCCAAGCAACTGAAAAGGCCAACGAGGAGAAGGTCCTCGGCACCGAACCATCTATGAAATCAGTAGTAGAATCTCAACTTCATTACGATCAATCAGAGGAGGCTAAGCTGGTTCGTAAAATTGACTGGCGTATTATGCCTTTTCTCTGGGGCTACGCTACACTTTCTGCTATCGATGTAGGTAACCACCGAAATAAGAATCAAGCCTACGTCAACTGTGTTGCTGATGTGCGAATTCCAGAAAGTTATTATCTCCAACGCAGCATTGTATGGCATGACAAAAGATACCCATCTTGTTGGTCAGGAGTACAGCTGGGGTGCGTAATATGTCTTGTCTATATTGAACGGCTTGAGCTAACAGTGTTCTTAGTCGGTTCTATATTTTACTTTGGATATCTTGTTGCCGAATTTCCTGCTGTCAACGGCCTCGCAAGGTTCCCTGCTGGAAAGTTCCTTGCTATCTTAGCCGTAGGGTGGGGGACAATGGCCATTCTTTTAGCAACTTGCAATAATTTCGGAGGGTTGGCCACACTTCGATTCTTGATGGGTATGCTTGAAGCTCCAGCGTTGCCAGGTCTGACGATGATCACGACAATGTGGTATACGCAAAGAGAACAAGGCCTGAGAGTTGCTATTTGGAGTTCAACTCTTGCTTCGGTAAGCAATACACTTATCTGGACTCTTTACACTGGGGCGCTACTCTAACGTCGTATTGAATAGCTCTACGTTGGTCTCGTGTCTTACGGCATTGGCCACGTTAACGTCGCCATTGCCAATTGGCGCCTCCTTTTCATAGTTGTCGGAGGCCTTAGTTTTGTCTTTGCGATTCTTATGTTTCTTTTCTTTCCTGACCGACCCGAAGCGGGTCGATTTTTAAGTGAGAGGGAGGCTGCCATTGCTGCTACACGCAAACAGAGTGACAATACCGGTGTCGGAAACAAGGTATGATGATATGTCCCTATAATTATGTTTTCCTTCACGATAACTAATTTATCTCGTTTAACAGGAATTTAAATGGTACCAAGTCAAGGAGGCACTCATGGACTGGAAGTCATGGGCTATCACCGTGTTTTTCCTCTGTATGAATGTCAGCAACGGTGGCCTCAATACCTTCTCATCCCAGATCGTCAAAGGCTTTGGCTTCAGCGAATTGAACACCGTCTTACTTGGCATGCCTACTGGCGTAATACAAGCTCTCTCCAGCATTCTCGCCACACTTCCACCACGCTACATGAAAAATACTCGCTGTCTATCCGCTGCAGCTTGCTGTGTTATCCCTCTTGTCTGCTCTATCGTCATCCGAAAGCTACCCCAGTCCAATCAAGGTGGCCTTCTCACCGCATACTACTTCTTCTACTTCTTCTGGGGACCTTATGCAGTTGCATTGTCGTTGCCAATGGCCAATACATCGGGTCATACAAAGAAGATCACTGTCAATGCAATGGTGTTCCTCGCCTACTGCGTAGCCAACATCATAGCACCACAGACTTTTCGTACTTCCGAGGCGCCTTATTATTCTACTGGTTACAACTGCATCGCTGGCTTCGAAGCATGTGCCATCGCTATTATGATAATCTACTTTGTTGGGGTCCGGTGGGAGAATGCCCGCCGCGACCGCTTGCACGGATCCGTCACGCCTACCGATCTATCACTCGAGGATTCCATGCAGGATCTGACAGACTGGGAGAAGCCGCATTTTAGATATGTCTGCTGAGCTCAGCATGAGTGCAACGTGGGTAAGATAGATTAGAATGGAACTGGACTTTCGATGACAGCGGCAACGTTAATCATTGTGTAAAATTTTTTTGCAACGTATAGATCTTAGACAGGAACTTAAACAGAATATTTATGTTTATAGTGTTCTAATGATTTGCTTGATCCTACAACCGTGCTGTGTTGATTTCATATTCATAATTTTGGGAATATGACATAAAAAACTAGGTGCTAATAATACTGTATCTATGTACGTTAATAATCTAGGACTCTTTTTAAGGGCGGCTACTGTCAAAATATATCATGGATTTGGCTTCCCTTTTCTTGCGCGACAACTTCCGTCAATAAGCAAAAGCCCATCGCGATGGATTGAATATTATCATCAATTGATTGACACCAAAAAAACAGCAAGTACAGTGGATAGATTGAATGATATTTGATTTCTGACTACTCGACCGAAATCCTCCAAAGGTTTGTCTTGGCATGCCCTCGGCAAAGGTTGGCTTGTATATTGAGTATTAATTATAGCCTGACTATATATAAGTCCCTCATGCTTTCTATATTCAATATTTGTGGTCTCCATGTTCTGACTTGATATTTCCTTCCTCTAGGCTCTGCGATTCGACTGCTTGGCCTTGAATGCTATCGGCTTCGGTAGCGAGGCTTTCAAAGACAAGTTTAGGGCTATCAACGCCTTCATCTGGAAAGATAATGAAGGAAACATAATAGGACACACCGGACACGAAAATGCTTAGTAGATAACCCATATACCACATACGCGAAGCCCCGTTACCTACTCTGGTTGTTCCAAATGTCGCAATGAAGCCAGGGAATGGAAGGGCGACACCAAAAATCCAGGAAGCAATGGCACGAAGGTTCCATCCATGATGATACCAGCATCGGGACTGTGTATTCCCGCTATACAAGTCTCGGATACGGTAGTTGCCATTGCGGATAAGGAAATAGTCAGTAATACAGATAGCAGCGAAAGGGCCCATAAGAATTGAATAGCCAGAGAGGAATGTAAGTAGCGAGCTGGCACTTTTGATAATCTTCCAAGGCACAATGGGAAAGACGAGCAGGGCACAAAGGACTTGCCCACGTCGTATACTAATATAGCGCGGGAGCATACCAGCTATATCAGACCCGAATGGCAGAGAATTGGCAGCAACATTGGTACCGAGAATAGCGATAGCGAAAGCAAATGAAGCTAGGAAGACGAGGGCGCGGGAAGCTGGGGACATTTCATAATAGTCGAGAGCCTCAGATAAGACATCCCATAGATTCCAATATTGCTTGCCCCAGAAATTTGAGGTAGCAGAAGCAACCAAGATACCGAATAACGCTGGGAGAGCACTAAAGATGGGGTACGTAAGAAGTTGGGACCAAGTCTGGTCGCTAGGCTTCCTCGCATATCTAGCGATGTCTGCTTGAGCGACGATGAGAGCTGAGCAGCCACCAAAACCAGCATTCAGTGCTTTCATCCAGAGCCATCCGTAATAAATTGGATTTGAGACCTCTGGAGAGACTTGAAACGACGGGCCTATAGATCCACCGTTAAGTACCACTGCCCAAATCAAGACTGCAAAACAGGCAGGTGCTACCATAGCTGATTTAGCAACGAAGTACCAGTTAAGATTTCTTGGGTGGATAAAGATGAACGGCAGGCTAAGTACCCAGAAGATGGCTAGTGATGCTAATAGCGTTGTTGTAGTTCCTGCGTTTGGAGGAAGGTGGTTCGAAACATTATTCCATGATGGCCAAATGCAGCGAATACAGATAGACACAAAGTTGGCGCCGTAGTAAGCATTTACCGCAAACCAGATTGCAGCCTTTTGAAGGCGTCAGCGACAACGGCACAAATCGAAATTTCTGATGGAACTTGTAGACTTACCACAATACACCGCGAGCCTATGGCAAAATAACTTCCCCACATACCAAAACTGGCTCTTGAGTAAACCGGGAAGCCAATATGATATTTGGCAGGACCACGGCCGTTAGCAACAAGGAGTAAAGCGCCGATGATGTGCGAAACGACAACAGCCAACCATGAGGCATACCATGGCATTCCAAGTGCGATCATGGCACTGCCTGTCGTCCATGTTCCTGTAGCAAATGACGAAGCAAGCCAGAAACTTGTATAGTGCAACCATGTCCATGTTCGATTCGCTGGCGGAGTAGGATCGATATCTTGGTTGGACCAAACATGTTGCGACTCATCGACCTCGTTTGTGGCTGTGACACTGAAAGGATTCTGAGGGGCCTCTAACTTGTGTAAAATGTCCCGCCACGAAATGTTTCTTCCAAATCTGGAACGTAGAAGATCCATTGTGGGGTTTTTAAAGAGTTGGCAGTGGTGGTGAAGACACAAAGTTCGTTCCCTGTTGTTTTTGTATAATTAGTTAATTGTAAGATTATACCTTTGGTGATATATATGTAGAAAGTATGGATATTAGTCGGAGCCAGTGCCGTAGTGTGGCCTGTTTATTCAGCGGAATGATATTTCAAGTCCGCTCCAACCCAGGCACCACGACGTCGATCTAAGTGTTCTCGATATGCTTTTGCCGGAAAGATAAGCAGCAACAAACCCTGCTATTATTTTCAAACTAGTCAGTTCTCTTCATGTTGTAACTAACTTTCTTGGATCATATTTATGGCACTCAATCTGATAACAAGCAAATCGGACTTGGCAGTACCTATGTCCGACAGGAGGTCATCAATGGCAGTCGCACGTCCAATTTTCGAAAGTGGGATTACAAGCCTCCATGCAGGTATCATGGTGGCTAGTATATTCTCACTCCCTTTTATTGAGTCAAGGCAAGTCTCCAAGCTAGGCTTGCCATGCAGTTTTGCCATTCACAGACCTCAAGAAAATGGAATTTGGCGCATATCTTGGCCAGAGTATCGACAAGTAATCTTACTACTAGAACGCTATAGAGTATAATGCATCAAGCTTACTGTATATTGTCTTTCAATTTTGTACAATACTTTCCAAATTTGCTTGCCTGATAGCGAAAGCCAAACGTTCAATTCCATCCACGATCTCGTCCTCTTCTTGCCATGCCCAACATAGCCTTGCCCCATATAAATAATGCGAAGTACGTTTCTCGCTCGTTGACAGATCATCAGTTACTGCGAAGAGGTTCCCCGGTGCTATGCGTAGCTGATATTCCTCGAGCGCGACACGCGCAATGTCCGCAGCAGTTGGGCCAGGTTCTGGGAAGAAGATGTACAAAAAGAACCCACCGGATCGTTTCTCGTTGTTGTCATTGCTGGCAATCTTGACACCCAAAGGATAAAGAAGTTCTTTGATACTATCCACCATCGTGTGGAAGCGTCGTCGATAAGTTGGGATCAAATTCTCCCTGAGATGAGTTTGAATTGTCTTATTCTCAAGCATTTGATTAATGATTAGAGATGTCATATGCGATTGGCAGCCTCCCGAGACTGTTGCACCGCTGGAACGCCGTACTAATTAGCTACTAAATTTTGGGACCTTGAGAAAATACAACTCACACAGTACTCATGTTTGATATAAATTCAGGTGTGCCCTGAAGCCATCCAACACGCACAGCCGGTGCAACAATCTTGGAAAATGATCCATTGCTCACGGTATTGCCGTACGGTCGAGTGCCTTCAAGAGTGCGATCAATATCAACAAGACGTGGTACTGGCTTTCCACAGAAAACATCATTCTCTTCTGGGTTATTCGCCCACCAAATCATGTCATAGACATCATCTGTCACTACTAGAATGTCATGTTCTCGGGCGAGACGGATTAGCTCCTGTCGACCGCCTACTGACATTGTCCTGCCACTGGGATTTGAGAAAGTTGGGATCATATAAAGTACATGACGGTATATCTTGGGATAACCATTCTTTAGAGTCTTCCGCGGCAAGTTGGAATTATTGGCTTCTCTTCTCTCCGATTCTGTCAGGGCATCGCGAAGATACTTTAAGTCCACGCCATCATTACCCTCGGGGACACCACGGATACGGCCAGTGAACCCAGCATCGCGAAATACAGGACATGCGAGGAAGTATGTAGGCTCGACCATCCAGATATTTTGTGTGACCCCAGGATCTGTAAACTTTTGAAGTATTGTTGCTAGTCCATTTGAGGCACCGTTGGTAACAAAGATTTCTTCCAATTTCATAGGTTCTCCTTCTGGCTCATATGTCTCCTCAAGCCAGCGACATAAGTTAAGGCGAAAGGAAGAACTGCCATATTCAGGTCCATATTGAAGGTTGTCGTTGATGTCTTGCTTGCTAAAGACCTTGGCGGCTGCATCCTGCATGGCCTCGGCTGGATGGAGACGTGGGGTTGGCCATCCTCCTTGGAGGTTGATCAACTCTCTGTGTGGAGAGGAAGATGATTTAGAGATCATTTTGAGAGACTGTAAAGGAAATTGAAGTTTATTTTCAATTAAGGAAGTAAATGTGTACAGTTTTTCTTTAGTTTTTGGGTGATATGTAGTGGATTTTGACTTGGTCTTTGAATCCCACGACATATCTCTCGCGGCTCTAATTCTTCAATTTTCGCATTGCAGAGTATGCTATTTGTCACAAGAATGAAAATCTCCATCTAGTACTTCAACCGATAGTCGTCATTGTCGGAGAATCGTAAAGCAGGGCGGGTAAGAACAGACGACGGACTTTGAGGGAAATAGTCCGACTTCTGGCACGTAGGCTCGCCAATCGGCAATGGCTCAGTGACTCTTGTCATCTAAGCGATAAAGTAAAGAAATTGTAATTTGCTCATTTCAAAAGTTTCATGCGTCAACTCCATTAGTAACCCCGACAGAATAGATAAATTTGAATATTAATAAGTATAGATATATATCAAATCAAGTTATACCAGTTGTTTGTGAGTGGTATCCAAGTAAGGCCTGAAGGATGTAGTAAGTATCATATCCCAAATGCATGAATTTGGCCATGTAATACGCGACTATGAACCTTGGCTTGCTTGCCCATATTATAGCCCTGTATACATCGCAGCTAGCTCCTAGAAGGCAGCTTCGGACATCACAAACCAACTGTCCGCTGCAAAACAACAGCCTAGCCAGCCCGGACTAGTAAATATTCTCCATGTTATCATTGATATATCTCTTCATGAAGGCGATTATTTAGTATCCAGCTCTCATTTCCCGATAGCAGACTTTCTACCTTTCCCCTACATTCTTTCAATTTCATTACCTCTTGAATATTTTTGGCCATGGCTCCCAAAGCACTCTGCTGCATCTCCGTCGATATTGATGCTGTCTGTGGGTGGATTGGCTCATATGGAGGAGAAGAGTCAGTATCTGACATTTCTAGAGGTAAGTTATTCTGATAGTAAAACTCCCTCTCAGCTACGGAACCGCTTGACTTACACCAGCCTCAGGATACTTTGCAGGCACCGTTGGTGTAAGACGTTTACTTGCTCTTTTCGAGAAGTACAACATCAAGACCACCTGGTTTATCCCGGGCCATTCATTAGAAACGTTTCCAGAGGAATGTGCCATGATAAGAGATGCGGGCCATGAAATCGGTCTCCACGGTTATTCCCATGAGAACCCACGGGACATGACCATAGAGCAGCAAGAGATTGTGCTAGATAAGACATATAGGATGATTACCGATTTCACCGGCAAGGTAATATCAAAATCAAAGGGAATTTTCATGTTGCTTACTTACTTTTTCAGCCTCCCCGTGGGTCTGTAGTGCCCTGGTGGGAAACCTCACAAGAAGGCGCTGACTTAATGCTTAAATATGGTATGAGCTATTCCATAGTGGATGATTGAGGTAGCTGATGGTTGTAGGCCTTGAATACGACCATTCTTTCTCACACCACGACGCCCTACCCCATTGGCTGAGGGTGGGAGATACTTGGACCAATATTGATTACAAGCAGCACCCTGACACGTGGATGAAACCACTTGTCAAAGGAGAGACTACAGGTCTTGTGGAGATCCCAGCGAGCTGGTATCTTGATGATCTCCCCCCAATGGTTTGTTTCGATAAGATGTGGTTTCTTTGATGATTTCAGGGCTAATGTTAACAGATGTTCATCAAGAACATGCCCAATAGCCATGGATGGGTTCACCCGAACGTTGTTGAAGATCTTTGGAAAGACCACTTCGACTATTTCTATGAGACGTACGAGAACTTCTGCTTTCCTGTCACTATTCATCCCGACGTGTCAGGACATCCTCATGCACTCAAAATGGTTGAAAGGTACGTGAAATTTCTGTCTCCAAATTCGGTCGCACATTTACCAATACTTCAAACAGAGTCATCCAGTATCTTAGTAGCAAGGAAGGTGTGCAATGGGTCAAGATGGAAGACATTTGTGATGAGTTTAAGTCTCGGAGTCCTCCACCAGAAAATGCGAAAATGCCAGCGGAAAGAGGCGCAATTTTAAAATCCGAGCCTTTATCCAAGGTTTGAGCAACGTGATAATACAAGATACAACTTATCTGATGAATCAGAGCATAAATCAGAGAGATGGGGAAGAGTTGATTGGGATTATGTTACAAGCAAAATAGCAGAGGACCAAAAATAAGACAAATTTGAACAGTGCATTACATCCTCAAACTAAATTCCCAAAGAAAAATTACTGGTTTTATGATATTACATATTGATTCTTGTGACTACGAGAAGTAGTAGAATTTCGCAACATGATTCTTCAGTGACATGCCTTCACATGTGTAAAATAAGAAATTTACAGGACTCAATTTTGGCTAGTATCTGAAATTGTTTAAATTCTTTGATAACAAAGCGAATCAGCCTGGCCTGTGGATAATGTAGACTCATGCCGTATGACACGTACAGCACAACTCTCACTGAGCACAGAATTTGAATTTGTCACTTAATACCATAATCAAATTTACTATCTCAATTAGCCGACTGCGAGCGAAATGATCATTCACCGGACGATTTGTTTCGGTCGCGAATGAATAAATAGCCCGATGAGTATCAAAGCCCCGTTGTCATATGTTTTACCATCAACAGTCCTTTTTGCCACTTCCTACTTCAATTACCAAATCTAATAACCTTTGCCTGCCAGAGCTAATCTCGGTGTTTGATACATTATAATTTGGCTTGAAAAGAGTCTGTTCGCAATTTCTTCGGCTTTTGAAGAAGAGAGTTAGCAGACGCCACCATAATCTATTTGTAATTGACTACTTCAATTACGTGTAGAATGTAAGCAGGTCACCAACTCAAATATCAGTTTAGCCTAGTCATCTATGCTCTTTTGCCTCTATGACTTTAAACCCTTTTAAGAGCTGCTCACCAGAAAACAAATAGGTCGTAAGTGCCAAGTAAACCTACCTTGTCTAATTATTTCATCAAGCCCACGAAGGATGAAGCTTGTATCTTCTAGAAAAAGCCTGAAAATGGAGAATGCACACAGATTGATACAAGACCTACCATGGCTCAAAGCACCGATTATTATCAATGCCCCGATGAGCGGTGCTGCAACTAGCGAACTTGCAGTCGCAGTAACTCGTGCTGGTGGCCTCGGTCATATCGGTTTCGTAGATAGTATATCCATGCTAGATTTCGAACTCGAAAAAGCAAAGCGTCAACTTCAAGGGATCAAGACCCACACAGATGTCCTTCCCGTTGGAGTTGGTGTCATTGTCTTCGGCGCCTCGACGACATTCTTTGCACCGCTTTTCACCAAATACAGACCGGCCGTTGTCTGGCTTTCCTTTGGGGAGGTAACAGAGATGAAAAGCTGGACTGAGAGTAACCGCAAGGAATCACCAACAACAAAATTTTGGAGACAAGTAGGGAGTGTTATTGCAGCATTAATTATATCTAAAGCATGTCGTCCAGACGCCTTGGTCTTGCAAAGAAGCGATGCAGGTGGGCATGGGCATGCTTAAGGAGCTAGTGTCATCACGCTCATACCCGAGGTTGCCGACGAACTACGTGATCAAGGGTTGGGCGATATACCCCTTATTGTAGCAGATGGGGTTACGGATGGGCGAAGTACAGCCGCCGCATTGATGCTGAACGCCTCCGGTGTGGTGATGGGAACACGATTTCTCGGAGCGGAGGAGACCATGATGCTACCCTAGTATCGTGACGCAATCCTGGATGCCTCTGACGGTGGAGTATCCACGGTTAGATCAAAATTATTCGATAAGATGTGGTGCCCAAGTCCTTGGCCGGAGTTGTATGATGGTAGATGTTTGAGAAATTCATGTTAAGATGATCTGGAAATGGGTAAAGACATCCATGAAATACGAACACGTCTCTCTGATAGATTGCAGGAAGCACAAAGAGGTTCACAGTCCAATTTCAAGAATAGGAATAGCCTGTAGACGGGAACGGGGGCAGGAATGGTCAATAAGATCGAGAAAGCGGCTGATATTGTCGTTCATGTGCAAACAGATGCAAGAAGGCAACTAGAGAATGCAATTTCTTACTTGTAATATGTAGAATACTTTGAGAATTTATGTTGGTCTACCTCTTATTTCAGCTGTATGAATAACAGGTCAAAAATGTGAGGTAAAATTTAGATGATTCTTCTAAGTGTGATGGAGGGACTGTCCACCCATTTGCGTGCTCACTGACGGTCCTAGACACTATATATTAGACTGGAATTTCTATTTAAAGGATACAATTGATCCATCTTACTGCCCTGCAAAATGCTTAACCAGGCGTGTCTGTCACTGTGGGGGTTTTAATGTGTGCTTGTGACTCCATTTGTATTTCTTGCCGGCTTTTGTGTGGACAAAGATTCGACTTTATCAGCGCTATATTCCACCGTTATATATTGTTTAGATTCGGCGGCCAAATATTTTAGAACAATTGACCAATCAACTCACGCCGCAGAACTTTGTTGGATCCAGGGATCAAGTTTTAGTGGTAGTAAACGCACATATTTGCTTCGGCCTTTGATACTGAATAAGAAACAACTAATTGGGCGTCTTACGCTAAAGTCGGCATTGGTCTTCAGAATGAGGTTAGGCTTATTATTGACATTGGAGCGTCAATCACGAGACCTAGTCACATATTACATACAGTATCATTAGTGATAGAGGTACTTATACCTCTCTGCCTCACACACTCTCTTAATACACATGAACCAATTTACCTATGAACCCATTTTATGCCTGATTTGACATACCAGTCACTTATTAGGTTACCTGACGTAAACCAACAACAACTAACAACTAAGATTTCATGCCCAGTAAACGTCATGCGGATGAATAATCCGAACAAATCGCACCTATCAGCTTAACCTAATAGCATAAACCTATTCCGAAGCAGCCTTCACTGATGACCACGCTCTAAACTTCCTTCCCCAGTACCAAAAGAGTATGGGAATAAGAATTAATAACAAAGTGAGAGTACCAAGAATGGTAGTCGCATACGCAACACCAAGCTTGCGAAACATCTGGGTAGCGAAGAGTGGGAAAGCTGCTCCAAAGATACTACGCATCGAGCCATTGAATCCAAGAGCACTATTGGCCACTGTTGTAAAGCAGTTCAGCCCGGAAGTAACATGCTACTGATATTTATCCTAGACCATTATTGGGCTTTAGTATTGCAAATAATTCACATAGTTGCATTTTTAGGTAATAATGTGAGTGTCATCCGAGGCCAGAGTGAGAGCCAACAACCATATGCGGGTTTTTTTCAATAAAATAAATTCGGAAGTTACCAAAACATGTCTCGAGCCAGCTATAGCAAAAGTACCATATACCTTAATTTCATCGTCACGGTGAGCGTCTACAGCGACATGGCTATTAGATCTTAGTATGTGCTTTGTGTAATAGAACTTACCAAGCATTGAGATGATCGCTATTATCACCCAACCAGCCTTAGCGTTCGACCCAGAATATTCAATCAGGGAAAGTTGTTTTGTAAACTGATTCGACTTCTTGAGCCATACCAACAATACCGCCAAACACACTGTCCGATTTCAGTGATGCACAAATTGATTCAATTCCATTTCGCAACTCCTCAATGAGTCGATCTGCATCGTCCATTTCTATTCCCGGTCCGGTGCTACCAAAGAGGTAGTAACAAGTTGATAAGCTATTGGATGATAAGGCAGCACGGACCCGTAGAAGGATCATAACGAGAACATAGCAGCTTTGCATTCCACAACATGCTAAATATGGAAGTGATCGAGGATATTGAAAAACACAACTAGCAGCTTTCCCACTCGGATTGGGCGACATACTAGGCGCTAGAGTTTCATCCGTGTAGTACGGATTAGGGGATAGTAAGTTGCGAAAAATCCTTGAAAGAACAAGGGCTGACTTGAGACATATGCTCGTAGACTCTTGTTCGGTAAATGAGGATGCTGAATCTACATATGGCGTCCAGTTCCGCGAATGATTGAGAGGACGAACAGTAAAGTCCGTGAAGTCGATCGACTTTAGATCACAATGTTTGTTCAAAAAGATTGGAAAATCTCTAAATGCCATAAAACGATGGAGCTTTATGCGGGAGCTAAGCAGAACAATGGTCAGTTGATTCTGGTCAAATACTCACACCATACCAGAAGAGGAATACTTACGTATGCACCAAGTATTGAGCCATGAGCCATAAATTTTGAGAAGCAAAAGCTTCAGCGCCTTTTTGATTTGTCACGCATCGAGATGTATTTAGTTCGGTAACCAGGGCTAATATATCGGAGTCAAGTCGCCGTATCTTATCAGCCATCATTCCGGATAAGTTGGCTTCATTTTCCTTCTTCGCGAGGTCTTTGGCTATGCTCCCAGCTCTGATGAGAGTATTTTGTGCTTTTACTAAGATTGGCCAAGGCTAGAGAATAGTGAGTACAGCTTGACATCTAGATTTAATGTGAAACAATGACAAGGGAGATATCAAACTTAATTAGAATCAAAACAGTAATTTAGAAATGTGGGGATGGGGAGGGAGAGGAAGTTACCTCACGGCAGATACGAAATTCTGGATATGGAGTTTTGATACGAGGATCATCTATCAACATGATAGGTACCTATGAAAATGTGGTTAACATGGGTTCGGAGTGAATTAGACTCGTTTGTAGTCAAATTACTGAATGGTTGAATATAGAAGATTGATAAACCAAATACATCTAGCAGTTTTGTCAGTGATATAGACGACAGTGCCGAATAAGACGTAATTAGCTAACTGTGATCCACCAAGCCCGCCTATGGGCGTCCAGGTTTTCAGACACTAAATGGTCAACCGCATGAAGTGATAGGTCAATGGCTGTCGTCAATGCCAGGTAAGCTCGCGAACGCATACGCTTCCTATTACCATGTTGGCAGTAATCGTACACACTCAGAACGATAAGAGCTAAAACAGGCTCCAGAACTGAGGGAACGTTGGGGTGCAAAGAGCTCCATGGGCAGTGTTGAATATCTGGACCGGAAAGACTTGGACTCAAACTATTATAGCGATCTGTACCATACTCCAGAGTCTCCTCGGTAGCTTGTACATACAGCTCCGAATATGACCGCCGCAGCACAATGGCTTCTTCGATCAGCGCATGAGGATCTCCGGGCATTGGGATCAAGACCAGAACCGCCGAGAGTGCGAGGCCTAGCGGGGTTTTGGGCCAGTAGGGTAGAATTGATCTGTCAGGTTGGAGGGAAGGTGAGATAACACTCATAGGTCGATCCTCATACTGAGGGACGGCCGGTGGCGGCAACAAAGGAAGATATGGGTGAATAAAGATGTAATAGGCATTAATCCTACGCGTCATAGAAAATGGGTAAGTTTTGGTCCTATATCCACTCATTCACATTAACTAATATCATCAAGATGCACCTACAAATCTGCTTCGCATTTATAGGTCCTTATCGTTATCAAGTCCAGACTGGCAGGATATCTAGAGCAATGCACAACAGGCTGGTTATCCTCGAGCGAGGTTTGGAGAGGTGTTCCGATTGAGCCATTATGAATTCTGCCAAAATTTGACGAATCTCTGTCGATCGACTCTTCAATTAACGAAGAGAATTGGACAGCAACGTTATCCTGGAGATGACCTGCGTTAGTGTTAGCACCTTTTCGTACGAAACATTTTCACACATCCAAGTGGCCACCATACAGTGTGTTTCGGCGGGGTCTGAAGGCAATGCTGAGGACGATTTAGAGCTAGTATCAACAGTAGATTGTTTCTTTGCGCTTTCATACTTCGCCCCTCTGCGAACGCCGCCGCGCCGACTCGGGAGATAGGAGCATTGCAGCTTATTATGGTGACACTATGCACAGAGTTCAGCAAACTCAATGGCACCTTTAATCGCTACTAAACATCATAATTGACATTTCAAATATTCGTGGGAATCAGCTTACGCTGGCGCAAGGATTCTGCCCGTTACATCGTGTTTTTTTATCGCGGCTGTTCACTGTCAGCAAAGCTACAGGCCTTATACAAGTCGTTCTATCCTACCATGCCAAACACGCAATTTTCACGTGTGGAGGAGTTCCACGGGGCATAATCAAAGAGCAGCTGCTAAAAGAGTCGATTCAAGAAATGTAGTCTCGGCCTTTGTTGTTCGCACGCCCGCAAGCTCTTGTTAGTGAAGGGCAAGGATAACAATGAAACAGGATTGAGCATTTCGATCGAGGCACCAGAGAGTAGCAATGTGTGCTGACTCATCCATTAATGCACCTGCTGTCGAGAAAACCTGCAAACGAGCTCGGCGTTTGGTCTCGACCACTCTGGTGGACCACCCGTCGCAACACAAAGGCCGAGAGGCATATCAGTTGCCGATTGGCTCGCTCGTCTCACCCGGTAGTCGCGGTGAATTCAAGACTGCATTGAGTATAAATAGGCAGTTAGCAAGTTCAAGGGGAGACTCTCGCTCCTTACTGTCAATCAAGACTCTGGATTTCCTATTTTCGAGACGAAGGACTTACACGACCGTACTAGTACTATTGAAGTGTGCGAAAACTAGGCCGAACAGCATCATGAAGCGCAATTCTGGTGATGCTCTAGTTCTTATCCCCGCCAGTGACGAATACTACGACCTCGGCACGTTTGGACGAACTATCACCACCGCTTGTGCCGATTCTCAATCGTGGTTCAATCGTGGCCTTACATGGGTTTATGCTTTTAATCATGCAGAAGGCGCATACTGCTTTGAACAGGCAATTGGCCACGACCCAGGCTGTGCTATTGCCTACTGGGGACTGGCCTACGCTTTAGGCCCGAACTACAACAAACCCTGGGAACGTTTTGATCTGCAAGACCTCAAGTACTGTGTGGAGCGGTCTTACCACGCATCTCGAAAGGCAAAAGACCTCTCTGCTAATGCTACTCCTCTGGAGCAAGCACTTATTCACGCCATTCAATTCCGCTATCAGAGTGACTACGCGACAAGCGATTACGCAGCACAGAACAAAGCATATGCCACAGCTATGGAATCAGTTTACCGTGAATTCGGGAAGGATCTTGATGTCGCAGCGTTGTACGCTGATTCTTTGATGAACTTGAATCCTTGGGCTCTATGGGATCTCTTCACGGGCAAGCCTGTAGCTGGCGCTCGCACCATGGATGTGAAAAAAGTTCTTGACGATGCTCTGGAACAAGAAGGCGCATTCCAAAATCCGGGCTTGCTACATCTGTATATCCACTTTATTGAAATGTCGCCCAGCCCGGAGCTGGGAATCACCATCGCTGATCACCTGCGCGATCTGATTCCGGACGCTGGTCACCTCCACCACATGCCGACTCACCTAGATATCTTGATTGGAGACTGGCGGCGTTCAATATCATCTAATCACAAATCGACTATTGCCGATGAGAAATTTGTTCGCCGCACGGGTGCTTTTAACTTCTACACTTTCTACCGACTTCATGATTATCACTCTCTAATCTACGCAGCGACACTTGCTGGCCAATCCAAAGTCGCAATTGAAGCGGTAGTCCGTATGGAAGCATCTGTTCCAGAGGAGTTGCTTCGTCTTGAATCCCCTCCTATGGCCGACTGGCTTGAGCATTTTATGGCAGTGCGCGTCCATGTCCTAGTACGTTTCGGTATGTGGGAAGAAATCATAAAGATGGAAATGCCTCAGGACAAAGCTATATACTGTGTTAAAACTGCGACGATACACTATGCTAAAGGGGTGGCATGGGCGGCGACAGGGAACGTTGAGGCTGCTGAGAAGGAGCGTAATTCGTTCCGCGAGGCTCTTAAGCTTGTCCCGGAGTCGCGTCGTGCTTACAACAGTACGGCTATCGATGTATTGGCCGTTGGAAGCAAGATGCTTGATGGAGAAATTGAATACCGCCGTGGTGACTACAATCAAGCTTTTGAGAGTCTTCGAGAGTCCATTGGTCTAGATGATAAACTTCCGTACAGCGAACCCTGGTCTTGGATGCAACCTACAAGACATGCTTATGCTGCATTGCTCCTTGAACAAGGTTATATCGACAAAGCTGCGGCAGTGTATAAGGCTGACCTTGGCTTTGATAATACTTTGATACGCCCACGTCGTCATCCGAATAATGTGTGGTCATTACAGGGTTATCATGAGTGTTTAACACGACTCGGAAAGACTGAGGAAGCCGCTATCATTGAACCCTCCGTAAAGCTAGCCATGGCTGTAGCTGATATTCCTGTTAAGGCATCTTGCTTTTGTAGGCTTAACACATCCCAAGCCCCAATTGTCACTGAAAATTGCAATACCAACGGTAGCTGCCACTAGGTGGAATATTTCCTTGTGGAGTAAAAAAATGGACTTTAGGACTATGTTTCGTGTTTAGACAACTGTCGAAACCTTGAAGGTTTAGTATAAAGAATTTTATACATTAGTTTAGCACTATTCTTTATACTCTTATTTTTAATCCTTGCTTTAAAATCGCTTTAAGTGCTTTACCTATTAAGAGGTTGTAATAGTAGATATTATATTAATGCTTACACAGAAGTTAGTGTAGCCCATGATTATAAGATATAAAGATAAAAGATGTTTAATAAAATTCTAGTCTATCTGAACGCTGCTATAGTGATTCTGGCGGTATAGTTGGCGAAATCCCGGTTAGGCCATCAAGGACCCCCCTAAACCCCACGACGCAACTCACCTAACCAATCCTTACACGAAGGAGTATTAGGAGTCTGCTGGCTGCTGGAGCTGACCCTAAAAAATGGTTAATGGGCTTTATCGGAAACTCTAGAGCTAGAATACTTACTGCATAAACCTGATAAAAATCAACTGCAAGCGTCTCTTTCGACCGCTGGAAATGTAATCTTGCTGACCATGGCATTTGCCCTGTGCTGCCATCCTCATAAACATACTTGCTCAATCCGTATAACATGACCTCGTCAGGATTTTGTGCACTGAACGGAAACACTTTGTACACAATGTGTAAGCGTGAGGCCTGGCCCTCCCACGATTGTTTATTGATCTCGGCGATATCTAAATCGATTTCCCTTGTCATTATCTCATGCATTGTCTGAAGGCGTTCGCCAAGCCATCAAGATTTCAACATACATTCGCGGCCAATGACATCGGCTGTCTTTCTCTTCATCATGGCATCGGCAGTAAAGCATGCCGCCCAGCTATCTGCATGCTCCTTATCATCTGACAGGGTATAGAACTTCTGGAGAAAGTCTGCAAGGGCCGGATCAAGAGAAGCGCTGTCGTATTCGAACTTGTGAGCTGCGAGCTCAGCTGCGGTAGGTTGATAAGTCATGACGAATGAGCGAGCGGTTTGGTCTTGGTCTGACTTCGAGGAAGATGTATTTCTGAACTGAAGATGCCTCGCGTATCACTGAAATAATGATATTGAGTAGCACGAAAACGCTGCGAATTCGATTTAATCGCTCATGAAAAATGTCCGATAGAAGCTGAACTTATCACCTAAAACTATGTCGCCGGATTCTGATTTTGAGAACCCGGTCAAAAGATTCGAATGGTCATATTCGGTGAACGATGGTCTGCCGGTGGGGAGATACCGCGATAACAAGGATGCAGCGAGCGGACTTTGTGGATAGAAGTCCGACACAGCGTTAATTTCCGATGCCATGACACGCACAGAATCGGCTTCAACCTCAAAAACAACGCTCTCACTGATAAAGAATCGACCCTATGCGTGCACATGCTCGGGCTGTGTAGGACACTTCGTTGAGATGGTGTGGTATGATGTATCAGTGTCACCATTTGTCTCTCTCAGGCCCATAAATTAACCCCCACTCCTTGTCATATTACTATTGCAATACATAAGAGAAAAAAGACAGGACTTGGGACGAGAATTGCGATTCTACCCAAGTACTTAGACATTTCTTTTGTCATGGTATCCACAGAGAGTATCAAGACGGCCTTCAAGTCTCGAGCTGCTTTCCTCGAATTCATCCGGTCGCCGAACGACACTTCCGGCCAACCAAGCACGCAATGGACGAACCGAGATCTTGAGCCGACGCCGCGTGAACAAAGAACGTGGACTTGGTAATTGATCATGACTTATAATTCTTATATTTGGCATAGACTTATCTTCTACAATAGGTACAATTTGCCTTTGTACTGGATGTCCACGGCATTTGGAACAGCGGGGTGGAATGTCGCTTCATCATTGATTGCTGTGGGCTTGGTATGGCAGCCTCTTCTTCAGTACCAGCAGTTTTGATACTAATCCGGATATTATAATTAAAAGACATGGCAACAAGCATTTATATCTTGTGTACTGGGAGCTTTCGTGAGTGGATGCGTGGTCGTTTTAATGGCACGTCCTGGTGCGCGATACCATATTGGCTATCCCGTACTAGTCCGCTCGTCAATGGGTATGTACGGATCGTACTTCTTCATCTTCATCCGTGCCATTATTGGCACCATCGCCTTCGGTATTCAAACTTTCTATGGCGCCAATCTTCTCTCGACGTGTTTGCGGTGCATATTTGGGTACCGTTGGGAAAACATGGGTAATCTCCTGCCCGCATCTGCACATGTCACCTCCAAGACATTACTGTGTTTCTTCCTCGTCTGGTTGCTGCAATTTCCACTAGTAAGATTTCTCCTTCAAAATCTAGATCCTTTCTCTGGCCGTAGTACTAATTATGGCTCTGTTACAGTGTTTTATCCACCCGTCGAAAATTCATATAATTTTCACCCTTAAAGGCATTTTGGTTCCAATTGCAACCTTCGGTATTTTTGGCTGGTGCATGGCTCATGGTGCTGGACTATCTACCATCGATAGCACATCTGCTGCAGGTGAAAAAGCTGCGGCAACCTTACCTCTAGGTTGGGCCATCATGACTGGTATGAATACAGTTCTTGGAACCTTGTCGCCAATGCTGGTGAATCAGCCAGATCTTGCTCGGTATTGCAAGAAACCCCGTGATGCTGGCATTATACAAGGTATCACGGTGTTGGTAGCAAAGGTTCTTGTCATGTTCTTAGGTCTGGCAGCTACGAGTTCCATCAAAGGTGTTTGGGGGACGGCATATTGGAACTTCTGGGTAAATTTTCATTCCTTACTGTAATTTCTGATGTACCGCTACATGTGCTAATCTGAGGCACAAACAGGATCTAAACGAAGCTATACTTGACCACAACTGGACTGCTGCAGGACGAACCGGTATCTTCCTGGTGTCTTTCACATATCTGTATAGTGTGTTCGGCATGAATGTTGGCGCAAATTCTATCCCCTTTGGAGCAGATATGACGGGATTAATGCCACGATATTTGACTATTCGTCGAGGCCAGATCCTATGTGCGCTATTGAGCATTTGCTTTGTGCCATGGGAATTGATTGCCACGGCACAGAAGTTTATTACTTTCCTGGGAAGCTACAATGTTTTTATGGCACCACTCTGTGCTGTAAGTACTTTCTCATTTCTCAGACTCGTCCTTTCATTAGTTTCGAAATCCCGACCTGTCATCAACATATCTAACATGTTGCAACAGGTCATTATCACCGACTATTTCGTTGCTCGCAAAGGCAACCTTCATATACCGTCTCTTTATATCGGGCATAGAGGTGGACTGTATTGGTTCACATCTGGGGTCCATCTCCCTGGAGTCTTCGCTTGGTGCGTAGGTGTCGCCTTCGGTCTTCCAGGACTTATAGGCTCGTACAATTCCTCCCTCGTTGACCAGGCGGCCACAAAGATGTACAAAATGGGATGGTTATTATGTGCATCTAGTGCGGGCCTCACATATTTAATTTGCATTAAGATATGGAAGCCCGTCATCTACCCAGCAGGCTATGAAGCTTTGCCAGTAACATGGGAGGGCTTAGCGACTGGTGTACAGGAGGGATTCTTTAACGAGGAGGTATCCATGGACGAGACTATTAACAGTGTAGATGTTGTCGAGGAATCGTTGGTAATTTCGGCGGAGAAGAAAGTATAATTGTCGGAACATACCTACCTACGGATGGATTAAGTACATCGCCTGTTAATAATAGTGCTTGTGCACTTGAAATTCATACTTGAATAAACGAAACTATTTACATCAGTATTCTCCTTTTTATTAAGAACTAAACGAGGCCACAAGTCTAGTTTTGTACATGGCACGAGTTTAATAAAAGGTAAGGGACAACAGCGCTCCCTGAAATCTCAATCGCAGCTTAGAGACAACTTTTGAACCCAACATAAACCATTACATCTCATGTAAGCGTTATGGCAGTTTCATAAAGTGGGATTTGAATTTCTTTTTCCAAAAGCCGGCTAATCAAACCCGCAGCACCAGTGATGAGAAGATGCATTGTGATCGGCACCGCTTAGTGGCCTGCAACTCACAGCAAGCAGCAAACAATGGGGCGATATTCCCCTTCACTTCTCGGTGCTCGTCATAACTCGCCCCGACATCAGCCAGAATACTCCAAGAATTGCTTCCCCACCTCACACTGACTTAGCTATAGTGGAGAAATGTGGAGGCCCCGGATTTCAACAGTTACGAACAAACCATCAAAGGCTCGTGATTCCTTTCTTCACTCCCTTCTCTATAAGTAGTGCTTCCGCCTCTGTCAGATCGAGGAGTCAGTATCATTCATCGAGCTCTCTACTATTACGTCATACATTACTTCTTTCAAAATGGGGACAGACACCAAAGTCGAGGACTTGGGTCGCGCCACTGAGAACGAGCACGTAGAGGGCAAGGAGCCTACAGACCCCACTCTCCAAATCTACCTGGAGTTCGCTTGTAAGAGTGAAGAATGGAAAATTGCCAATACCAAGAAGTTGCTTCGAAAAGTCGACATCCGCCTCCTTCCTCTCCTGGTGATAATGTATCTCTTGAATTTTCTGGACCGTAGTAATCTGGCTCAAGCTAGATTAGGCTCTCTGGAAGAAGACCTTGGCATGAAAGGTACTGATTTTAACCTTGCGACAAGTATTCTCTTTGTGGTATGTACCGACGAGGGCCAAAAGAAAAAAATATATACTCATCAGAATAGGGCTATCTATTGATGCAACTTCCATCCAATCTTCTATTGACTCGAGTCAGACCAAGCATATACCTTGGATGCGTCATGGCCGTGTGGGGTGTCATCTCTGCAGCACAGGCGAGTACTCACTCGTTTGGTGGACTTCTTGCTTGCCGGATCATGCTTGGCATCGTTGAAGCCCCGTTCTTCCCCGGAGCAATTATGTTGATGAGTTCTTGGTACACCCGAGCAGAACTCGCCCACAGAATTGCTTGGTTCTATTCGGGAAGTTCTCTTGCCAACATGTTCGGTGGGCTTTTAGCTGCAGGTATTCTTGGCAATCTGGATGGCGCCCATGGTATCGCTGGCTGGAGGTGGCTGTTTATCATCGAAGGCGTTATCACGGTTGGCATTGCGCTCAGTGCTACGTAAGCCTCTCTCTGAAAATAGGAAGAGCTATATGCTAAAAGATTGCAGATTCATATTGCCCAATTTTCCTGCCACTTCGATGTGGCTGAGCGACGAGGAGCGTCATTTCGCCCAGTGGCGAATGGTGGACGATGCCAAGGAGTCTGACGATTCTGGAGCTGTCGGTATCTTTGATGGTGTCAAGATGGTGCTCAAGGATTATCGACTATATCTGTTCATAGTTCTACAGCACTTGTCTCTACTTTCGCAGACATTCCAATATTTCTTTCCTACCATCGTCAAAACTTTGGGGTTTGGAGAAATAGCCACACTTCTGCTTACAGTCCCCGTCTGGTTCGCTACATTTTTAGTCTCCCTGATAGTGACGAGGACTGCTGGAAAGACTGGAGATCGTTCGATCCACATCATGTGTCTTTTGGCTGTTTCTTGCCTGGGAAACATCATTGTGGTCTGTACAACGAAGACAGGTCCCCGATTCTTTGCCATGTTTCTGATGCCGATGGGAGCCGTTTCAGCATACCAGATTATTATCACTTGGGTAGCAAACTCTTTTCAACGACCAATGGTAAAAAGATCAGCCGCAATCGCTATTTGCAATATGATTGGAAACACAGCTTCAATCTATGGGTCCTACATGTATCCGGCCTCAGATGGGCCAAGGTATCTTGGTGGAGGTGTTGCCGTCGCTGCGATCTGCCTTGTAATTGCTGCTTTATCTTTCATCATTCGACTTGTTCTGATCCAGGAGAATAAAAGGATTGCCATTGCAGAGTCGGAAAACATTGATATCGATGAGATTAATACGGAGGGCCGTGGCATTGGGTTCAGATACGTTTACTAGAAGGGTTCGAGAAAGAAGAAATAAGTGAAGGAAGAGTTCTGGTTGGAAGATTGTTGGTAAATATATTCGATATGTTTTTGAAGTTCAGCGAAAAGATAAATTAAGAAAATATACTATTCTACCCAAAGAACCCATATATTCTTACGTTATGTCAGATAAAGCGTGAAGTTTAGATAACATGGTTTCTTCTTTTCTTAGTAATATAAGAGCTTTCCCTCTGCCTTCTTTAAATATGTATCAATAAATAAATATACTCTAAAAACCTCAACTATAGAACTATCAGGCACAGTTGTCGGTTTACAAAAACTCATATTTCGATAAAAACAGCTAAGTTATATGACTTGATTTAGTTTAGGTGCTGTAAGTGTGAAGTAGAGAACATCTGTGAGTTCATGTTGAATTTTATGGTTACATGAAAGTAGTAGAACTGCATTAAGATGTTCTATCAAGATATTAACACTCAATTGTTTTTAGCATCAGGCGTACACATATTACCTGCTTTATTAAGCATCTTCATCAATATTAGCCTCTGTTTGACCATCACTTCCTTCTATAGCAACGTCATCATCTTGCTTAGAGCTCACAGATGAGTGTACAGATGTGGATACCGATGAGGCATCGTCATCTTTACTAGAAGCTGTCTCAGAATTGTCGTCAAATTCTGGTCCGGTTTCCTTCATCACATGCTCTGGGAATTCACCATGAGTAATTTCCCTGTGAATATAGCATTTAGCACAAAGGTAGAATCCATAGCAAGTTTCGCACTCGTAAAGACGGCCCTGTACCTCCTGAAATAATGTTAGAATTCCATATTTTCAAGTCATGATGATCCAAGAATGACTAACCCATAGACAGCTGTCACAACTACTTCCATGCGCATAGAGCCTTCTACTCTCTTCACCTGGTAAGGCACTATCTGACTCACTGGATTTGTTGTCCTCAGATCCATACTCCAAAAGATTCAAGATAGTTTGGTCTGCGTTATAATAGCGAGCAAGCTGAAGAGGAGTCCACTTCTCTTCGCCCATAGTGCATTCAGTGAAACGATGAGCACCATTCTCTAGTAAGAGCTTGACGACACCGATTTGATCTGCGTCTTCTCCTGCAAAATTCCGGTCGAGAAAACAGATAACACCTCGAACTGCCCAGCAAAGCGGGGTCCATCCGTCAATATCTTCTTTGTTCGCTGCATCCCATTCCATGAGGTCCAATAATTTCTTAACAGTTTGCAAACGACCAGTTTGGGCTGCCCAATGTAAGGCAGAACGGCCTAGCTTGTCATAGGTAGTAATGTCACCTCCCGCTTCACGAATGATGCTAAAGTTATCCCCGCCATGCAATGCAGAAAAATGGATGGGTTTCCTTCCAATAAAATCTTCAGCATCTACTGTTGCACCCTTCTCTAGCAGGAAACTAACTGATTCTGGGCCCATGCACCAGGAGGCAGCGTTAAGTGGGCTTCCAAAATGCCGACCTTTTCCATTCACGTCTGCTCCTAGGTCTAGAAGGTGCTGCATAATCTCAGGCCCTTGTTGTTCCTGGTTATCAGAATATTGCAGACATGTAGCTATAAGTGGCGTTTCGCTGTAATCTACCGAAAGGAAGTTCACATCTGCAGAGTAATCTGTCAACATCTTGACAATGTCAAATAGATGTCTGCGGCATGCTTGATGAAGGGGCGGTGCAGCTACATCGGGCGAAGTGCCAGCCAGATTCGGATCAGCACCATGTTTGAGTAAATAAGTGACAAGATCTCTCCGACTATTTTGAACCGCTGTACACAGGGCCGTACGTCCATACTTTTCCAACAGATCAACCTTGATGCCAGCACGCATGAGATGTCGTAGATTTTCAAAAGTCATATTCTCAGTATAATGAAGTGCACTGCGCCCAGTTTTGTCAACCTGGTTAATGTCCACTCGACTACGAAACTGCAATAAAGCAGGCAGTGCGGATCCTTCTATAGCTGAATGGAGTAAACCGATCTTATCTGGAGGTGTGTGGCTCAAGTCTGCTCCAGCTTCTGCTAGTAAAGTGACGATTTCTGGGAAATTGAATGTAGCTGCAAAATAGACTGGTGTCCAGCCTGCCCAGCTTTCATTTTGCAAAGAGACCATGGCATTTACATCAGCTCCATGCTCTATGAGAATTTCTACACAATCTGACCAGCCGTGTGATGAGGCGAGCATGAGTTGAGTTATACCTTGCGGACTGATAGCATTGATGTTGGCGGTCTTTTCTACCAGAAGATGGTTTATCTCATAGTCCGAAGATGCAAGGTGTAGTGGAATTTTGCCTTCTAATGTCCCAAGGTTTGCATTTGCGCCTTTTGCTAGCAACTGCCGTACTAGCGAGACATCTTGATTTACTGCAGCTTCATATAGAGCAGTCCGATGGTCATTATCTGCGATATTAACGTCGGGATCGTGGTCGAGAATACCGTTGACAAGTTCCGCATAGTCTTCGACTGCTATTTTTAGGACAGTTCTTCCTTCCTTGTCAGTTGCATCGATGTTAGCGCCGTGATCTAACATGAGTTTGATCATGTCCAACTTCTGATGCACCGAAAGTTCATATCCTTCTTTTACAATTTCAATGAGAATGGGGGGCTGAATATACGCGTTGTTAGGGTCTGCCCCGTTGTCTAGTAGTAGACGACAAGTATCCATGTGACCAGATACAGCTGCATATCGAAGAGGTGTGTCGACTTCATTAGGCCCCGATGTATCGGCGCTGGCGCCACCGCTCAATAGTGCCTGTAAACATAGGTTAAATCCATCGTCTGCAACGCACGCTATGGGTGTCCAGCCATTGCCCCTCCTGATGTTCGGGTCTGCTCCTAAACGTAACAACTCCTCTGCCGCCTTGTAGTTTCCCCACGTACAAGCATTATACAATGGCGTACAATCGGATTCGTCCCGGTGCTCAATGTTGGCTTTACCCTCTTCAACCAGGAGGGTAACAATTTCGGAATACCCTAACCCTGCGGCACATGCTAATGGCGTTCGACCAAATAATCCAGGGAACTCAACATTTGCCCCATGATTCACCAAGACTTTGGCTGTTAAAGAACTGCCAATTACTGCACACAACCACAGTGGTGTCATTGAAAAGCCCTTCCTGTACTCAATTTCAAGTTCAGAGGGACATCCAAGGTTCAGCAACGCGTCCGCAAGCCGACTAAAGTCCAGTCTAGACGCTCGAAAGAGTAGCTTTGGACCCCATTGATCAACTTCGTCTTTGGATTTTGTGGGTAGACGATCCATTAGCTCAAGTACGAGCTGTTCGTTTCCACCTGACACAGCAGCGTGTATTGCGTCAAGAATGACAGTGGGAGAGAATTCTTTTTGGTGCAAGAAGTCCTTGAAAACAGAAATGCGGCCACTCAGAGCTGTTTCTTTCAGTGTAGCATCGAGGTCCTCCTGCCCCAAAGCCTCAACATTTTCCAAGTAGCCCCAACTTGCTAAGATAGGGAATGGGGACTCCCAATGCACTTGGCTTCTTGTAATGGGATTTGACAATGCCCAGTAAAGTTTGGACCAAAGGCACAAGTCTTTTTGTTGCACTATACTAGTTAATGTTGTAGGTTTCATGGGAGATCTTCCGTGCATGAAATGGTGGAACCAGAATTGGATTGCATATGGTAGGAATATGCCATGACGAAGTACAAGCGGAAAGGGACCACAAGTATCTAAGGATGAGAAAATTTCATCCACATTCTCTGCACATTTCCGGGAGATGTACTTGAGACAGTCAGTCGCAAGAATGCGATTAAGATCGTTATGGTTGCAGTGCCAGATATATGTTGATTCGCCGTTTCCTTGTGCCTGAAAAATCTCTTTCAGTTCCGCATGTCGTATGAATACTTGGTTATATCGGACATCTATGATTCCGGCAAACCATTTTTCAAATTGGACAATAAGTCCGTTCACTGAGTCTTCATCGTCGTTGTAGGCGTCATCGTTGTCTATTAACATCATGGTCGCCAGCTCCTTCTTCGACAATGGCCTCATCGCATAACTGAGCCACATGATTGCGCAACGTACAGCGCGCTGATTGGAAGCGTATCGGAGTACTCGATCGAGAATGGAAGCAAGAGGCTTTTCTGGCATGGGACCATCTAAAGGCCCTAGGACAATGCTTAGAAAGTCAATAGCCTCCTGAGGAGCATTGCACCTTGTCCCTAGCTGATGCCATACAACCGAATGTGCGATTGGGTCCAGCTCCTTTAGTTGAGCCAGACGTTGCTGCGTTGGACCTTCAAGACGATAGAATCGAGACCACTTCGAAAATGGATCGACCAGCTTATTCATTCCAAAATTGGAGCCGTCGTAATTTGTTTCGACGGAGCTGTCAGAAAGCTGGGGTATCTCAATTGTCGGCCATTTTAGCAACTCCGGCTCAAGCTCCGCTGGCTTTCGGCTGGTGACCAAGACTTTCCACGGCACCTCAGTCATTACAGAATAGCGAGCAATTAAGTCTACGAATACCTTGCGCGAGGAGGCATCGCATTCATTGAATTGATAGATGATGACTTTTAGCTGGTCGAAAGAATCCAGTTTGACTATACAACAGAACTCGAACCACCTCATCAAGTCCCCCTCGCTCCATCCGCGTTCTTCATGAAGGCGTCGAAGAAACACCTCGGCTGTGTAGAGACTTGGGTGTTGGCGCAGTATCTGAGTAATGAAGGTTGTCAGCATGTCAGAGAGCGTACGGCGCTTCGAATCCCAGGGCCTAAAGTCAAAATATAGTACTAGAGATTGCAAGCCCTTGCTCCTACTGATATCTTCAAGATGGTAGAAAACTTGCTCGGACGCAAAACGACCATTCGTACCCGAGGCAGTGCTGTCGAGCAGGTGAAGCAGCTGAGTTTTAGAAGTGTCGAGCCATGTCTGATAAGTTGGATTGTTTTTGAGCCAGAAATCTTCGACATAAGATGTGGCAAATGGAAAGATGGTTGATGAAAGGTGTAGAAGCATTCGCTCGTCAGTTAATGAAGTTTCGGTGGGGGCTGAACAAGTAATAAATCAGTAAAATCTAAAACCAGATATATCAACATCAAGGATAGAAATCCAGCACATAGCGCCTGTGATAGTGGGATCAATGGATAAATATGTCCCAAGAAAACAGGAAAGGGCCCTCTAGTCACTACGTCTCCAAATCAGTTATTACTGCCGTGAGCAGTATTTTAGAGCCCAAAAATGTGCTCTTTAAGGTTCTAAGAAACCAATTTATGAAACCTTTCTTTTATCCAGGAGAGCTAAAAAAGTGCCCAAGGGACCCGGAAACTTGGAGACTGTTGCATTGATTGAGATCGATTACATACCAAGCTGCAGTTTTTGAAGATACCCTGATACGTCAGCGCAATACGAAGGGTCTGCACGAGAAAATCGACGTTCAAATGGAACTCTCATGGTGTAGTCAAACATATCAAACTGTAATAGAGGTCAGAGTTGTCATTCATTTAATAAAAAGGTTTCCTGATACCTTTGCTTCCTCTACACGATAGAGATCGTCGTAGGTGCTAATCAAGTAGCATCGTAACGGAATTTTGGACATTATGAATTCTCCATTTATATCCACAATAGCTGAAGCGAGCCCCGGTGTCGATGCTACAATGGATTGAAGGCTTGCAGAAGAGTAGGCTTTTGTTTCAAATAGAAACCTGCCTAGTTTGTCCTCCAAGTCTTGGACATCGTAACTCTGGTGTGGACAGTCAGAAAATAGCTGGTTCTGTCAGTCAATTTATTCAAGGTTGAAAGTCTGGCTCAATGTGAAATACCAAGATACGGCTATAGTCTGAAATATTTCCCCAGGCCTCAAGGTCGCTAAAAGCAATCACTTGAGCCTTAACGAACGACGCGTTAGTCTCTGCATTCCTGAGCCAGAATAATCTCAGTGTCTTACAGCCTTGATAATAATTGCTCCAATGCCTTGACCAAGGAACATCAGCGGCCGATTCTGTTGTAAGCTGTGAGTGATGTGATGAGCCAAACTGGTCCTAGTTGCATGTACTCACAGTTCCGTCGTCGTGTCTGAAGCCCTTAAGGTTGTTCAGCAATTTGGTAGCAAAAGAACGAATCGTAGCTGCGCTTTGGAAACCACGCAGAATGTCCCTTAATGGATAGCTGAAGCCGATGATTCTGGAATTCAACTCTAATGATTTGGCATATTCCGGGAGCCGTCCAGTGTCCAGCCAATCGTCAACAGATCTATCATGGCCAAAGGCTTCATAGATAACGACAAAACTACTCATATTAGTTTACTGACTTTGGACTTGTGTTATATCAAATCTGGACTCACTCTAGTACTTTACTTTCGTCGGTGTGCTGGGTTGACGTCCATAGGATATCCAAGCCATAATCGCGAAATTCGTAGGGAAGCTCACGGTCGTCTCCCGCATCATGGTCGTCGTCATCGCTGCGATGCCCGCTGGAACGAGAGCTCGATCTTGATGACCCGTCAACATCGGACGTGGCCATTACCGTATGTATGACAGGGCGTTCAACCCAACGGTTGCGTCGATTTATAAGATCAAGTTCGTCGCGTGGGGAAGACCGCTTGCTTCTTGAGCCTCCAAGCGGGTAGTAGAGGATGAAAATTGCTGACACATTGTATCGACCAGGTTTTCGTCAGATGTTTGGTTGCAATGCAGGTGGTCATCGCTGTCTCGCTGGGGCACAGCCGTCAGCACCCCCACCTCAGCGGGGATCCCTCCATTTACCCACAATTAATGACCGACAGCGCAAACATGAATGGGCTTCGTTGGGAGTGCGCGGGTGCAGAGAATTGACTGATAATTATTTCTTTTGGCGTCGTGCTTGCCTTGGGTCGAACATCTAATACATCTCAACCTAGAGCCCACTTCGTATATTGCATATTGCCCTTCAAACCTCCCAAATGGATGGCGAAACCCCTCACGCGGCACCAGGCCTTTTCTTCGGGCCTGGTGATGTTTCCGATGATGAATTCGATCTTGACGAGTCATCTTTCAGCATCGGGCTTAACAATGCCGGTGAAGACGGGAGCGCTTACCGTATACGCAACAATCCAGCAAATCGATTCCAGCGTACGATGGTGACCGATCAGAACAAGGGAGTTATCCAAGTACGTTGCAAGTCCCTTGAAGTGGTTCATGGTTATCTTGATGCTGGGTCAGGAGAACTCGGCACACTTCTGGTGTACGACTTCACTTTCAACGCTGCGAAACTTGGCCGTCGAATAGTATCGGCCGATATAACCC
This sequence comes from Coleophoma eucalyptorum, assembly GCA_026120035.1. Classification (NCBI taxonomy): domain Eukaryota; kingdom Fungi; phylum Ascomycota; class Leotiomycetes; order Helotiales; family Dermateaceae; genus Coleophoma; species Coleophoma eucalyptorum. The sequence continues at coordinate 872,295 of JALRME010000011.1, forward strand.
TCAATTTCAACGCAAGCGTCCCTGGAATGGCTTCGCCAACTATTCACTCCTTCGCTCCATCTGGACGTTGTATTCTTCAACCCACTTCACGGGATGAGTCTTTAACACGGGGTACTGACCTTAGTGCCAGCGGTGGTCAATTTGGCATAACTGTTGGCGCAGCTTGGAAGTGGGAAAAGACAATCACGCAGACAACGGGTGATGCTACCGAACTCAGAGTCTTTACTAAATGCAATGAGTTTGGGGATGAGGTTGGGGTAAACTGGGTCCTTCACGAAAACAAAACAGTACAGTCGGGAATTCCTTCCTTTCTGCGCACTGCCATCCTGCTCAAGCGCGAAGATACTCAGGAATTCGAAGCAACAATAAATGTTAACGCCGAACCGGACTGGAAGAGTCGGTTCGGTCGATTACTCGGGTCGAAAGACGAAGACGAACCTATTCTGTTCAATCCTCAGCAACCTCCTACCAATAAACTACGCCCGAAAGGCTATGATATAGAGAATTTGGGTAAGGAGAACTTGTCCGAGCTTGCGGATGTAACGCTTTACACGAAGATCGAGGGGGCCATTAAGTGAAAAGTGGTGTAGAAATCAATTGTCATGTGACACAGCTGTCTGCTATGTTGCTCACCGTAGTATATACTATCGCAGAATCCTCTTCCTCTCTCCTATGTAGCAAACGATGTATCTTCAGATGTCTCGTTGCGTATTGCGTGCAATAAGACAAAGACTTTGTCAGCTTTAAGAGTTGCATCAATTGAGCCTCGAGTACAGGGAATGTCGATCCCTACCAATTGGCATAGGCCTGTAAGCGCCGAGAAGGACTGCGTCGTTCGGTGGGGCAACAGCTTTTAGGATGCTGCTTACTACTATATTGAAGTAATTTTCGTCTAGGTAGCATCCCCAGCCCCACGGCCTGGGTCAGGGCCAACGAGGTGGACCTTTTCCGCCGTCAGCCTACCACCGCTTGTCTGGAATACTTCACCTCATCAATGACTGTTGGTGTCGTCCAGTACAAAATCGGATTCTATTGACTTCGCAACATGAGTTCCTCCAATATAACCGGTGATGCCGGCTTCATCCACTGTGATCCCCGAAACTACACAAGTGATGAAGGATCCGATGACGATTCGGAGGTCGATAGTTCTGAGGACGAGAAAGTGGAAAATATCGTTGAACTTATCCCGTCGCTCGAGGAAGGATTAGAATGTGTGCTGCGCGATCTAGAAAGTGGAAGCAGGCAATTCCATCAGAAGGAGCATTTTGAGCGAGTCGACTTCGACGGGTGTATGATCGAGAACCTCTTGGACTTTTTCGCTGAAGATAAACGTAGCCCCAGAGCCCCTACGGCGTTGCATCTGTTGGCCACCCGAAAGACTCAGAGGCCTGAAATTAAAAAGATAGGCCCAATGGTCGTGCTCTTGGTGAAGCACCCTAAGAATCCGTTGACCATAAGAGACAACGCTGGTTATACTGCTCTCCATTATGCTATAGAAGAGAATAAGAAGGAACTTGTTGAGCAGATGTGTGAGCATGACAACATTGACAGTATTCTTTCGATACAGACACATTTGAAAAAGAATTGTCTTCATCTGGCTGTAGAGAAAGATGTCGATTTTCTCCCAGACCTCATCAGGAGAGCACAACCCGGAACACTGTGCGCGAAAAACAACGAAGGAAACACACCGCTTCATCTAGCGGTTGATCACGCTCATTGCAGACCGAACCAATTGTCCGTTGTGGAAGCCATTTTATTGAAGTGTGATCAAGAGATGAAAAGCTCTGAAGACACAGACGACGACCCTGCTACAATATCCACATACAATGCCAACGACCTGTCGCCTTACCGCTACCATATTGAGACATGCAATAGCGCAGAGAAGAGAAAGAGGAGGAAAGAAGAAGAGAAGAAAGAGAAGGCACGTAAGAAGTTAGGTGGCCAGAGTAATATTACTGGCAAAGATGAACGACTCAGAGGAAAGCCTGTTGCACCACAGGATCCGACCGTACCTTTAGATCCCAACCAGGCCGCTGACGCGAAACCTAAGAAGCTTCTTGAACGAGCCAACACTTTCAATGAGGTCTTGCCAAAAGACGCTGCGACAAAAAAGGGAGAGAAGAACTCGGCGATGCCATCCAAAGCTCAGTCGGGCATAGCAAAAGGGATGTCGGCGGGAAAAGATGGATATGATATTCGAGTGTCACAGCCCGTTGATGCACCAAGTAGCAAAACTCTAGCTGTGCCCAAAGCTGATCCAACAGTGAAAAGACGAGGCGAAGATTCCTCCAGACCCAAGTCGGAAACACGAAAATCACAGAAAGACAGCAGCCGCCAGTCAAAGGTAACAGACGAGTCAATTCGAAGTATTAGACGCTTCCTCAAGCAACATTATCTTCGCGAAAGGAATCATGATGCGGCATTGGATATTCTTTATGGGAAGAATACAAATCCAGGTTAGTATACTTGAATCAGAACCATGCCATTCGCAACTCTCGATAATTCTTAGTATTGGTGCACATGCAACCTCACATGGGGCTTGGATCGTCTATATGATATATTGGCTAACTCTACTGTCATAGATATCCAGATAAACTTCGATTTATTTGGTTACTCAAAAATGACGCAGCAAACACTTACCAAAAAGCTCCAGCATGTAAAGTTTGATGATACATTGCAATATGTCGCAATACCAAATATTAGGATCGAGGGTATTGCGAACTATGCTAACACCGCGAAGCCTTTGGCTATGTCTGCAACAGCCGCTGCTGCTGGAAATGGGCGTACTGACCTTGAATTGGTTTTCAACTGGTTGCGCAAAGACAAAGGTGTCCGAACCATTCTCAAAGTCATTGTCAATGACCTCAAGAGTCCAGCCCATGGGGACGACGCTATCGAGAGGTCCCTGAGAGGCTTCGATATCGAGACCTGGGATTGGAAGAAGAGCGACTTATGCTCAGAGGTAATCGAAGTAGCAGCCCCACATGTACAAGTAGTCCATCTGTATTGGAGTGGAAACAATGCTATTCTTCGAGGTTGGAGTGATGAAGGTGGGCTGAAACGGCTGACACTTCTACGCAGTGTCTTTATCCACGCACAGGAGGTAAGCTCCAAGTATAGAACGCTCCAATGATAAAACGGCTAACCGTTAGTCTAAAGGGTTTGCTTGATCCATATGATCGTGCCTTAGCAAACTACGATGCCTTTAAAAAGCGCATGGCTGCGCTCTGCCCAGGTGTCAAGGTTTTCCTATTTGGTCTGGAAAGGAAAACTAATAAGGTGATCTTAAATCAAATCGCGTCGATCAAGGAACCAATTATGCAGCCTCCACCGCATGAGTGGATTAAGTGTATGGCGAGTTTCAAGAAATTACTTCTTGAAGCTGAGGCGAACCTTGAACGAAACCATGGAATTAGTATCCAAGAACAGGTAACGGAACCTATCAAGGTAGCACTTATTGATGATGGCATCGATATCAATGAGCTACAATACACCCCGATTGGAGGACGTACCTTCTGCCCGCGGGATGACAATGGAGACACCCTTAGTTTTCCTTGGCATTTTTCAAGCAATGGGCATGGTACCGTCATGGCCAGCCAGATATATCGGATTTGTCCTAGGGCACAGTTATATGTGCTTAAACTGGAGGATCATCAAAATAAGAAGACAGGGAATCATCAGATTACGGCTAAAAGCGCGGCAGAAGTATGTCATTTTATTGTACCCTTATCACACTCCGATCATTACTCATCGAAGTCTAGGCTATCCACGCTGCTGTAAGAAAGAAGGTCCACATCATCTCCATGTCCTGGACCATCGATCCGGCAGAGCTTCGAAACGAGAAGGCCAAAGAACGACTAGAGAAGGCTATTAAAGAAGCAGTAGATGCAAACATATTGATGTTTTCCTCCGCTCATGACAATGCACCAAAGGAAGACAATACCTATCCTGCGGTGGCGGCAAAAGACAGCATCTTCAAAATTGGAGCCGCCAGAGCCTCCGGTCAAACCGATGAGACGGTTGGAAACGCAAGTCGTGTTCACTTCACATTTCCTGGAAACGAAGTGGAAATGGAGGGATTCACGGTGACTCGCAAGGTGGAATACCGAACTGGCTCTTCAGTGGCCACGGCACTTGCGGCGGGACTGGCAGCTCTTATTCTGTACTGTGTCCAGGTTAAACTTTATCGATCAACCCCTGAAGAGCGTCCGAAGATCGAACAGGCATTTAAAAAACTGAAGAAGCACGATTCGATGATGAAAGCTTTCAAAAGTATTGGGATGACAGAAGGCAGCAACGGAAAGTATATAGCGGTTTGGGACATGTTTGGGAAGCAGGTGAAGAACAGCGAGACGGCTGGTAAAGATCCCTATCAATTGGTCGATCTCGTGGCTGCTGTAGGCCAAGAGATATGCATTAAAATTTAATGCGCTCAGAGCCAGGTCAGTTACTGGGCTACGGCCTCAGCAAAGCGCACATGCTCAGGTCTACTTCAACCATTTGTAATTGTTTGTTCGCCATTGAGATGGTATATATACATAGAAGTAACAGCTTTGTCACGTATACTTGCGCCCTCTAGTCTATAAGCAAGTTGCCAGTAGGACTTTTGCTTAAGCTACTAATCAAGAAGTCTTTGTAATCACCTTCGCTTGTTAACTAAAGGGGCCGTGCCATAAGTTATTGCGTTTTGTAGCCTTATCTTCTTTTTATATAGTAACTTTTACCCATTGCGTTGCCATAGCTTGGAATGATTAAGTACTTGGAAGTATAAGAAGACGCTCCAAAACAATAGACGATATATATGGTCAATGCGATAGAAAATCGATCACGCCATTATGGCGGGTAGAGTGGTGCATCAAAGACGTTGTAAGCAGTAGTAAGGCAGCGCCATGACTGCACGATGTACGGTCATTGAAGTCTGTTGGCATATGGGGAATATCACTGGTTGGCCAGCTTGATTTCTGGGTTCCAGCAGCAATTCTCGTGTGTCCAGAGGCTCTTCTCTGGAGAGACAAAACGCACTGACTCGCTTGTCACATGCTGCTGGCGCGTTGCGTCCTTCGGTGCCTCGATTAGCGACCAATGTGCGCCAGAAATGAGCGGAGGATCGTACGATAGACATATGTCGTTCCATTCTCCGAAACTCAACCACCCCCGGAGCGCACATTTCCTAACGGTGCTGGAGGTCTCGCCTCCCTACTCGACAGGGCCAGGGACAAATTCTTTAACGAATAGTTTTCTGGGTTAATCGCTGAGAGCCGCATGGCGACCTCTGTAATCCCCGGCGATTGGTAACTGCTGAAACCCGCAAGACTCCTTGAAGCTGGAGCATATTACTTTCGATCTCTGAGTTTTGAGAAGTGCAATCGGATCTGAGCAACCAAGAATGTACCTGGTTACCTAGCGGAGAAAGCAAGAGCAGGGAAAGACGAACGAGGATGTATCCTTAGTGAGGAGAGCCTTTTGTACCCGATCGCCCTAGCTCCCGTGGTACTACTACGCTCAACATCACTGAAGAACGAACTATCACGATTCTGCTATACTCATTAATTCTGGCAACAGATTCACAACGACTTTGAATTTGTGCTGAAACTAAAATCGAACGATATATAGGCCATGGGCTGATTTATGGGCTCCAATACTAAACTCCACCCCTGCGTGAAACACTTGTCTCCTCGCCCAGACACAATGGTCGGGCGAAGAAGCTGATTATAAGCGATAAACTCTACACTTGAGGTCTTGGTATATATCATTACAAATGCTCTTCGTTCATTCATACAAGCCTAAAAATTTTTAATTGTGACAATTTTAAACTGCGGGACAGGTTCTACTTCTATTTCCATCAAGACTTTCTTTTACTAAGACATTATCACATTTCTACGATGCCTGCTCTCGACCCGCGAGTCTTGCAGGGGATAAAAGAAGTTAGTGTCATGTTACAACGAGATATCGAGCGCCGAGCTGTAAATCATGAAGCGGTGGAGGCGTTTGCTGTATGTAAGTACTCTTCCTACCATAACGGATAACTTGATTGTTCGAATTTTATACTTATTAACAATAGTATTTGTAACAATCTTCGGCGTCGGAGGCTGGATTTGGTGGTGTATCAGACAGAAGTAGTCATCGAAGCGACCAGGCCATAATTTCCAGTTTTCAAAGCACATTACTTTCCATCTTCGGCGTTTTATACAACAACATATACATGGGTTTTCAACAAGCGGGCTAGGTTTTGTACGCATATCGTTCTCAGGCGGGTACAAGGTCACCGCTAGGCATTGTCTTTTTGGAATCTTTGGCGCAGTGTACCATGTCCTGGCTTTTCTTCGAACGGATAAAGAGCCATTTGGCTTCATCCGGCAAATATTCACATCATGAAAGGAGCTTTACGGAGATATCGATTTCGCTTTTATACCAAGAGCTGCTAGTGGGAATTTGGACGACGAGCTTCATGTTCTGAGGTCAAAGTCCGCAATAAGTTGTACATATCACCACAAAACAAAACTTCCTGTGTGTGCAATCAGTTTATCTATTCACTCAATTGCCGCTGGGTCTGGTTAATGATTTTGTTTGGGTTTAATTTTAGAGAACACATTCCTACAAAGTCAAGTGATTGTATCTCTTAGACCTCTTGCTACTTTGTTTACCCCACCTTAGTTAACGGTGTAGGTGGAATGCCTACACCATAAAAGCGGCCCCATGTATGATATTCTAGAAGCCTTTATCATAAAATCATTTGACTCAACCCAATTCGAACGGAATTTACGAATATGAAGTATGTAACCGTGTGACATGAAAGCTCAATAGTGGAACCCGAAGCGAATAAATACGCTATATTCCCAGATTTGATTCCCCAGATGTGCGATTCTGAGCACCATGTCTTTAAACTTTGAATAGGTTGGCATTTCTATTCAGAAAATAGACGTAGGATATTTACAACTAGCTATCTTAATGAGTATGCCAAAGGCTAGTACCTCACTGGCTATGTGTTATTATGATTAGCTTCTCACCAGACTCTAGCTCTAGTATCTTACTGATGGAAAAGGACCTTCTGTTTCTTCATTCTTTAGGCAATATTATTAGTAGAATATGATAGTCCTTCACTTGCTTCTACTCAAAAGGTAGAAAGAACAGTACCATTGCCTTGTTGAGATTGCAATTGAGTTTATTTGAAGTACTAAAAGTATAACTTGTTTTGCTATAATGACATTATGGTCGCCTGTGGCATGTGCCAAGCTTCCATATACGCCAAGATACATTTGCGAAGGATTCCCGTACTTGCATTGTAATTGAGTTTGTAACACTCTAGGTTGTGAGGTTATTCAGAATTCTATTTTCTCGGTTTTGAGACCTTCGAAGTTTCAGTTGGCATGATTTGTTATACCCTTATTTTGACACCAAAATCTACATTTATATACATCTGAGCACACTAAATAGAGGAATAATTACACACAGTTTGACATATGAACTGATCAGTCTCACATCACCTGAGTAATTGGTACTATACGTTCTTGATACTCCATACCTAATGAAAATATCAGTTTTCATACGGAAGTATAGTTATTTACTATTCGTCTCCATCTGAGCCGCACATTATCCTAGGTGTTACATTCTGCTTTTAACGAAAGATAACTGAGTTATACGTTTAGATAAAGGCAATTCAAGAGAAAATCTATCAAAGGAGCCTCCAGATATCAGTGTGACCGAATGTAAAAGGAGTGGTGTTTAAGATATACTTAAAGTTATAAATGATCCTGATTTTAAGTCTCTTGGGCGGTCCCGATGGGACGATAAGTCTTGTAGATGATAGTAAGGAAAAGAACAAAGGCTCAAGCCTATCATTCAAAATATTACCTCAATCATCCAAGTCAATCACCATCCCGCCACTATGCCCCACAGTGGACTAGTACATCTCCTCCGCAACAGCCCATTCTTACAAACGGAAGAGCCACAGAGGAAAAAAACTCTCCGTTTTGGCAAAGCCGAAGGCATGGCATACGCTTGCCTATTTCCCTAGCCAAAACATACAAGGCTTTGTCCCGAGTACCTGGAATTTGTTGTCTTGCTTTTTATCCTTGCGGGATTCTTACCACCGATTTAACTTATGGGAAAATTGGCAAGAATAACATCTGGCCTTCAACGAAGGAGAGTATAAAGAGTAAATGGTAATGGGGGTTATAAATCAGTTCGAAGCATCGGACCATGAGAAGTCGGATGTCAAATCTAATATGTTTCCAGATGCAGATCGCCAAATTTATCCCAATCTGTTGGTAAAGGCAGCAACGAACTAGTAAACTCTTTTGCGATGTCGGGATTATCGGCACATTGGGCATTTGATTCTGTAAGATCATTTGAGCATCCGGATTCACTTGCCCTGTGACTAGTTTTTAATTTAGCTGGACGAATTTTTCTTCTTAGCCACTCTCAAATTACACTTGGAGAATTGGACTAAGAATTCTAGTTAATCTCTTTGTAGTCTTTTATCAAGGTTTGCATAGACTTTGGGAAGACATTTTTCAGATGGCTGCCGGCTAGACGAGGACGGTTCCCCATGTAACACCCCTTACAGCTTCCCGCCCCACGCAGCTGGGAGCCGGGTCCACGTTCTTTTGGTAGCCGGGAATGGGCTGAATTATGCAATACACGTGAGAGGGTTTGAGTAGATCCATATGCACACAAAAACATGTTCTGGCGTTGTAGAATAGTCTGGCTGCCATCTCATAAACACGACCCTGGCATCTGTACCTGCCGTGCTGTGCTGCCGCGATAAGATATCAGTCAGCCAACATACAATGAATGGGCTGACATGAGTTTAAATACAGCACCTTGTATGACAAGGTTATGTTGAGGGCACTTCCGCTTTTGGGACGTCGGGAGCCTAAAGGGGGAAGGTAACGACTCAGCCCTGTAAATCATGAGCCTACTTCGCTACGGTTCCCCATGGTCTTGTCCCGAGTGCTAAGCCACGGGGAGAAGGTATTCAGACTCGTCTCCTCTGGTTTTATCTAGCTCCGGGTTGTTACCTCACTAACTAGAGTATAATGGTCCGTTAATCACCAGCCAGTGGGCAGTATATTATACTGCTGATCTTCTGCTGGACACTGAGGCTGGAATACTTCGCGAGATACGAACGATTGAAGATTTTGTTAATGACTCTACAGCGACGCGGGAGCTGCGGGAGCAATCGCGTAGATCAACTACGTTATCTTTCAGTTCGTATGTTTTATCAGACTATAATGCGACCAGATATGGATGGGCTCATGTGCACACAAAGGACTCTTTCCCTGGTCATTTTAGAATTACGTAGATGCTCATTCGCGTTGGGCGTGGTGGAGATGGCCGATGGGGTGACAATCACGCTACGACACGAAAACATCTCGGATCGTAATCCTGCCATTTTTAGGCGTAGAAATAAGCATACTATGGTATATACCGCCTGAGCCGTCGCAAATATCTCGTATGGTTATTATAATAGCCCTTTTGAGACAATTTTAGTCGTAACAGTTGCGTATTTTCGTGAGCCTGGTCCGAAAATGTTTACCAGGCTTTTCGGAGACCGGAGTCACAGTCGAATGTCACGATGCTCACGTGTGCGGCTGAACAAGTATATTAGAACAACTCATGTAGGACAGCGATAATATTTCTCTCTCCCATACATCAATAATCTCCTATACCAAAGCAGCATTATATTATACACCTAAGTTCAATTCGAACTTGTACATAAATTTCCACCACAATGCTTCCAACAAATGCCATGAGATTGCAAGCATCGAGAAGGATGCAGGGCTGGCCAAGTGTAAGCACATAGAACATTTGCAGAGTTCGGCCAATTTACTGACAATTATCACAGGAGCGAGCAGCCAAGACGACACCAATGCGATTCTGGAGTCTCAAAAAAATTCCTGTAGAGGTATACCCACTAGGTATGTCGACAAAGCTTTCTAGGTGGCTGAGACTAAGTGATTGGGGGCTAACAATACATTAAGGAGTTGTCGTGGGTTTTATGATCAGCATCGCTACCTTCTCAATGTGGAAGGCGTTATTCGTTGGCAAAAACTTAAGAAAGAGTAGATCGACCTGGAGCGATGAATGAGCTACGAAAGTTCAAGTTAATGGATGTTTGTTTTTTGGAGTTTCAGCGCAATTCATCACTGGAGATGAGCCGGAAAGATTTTGTACATGTAAATAAATTCCTGCCAAATTAGACTGGAATAATACTCTTGAAGTCTTAAATTGACCATACCCTGCATATTGTTTACCATAAATTTTACCATGGTTGTAGACTCTGCCTTTAGCGGCAGTTTCGGTCGTGGCGAACGACTTTTCTTTCCTAGATCTGTCATGGTGTATCGTCATTTAGAATTTTAGTAAGTCCTTCATTCATAAACTTATTGCATTACTCTACCTAAGGATAATTATCTGAGATTGCGTCCCACTTCTATTGACATATATTGTGCTTTCTTCTCCCCCCCCCCGACCTCCTGCACTTGCACCGGCAAAGTATGTGTAAGGTGCATAGTAATAGCTAACTGCTGCGCAGTTATGTCTCACTAGCTCCTCACAGTCCCAAAGGTCTCATACCAAGCTCATCTTCTCAAAGTGTTTAGGGTTCTCTTGGAGGTTAAGCAACTTCTGCTAAATATGCAATACATAGTTGGGCAATTTCAGCACCTTTGAGATGACCAATCTTGGTTCATATCTCATGGCAAGAGCCCAATGGCCCTTTCTTATCATCAACAGTTAGTCCAACTATAGGATATTTCTGGCTCAGAGGCTTTAAATCCGCGTTTTGAACTCACAACACTACTTAGACACTCTCCTATCTCTGTCGCTGTCGCTGTCGCTGGGCCTTTGGAATAGAGAGAAAAAACTCATGAAAGGCCAAAGTGCGTCTAAGTACCCAGTCACCTTGATCTATCTTCTCGCAGATCCTGCTATACGCATCGCGCCTTGACTCAGGCCGGCCAATAAAAGCATCTTGCCACCGTCCTGCGAGCACGTCTTCTTCAAATTCGATGACTGCTTTTTTCAATCCACCTAGGGATTCTCTGACACCAGCTTTATGCCCATATGCTCCAGGCGCACATGGTCCATCTCGGATCAGAGTAGCAATGCGCGGAACTGTTGTGCTGCGGATGACATGGAAGTAGGCGAAGGGAATTTTGTGCAAAAACGAATTGGAACGGTCTTGTCTTGTCAGTTAATTGCCCTTTCCGTTAGATTCTGTGTTTTGCTTCCATACCTGGCTGAGGTTTGCAGATGAGAAACCCCTTCTCTACACTGAAGTGCGATTCTTCATTATTCCTACCAGAAAGGTCCCATTCTGCTAACTGGGAAGCAGTCCCCAGGAAGACGGAGTAATCGCGGTCTATCATGACGCATCGCCTCATCATATGCAATACAAAACGATGACAATTGGTTTCAAAAATGTCATATGAGCCCATATGCTCAATGATCCACCTGGCAAGCACTAGAAGTTCACTAGGAGAATACTGGGTTTTTCCAACCTGGTATGCTATTAGCGGTACTCTCTTGGACTCTGATAACTTCTGAGAGTCAAGGGTTCCTGGACTTGAAAAATCCTGATGTTTCAATACGACTGGTACAGAATTGGGAGTTGAACCAGATGTATGTCCTTGTTTCGTATGGTTCTTGTTCAGCCCATCGGCTGAGAGGTGATATATATGACCCTGGGAGTATATTGACCAGTGTCGGAAAGATACAGCCCATGCAGTATGCGGTACAGTTACCACGAATACACCATGGCCGGAGGTATTCGGATGTGGAAGGTTTTCATGGATTTGAAGAAGGTGGTCGAACTCCACGAGCTCACCACTGAAATACCAAGCATCCGGCATTATTTGAAATAGCTTCTCTCCAAAGATGTCGCGAATTTTATGCAGCCGAGTCTGATGCTCCTCCGGTGTAGGTAAATCGTTGAGAGTCGGGAGAAACTGCTCTGCCGCTGATCCTAAAATCATGGGGTCTGAATTTCGCGGTCCGCTACATAGACTGACAGGTTCCATGATTCAGATAGACTACAACCGCATGAACAGAACACCATCATGCGCTCCATGTTTTGTGAGGCAATAGCGTCATCCAAAGTGACAGAGCACAAACGCGGTTATGCAATGAAACCAGGACTTGAATGAGCGAACGACCGGACGGAAACCACGGAGAAATATGGCCCCCCTTCGAGTGAAAGGCAAGGTCTTAAGTCAATACATGAAGTTACTGCCAACCCCCTTACCCGGCCTAACCCCACCGTGGCCTTTGGTTGCATATCACGTGATTAGTCACGTGGATGCCTTGATTGGCAAAATGGTGTGATTTGATAGGTAAAACAATGATGGGAGCTCTAAGCAATTACTGAGGCCATACTAAATAGATCATATTGGTCTGAATAACATGCCGGCTTTGGAATTGGCACATATGAGCGGTTCTTGAAGCGCACCGGAGCTGATGCGAGCGGGGAAATTGAGTCGGAAAGCATAGGGAAAGAGAATAAGATCCGTCACCTGCGATTCCCCTCATACTCCACATAACGCTTGGCGCCATATTCGTGAAATGCGGCTTGAACTTTGCGAAGTCCTCCACTTGGAACGTAGCGGTCTCTGACTCGGACATTATCTTCAGTTATTAATACCAACAGCCGGGCTTGAGTTTCTCTATCCTCCGAGTGTTGTAGTATTCAGTTTCACATCATCCCTAATTGCTGCTGTAGAACAGCTCAACTTCAACTGTCGCTTTGACCTGGTGATATCAGCCGGCTTGTCAAACAGCAGGGGGCTAGGTTTTGAGGATCAAGCAGTATTGGCTGCTCACACTTCGCGACGTCCGTAATCTCCGCAGTAAGCATCTTTTATAGTAAATCATCAAGTTAAACTTGGTCTGGCCCCTATACTGGCGACGCTGCTATACCCAGATATGGCGATCATCCATGTCGAACATACAGAAGATCCTTGGTTGCGGCATCGTCCGAAGTCCCGTTCCATGAAAACTGGTCTAAGCACGCTTTGTTTCGACCAACTAGCGCACGGTACTCAGGCGATCCCGTTTCAACAGCCAAAGCCAGAAATTCCATGTGCCCATATACAAAAGACCCGTCATGTTTGGTTTACTCGACTGTCTGAAAACCATCGGGCTTCATTAGTATTGTAACCATAGTTCCTGAGTTTAATTCTTGCTTGGTTCGCTTCATCTATAATTTTTGCACAGGACACCATCCTAAGCTTAGCCATTGTATTATTCTTCCTAGAGTTCTTCCAATATCTATCGTTTTCTGACTATACGATGGTCAACACTGGTTTGCCATCAGGCGGATGTTATCTTTGCCGAGCTCGTCGTATTAAGGTATGGATATACTCCATCAAACCCCCTATCACCCCTCACCCTTGACCCACAATATATAAACCACATATATGTGCAAGATTTTACAATAACCCAATCCGATTGTTGAATTAACTAAGTGTAGTGCGATGAAACCAAGCCTCATTGTATGAGATGTGGCAAGTTAGGGAGACAGTGTCCTGGATATCGTGATCCTCTCAATTTCAACGAGAACAAACTGGGCAGGAAAAGACGATCCGGCATAATCAATTCTAGATCGAGCTTGAAAGATGTTCGGGAACTATCTAGGCCAAACTGTGACACAGCAATATCTAAGCAATTGTCCATCCCTATTGATCAGCAAGCGCTTTGCTACTTCCTCTCCAGTTTCGTGGTTACCCCAACTGATAATGTGACGGGGCATCTGGACTTCTTGGTTCCGCTATTGAAGAATGAGCGGTCTAGTCCGGCATTTTCATTGGCGTTGTCAGCTGTTTCTATTGCTGCACTAGGACGTCGCCCCAATTCTAGAGCACTTCTTGAAAAAGCCAGTCGTACTTACATTAAAGCTCTGAGACAGATCAATTTGGCTTTACTGGATCCCCAGTTAGCTACACGAGACTCTACCCTTGGAGCAGTTTTGCTTCTGATCTTCTTCGAGGTAATGGTCCTTATGAGCTACTAATTGTCGATTCAACTAAAACTCCAACAGACGTTGACTACTGCTGGTGGGCTGATGGCATGGTCGTCTCATATCAAAGGAGCTATCGCACTGGTTAAGTCCCGTGGTGATAAACAGCACAAAACACAGATTGGGCGCGACTTGTTTACCTCTGTCCGGAAACAGACGGTATTTAATAAGATATCGAGTAGTCAAGTCCTTTATGTTAATGCTTCACAGGTGCCTTATTACACTTCGGGCTCTTCAATCATAGAGTACGGGATTGACTGGCACGCACAAACATTGAACTCGGAAGTGGAGCAAACACTATATCAGCTCAACTTCCGGTCAGCTGAATTGCGACATGATACGAAGGCCTTAATCCCACTTGCCACTCGCTCGAATGAAGATGTGGAGAAAGTGCAGAAGCTTCTACAGAGAGCACAAGCATTGCAGCAGGAGTATGCTGACTGGGTCAGCTCACTTCCACTTTCTTGGCGAGTGAAAACTGTTGCATGGACCAATGATATCCCCGAAGAAAAGCTCATACACGCGACTGCCTATCCCGGGCCACTGAATTCTCACAAGGAAGTCACGACAGCAGCCGAATATGTCTCTGCTCTTGCGTCACAGATGCATATTTTCATAGCAATCCTCCGTTGTGCGGCTTGGCTGAATCCCTTACTTGACTACAAGATTACGCCTGAATATTCAATGGTTTCTCGTCTGTCAAAAAAATTAATAGCTGACATTATTGCCATCGTTCCTTACTTTTGTGGTTGGAGCCAAGGGGAACATGGACCAACGCCCAAAAACGCCAACTTCTACACTCCTGATTCCTTACCGGCTAAGGGGATCACTGGGCTCTTGGTGATGGGCCCTATATTCACAGCTGCAAATTCAGACTTTGCATCTAATCCACAACGGACCTGGCTAGAGGGAAGGCTGAAATATATCGAAATCTCTATGGGTATCAGCCATGCAGGGCTATTGGCCAGCGTGAGTAATTCCTTTCATGTATCAATCCATGCATTTATTAATAACCCAAGCTTTTAAAAAGCAGATTCGCCTATCCGTCAACTGCCATTCTCAAAGACAGGGAAAATCTTCATCGAGTAGTATGTTAAGGGCCATCCCTTTAAAGACGCCGAACTTTTATCCCCACGATATACTAGCACACAATCGTTTATTTTATTATAAAAACTCCAAAACTAGGTCTTTAGATGGACTCAACACTCGTGTAGCATATAAGATAAAATGGGCTCAAGTGGCTACTATCGAAAGCAGCATGAATTTTCTCTCCATTTCTGCAATCGGTAGTCCTTTATTGTTACACAGATACGTCGTAAAAATTGCAGCAAATTCAGATGCATTACTACTATCAAGGAAAACCTCCGAATTCTGGTCGAGACTTGTTGCAAAGATGTGGGAGAAGTCTAGATGGCTTTATTCTCTAACTTCAATGCCCATGGCCATCCCACTCCCCAAATGAACAAGTAAATGACAATGAAACATCCATATACCCAAATTATCCGCTTTAAATCGAAGCACCACATATCCACGCCGTGGAACCATAACCGTATCCTTCCGCAACATTTGCCCTTGATTTAGAACAAGAGGCGGTTCTTCCAACGAAGGTGGTGGAAAAGTTGCTGGCTTATAGCTGCCCCACCCAGATTCTGACCTTTGGGAGTCCAGCACAAAGAAGTCATGGCCGTGTAGATGGAAAGGATGTGAGCCATCGTCGAGATTGTTGATGATAATGTCAACCCAAACGCCATCTTTTGAAACTCTGCTAGTGGAAGTATCCTGTAGAGAAATGAAGGGCACAAGCTGGTTTTCATCCCATGAGCTTCGCGGAAGTTTAATTAGCGGCGGCTCTTGGGGAGACCAGCTGGTTCTATTTATAGTACCCATTGGATGATTGGCAGCCTTTGATAACTTAAGAGTTTTGGTATAAAGGATGAGCGTTTCGTCCACATTGTATGGGATGGTAGGATATGGGAATGTGGAGGCTCCCTGTGCCGTTTGTAGTTTGAAAACCGAGGTTGCGACTAAAGTGGGATTTAGGGGTTCATTATATGATTCTGTACCTTTAATTACTGGAAATGACTGAATTGGTGTCAAAGCTGGGTTCGGATATCTAAAGTTCCTTTGGCAACTGTCAGCGTACGAGCCTGGGGCATCGTAGGAGGAAGTATATGGGAATAGTACTCTTGGTCAAGGCTGATTGTAAGACTAGATCCCTTTGTCTTTGCATTCCCGTCCCATTGAACAACTAGGTCAACCCGTTCACCTGGAAAAACTACTCCTACTGAGTCTGAAGGTACGCCTGCTATGTCGAATCCACCATCAACCTGGAATGGATGGAGCTTCGCGTTCGATATTCCAATGGATAGTCCCGCAATTGACCTATTTCGTTCAATGAGAAATTGCAACCAACAAGAGAGGAGAGCTTACCCAACATTGACGAGACGTAATCTGAGTGAATCGCTGCTGTGTAAAATTGGTCTCATTTGCACCTCGTCGCTACAACTCAAAGGCCGGCCAGCCACTGCCATTGAGCAGTCAAATTTCCCAACGCCATTGATGATAAGTGAGTCGGGTACAGGCTACAATTGTGTCAGCTACGATTTGAATAACTATGCCCTAGAGATCCTACCTCGTTTCCAAACCCTTTAACGCTTGTGTACCAATCTAGCATTGTATGAGCACTACGATGAAACCAATCGCCCACGAGTAGTAACACCTCGCTCTCATATTCACGAAGAGTTATCCCGGCCATGTTCTCTCTTGGTTTATGAACAACAAGGCCTCCATACAAGCCATCACCTCTTTGTACATGAGAGTGAGCATGGTACCAAAATGTTCCGTCTTGATTTTCGATCTGAAATTCATAAATGAACGTCTCGCCTACTGGAATGGGAGACTGAGTGAATCCAACTACACCATCCATATGATTGGTCCCTCTCATATGAAGGCCATGCCAATGAATTGATATACCTTCATCATCAAGAGCGTTGGTTACTGATACTACGACAGTATCTCCTGTTCGTGCCTCTATTGTTGGGCCTGGGAAATGATCTGTATCAATGCCCTCTTATCAATAAATTCTATGAATCGGGGAACATGAATACTTGCCATTTATGAGATATACTTGTTTTTGTACACCGTCAGGTGATCGGATACCAGATGTTACCACCCAGTTATATTTAAGAGTTTGAGCTTTTCGATTAATGTGATCTTCAGGATGTAGAAGGATTCCCACAATCTCGCTATTGCTGACTCTATTGGTCTGGGAAAAGATGTCGTCTCCTGATCCTCTAGGCTGGCGATTAAAATCCGTCCACAAAATAACCATACAGGTTGCAAGAGCAAATAGTACTGCAGTTAATATGCCCTGGAACACCCAATTCCTCATCCACCTTTTGTATCTTTTCTCCTTTTCTGAGTCCAATTCCAAAGCGATTTGCTGCTCTAGCAACTCAGTGGAATTAAGATTCGTATTTGTGTATTCGCAGTCGTAGACAGCGGCACTCGCTCTTCGTCTGGGCTCCCCATTACTATTGTCCATGTTTTCATCCGACTTCCAGATGCCGCCGGTTTTCTACAAGTAGTTTAAGAAGGTGGCACATTTGAGAAGAGCCGCTCACCCCCAGCAACGAAAGACATGGCATGATTTCTAAAGAAGAAATTGATGACAATAAGCATTAAATTTTCATGATAGTATTCCGAAGTTATTGCATTCGTAACGTATAATCTTCAAAAATGGGGTGGTTGCACGTGGTTGAAATGCTTGGTTTTGCGTCCTGCAATTATTTTCGCGGCAGTAAATAGAACCCCGGAGTCGGCAATATTCATACCTGTTACTTTTGGTATTATCTTTGATCGTGGCCCGAAATCTTTGATATGATTCGCATAGCTGGAATTTTGCAGGGTTTCCGACCCCATTCACCACAATGTCGGGATTGTTCCCCACTACTCCGAACGTCTCTTTAAAAAACAACAGAGCGGTTGAAATCTTAGCAAATATCCGCTTCGCCGCGCATTATGTGGACTGCATTACAAAAAAGTGGTTTTCAGTGGACGGAATTCCTGGTGGGGAGGCCGTTCTTTGAAGCTGATTATCTACTAGAACAGCTACTGGATCCTATAGCCCACGTGCCAAACTGCAGACTATGATATATTATTGTGATATGCACCCAGTGAAATTCCAGTGTTCATCGTGTAGAATCAGACAATTTCTGGCCTGAAAGGCGTATCCTACTATGTCTCTATTTCAGCTAGGTGCTGTCGGTCTCTTGGCCGCACAGCTTGGAGTGTCGGCCTATTCACTGGAAAGCATCGATCATGTGGTTCTATTCATGCAAGAAAACCGTGCATTCGATCATGTATGAAGCCCTATACTTTTTAGTCTATATATTCGAGAAAGAGACAACATACTGAAAGCTCACTAGTATTATGGAACTATGGCTGGGGTTAGAGGTTTTGCAGACCCTAATGCGCAGGTTAACCCCAATGGCAAAACAGTCTTCTACCAGTAAGCCGCAGAAAAGATATAATAAAATCTACTATTATCAGGGCTTACACAATAGTAGGGAGGTTCCCTCGTCGTTGTCCAATGCTACTGATGAACTCTTACCATGGTATCTCAACTGGCAGGGAGGAAACTGGACGGAAGCCACCCAGTGCATGGTCGCTGGAGACAATGGCTGGGTTGCGAATCATGGCGCTCTGAACTTCGGACTTAACAATCAGTGGCCTGTTAGTGATACCCCATTTCGTGCATAATAACCATTCTCATTGAGATACTCAATAGCGAAACAACACACCCTATTCATGGGGACACTTCAAACGAGACGACATTCCAGTTCAATTTGGCATTGCAGATGCTTATACTGTTGCAGACATGTATCAGGAATCTGTTATCGCTGCCACTATGCCAAACCGAGTTGTTTGGGCGAGCGGCAATAACCATTTAGATGGAAATCTCTTCATTGATAATATGTGGTCTCCAGGTAAGTCTTTATATGCTTTACTTTATAGAACATTTCTGAGATTCCAATGAAGGTTGTGATGCTACTGGCTTCAACTGCTATCCGCTCACTTGGAAGACTGTGGCCGAATACTATCAAGAATCCAACGTTACTTGGCAAGTCTGGCAGAATGTTGACAATTGGGAGGATAATCCTTTCAGTTGGTTTGAGCAATTTATCGATGCCGCCAACGGAAGTGCCTACCAGATCCGTGGAAATAGTAATACGGGCCTTGACAAGTTCTTCGAAGCGGCGGCCGAAGGAACCCTACCCCAAGTCAGCTACATTGTGTCTGATCAAGAACTCACCGAGGTGCGTCATTAAAATAATTCTCATGCAAATTTGAAAAGGCGCAATCAGTTGCATATGAAAACCGTTTAGCTTATAACCTTTGTAATAGCATCCCCCATACATGCCAAAGGATGGTGGATGGATTCAACAACAGGTTTTCAATGCAGTTGTCAAGTCGCCTAAGTACAACTCGACAGTTCTAATTCTTAGCTACGACGAAAGTGGAGGTTGGGGAGACCACGTAATTCCATATACCTCTCCAGAAGGAACAGAAGGTGAATGGATTGTGGACCCTTATGACACTGGATTTGGATCAGTACCTATGGGACCAGGTAAAGTTTTCTCCACTAATCACTAATTACAATTCCTTTAATCATTATGCACAGGATTTCGTCTCCCATTCTATATTGTTAGTCCTTTTACCAGAGGTGGCCATGTTTTCACCGAGCATGCAGACCACATTTCTCAGATCCTCTTCGTTGAGAAATGGTTGGCTGCTAAAGGACACAATGTTACCACTCAACAAATGCCAGAATGGCGCCGCACTCATATGTCTGATTTGACTAAAGCCTTCGACTTCATGAATGTAAGATATTTGCCACAACACGCTCTTTAGTTTCTATTGTTTCAAGCCCATGACACCTATCCAAAGTTCAAGATAAGATAGCTAATATCTATTCTTTTTATCCAAATAGCCAGATTTCTCGGTTCCTGAATTGGAGCAAGCGACATACCCACTTGCTGATGCAAATGCTTTATGGTCAGGTACAGCATACTGTGAAGCAAAATACGATGATGCACTGCCACCAGTTCCATATGGAATTCAAAATGCAACCGATGCATTAGCTACAGAACAAGGATATAAGAAAGTCCGCGGTCAGCTAACTGAAGGTCGTTGGCTAACTTTTGAACTCAACGGCTACGCGCTTACTAACTCCGGAAACATCTCTTCGGTCGTCGCTACACCATCAACCCCAGGACACGAGGGAAAGAGTCAGCGTTGGGTTCTGCAACAATTAGCTCCTGGCAGTAGCGTCTTCCACGTGTACAGTGCTTTAGATGGAAAATACATCAGCGCTAACATGCAGCTCGCCTCCAATAGCACCGCAGCTCAGAATATTACACTTACCGACCTAGGAAACGGTCAGGGTTACACTTTTGTTGAGGAAGATAACCTCTATGCTTCAATAGCGTCAAATGGGACCGTTCAATCTAAAGATGTGGTATCTGGGTTCCAGGTTTTCAGTGTTACTTATGCTTCTTAATCTTTAGATTTACGTTGCATACAAATAGGCCAATTATGTAGACTATCATATTCTAGACTACCTTACTATGAATACAATACTAATATAAATATAGCTTGATAATCTCTCAACGCAATAATAACAAATCATAAAATTTTAGGTTTAACCCTTTCTAAGAGAATTTTACTCTTGCCCCTCAAGCTTAAGGCACCTGGCTCGATGGCCATTAAGATATTCATTTTTGGCCCTCAAATCTAACTGATACCAGGACACTCATTTCTAATCATTTGATACCATGAACCGAGGACCTCCGCATTCACTCAAAAGAAATCATATACAATTACACACCATATTTGACATGTGTTACACACTCGTATGTGAAACGCTTAACCTTTTGTGTGAAGTGGTGCATCGCTTTCGTGTCCCTCGTCATCGCATATGAAGTACATTAGGGATTCGATTAATGGTAGCGACTCGCTTTGGATATACGTTAATGAAAAGTGTACCAACAAATAAACTGCGGGGGAGGATTGTAGGTAATAAAAACAACTCGCAATTTCTGATTCATCATACCCCAGTACACTGATTATTTTTAACTCTAATCCTCATTGATTACTCGGCTTGGGTCCACCTGTCCTGAAGGCTTTACAATATATTCCCCCGGAAGTTTGTTATAGTAAGCGCATAATGATTGACACCGACCACCGATCTCTATCCGCACGTTCAGCGCCTATGTAGCGGTCGTTTGGATTTTGGTTTCACCATCGTAGACTCGAAGTTGTTCTCGCGCCGTTCGTGCCTCCAACCGGATCAGCTCCGCAATTTTCTCATTTCGTGGAATGAAGCGAGCTTTAAATGGCTCAGGGCGCATGTTCTCGCACGAAATGTAGGCAAAAATATCTAGTGTTACCTCTTTGCCCTATGAACGAATTAAGTCAGCTTTGTTTTCTTCCGCAATATTATGGACCTCAATCGATTTGGATGAAAGGAAAAGAACTTCTACGAACCTCCTCGTCAAGCCCTGGGCGGATGTTAAATGCCCACAAGAGGCGGGCAATTACCCTGATTAAGCTTTGCTCGGCAAGTGGTTGCCCACTACATGCCCGTCGGCCCCATCCAAAGGCATGGTGTCCTTTTTTCGTAGGGTATGGTCGTTCAAGCCCATTCAAAAATCGCTCTGGACGGAAAGAATCCGGAGCTGGGAATTCTCGAGGGTGGCGGTGAATTGCCCAGACATTCCCTGTGATTGCGGTACCAGCGGGAATACGATATCCTTGATACTCATCATCTTGGATGGGCGCATGTGGAATCCCACCGAGGATGGTCACCGTCCTCCAGCGCAGCACTTCCGAGACACAAGCTGAGATGTATGGAAGCGATTCGTCATCCTTCCATGTCGGAGAACGATCTTGACCTACTACTTTGTCAAGCTCTTCTTGAGCTCTACGCTGGACTTCTGGAAAAACACACATAGCCAGGACGAAGCTAATGATCGAGCTGCTAGTTGTATCCACACCACCACCAATCAAATTCCCAGTTATAAAACCAATATCCCTATCAGTTATACCATGCTTTTCTTGTTCTACAATGAGGCGCTTTGAAAAGTTGTCACCTCTTTCAGCGGCTTCTCTGGCCAAGCCGGTCAACCATATGCTGCCTGCCCTACTACTTTCCTTCGCTTTTGCCGGGATTGAATAAATCCATCGTGGAAGCTTTAGAGTCCATGGAATGGTTTCGGCAAGATTGTTGCATGGAATCACCAAATCAACGCCTTCCATGATAGCGAGAGCAGCTTGAGCAACTGGGTCATTAATGCCAGCGATGCGACGCCCCCATCCAATGATAGAAACTACCGAGCAGGAGTATCTCTCAATGCATTTAACGAACTTGTCTGGATTTTCCAGAAGTTCAAATGTTAAAACCTTAGATTCATCTCCCTGGAACGAGCGATAGTTGCGGATCGCTTGACTCCCAACCGCAGTGTGCTGAATACACAAATTTTTAGTTTCACTGAGCTCTATAACCTTAATCAAACCAACTTACCATCAATTTCCGTTGTTTTCTCCACTTATCTCCAT
Organism: Coleophoma eucalyptorum; assembly: GCA_026120035.1. NCBI lineage: Eukaryota > Fungi > Ascomycota > Leotiomycetes > Helotiales > Dermateaceae > Coleophoma > Coleophoma eucalyptorum. Next base: position 894,931 of record JALRME010000011.1, read on the forward strand.
AAACAAGACAGGGTTGATTTGAATCTGTTGCCTCAATCATATCTCCGATAGCGTAGAGTCTTGGGCGAGAGGAATATATTGCCGCACGTTTCTCGAGAAGATCAGAAATTGTCCACGCGTCATGACATATAATGACTGGGCGATGACCGTTCCAGATTGTAATCATAGGATTGTTGTACTTCTTCGACATCTGTTCCCAGTTGACCCAGGGTCTGTACCTCGGGATCTGAAAGTAGTTGCCAAACAATGGGACTGGGAATGGCCCCGGTGGTAGCATGCGTCGTTCTTTTAACACTCGTGCATAATCTGTCAACATATAGAGTAGCAGCAGTGATATAGAACTAATCACTACGACTGCGAGTAAATACATTGGTTGAACCGACATGATCGTGGGTTTCCAGGCGTCAATCGAAGCATCCATTATTATTCGATCAAAGGCTGATTCTGGACTTGGTCGTCTTCGGGGACCTTTCAGTTGAGGCAGATATTTTAATATTTTAAAGAGAGCTCAAATATGAATTCACAGCATCATGGTTCGGAAAAGAGGACTCGAGGTCTCTAACCCCTATTTATACACCATATCAGATTTACTTTGTCCCATCCAAACATTTATAGAAATACTAAATTGCGTGGACTTCATGAAGACAGGTCTATTGGTAGTTCTAATCGATAGTGGGGTTCAATCCGTGTGTGAGAGGCCATACTTGGTAGAGCGTGAGGTACATTGCACAACTTCCTATGGCTACATGGCCCAATCAGGAAAACCGCTTAAATCTTCCACTTTTAGCAACGGAGCTTGTACTTCAGAAGTAAGCTAATTAGATAAAGCAAAAGATAAACTGCACGGCCGGGGCTTCGTTATTCAATAAAAGTTACCGCTTTATTCTTCTGCTTCTAGTGAGACCCAGAGTAAAGGTAGTGTAAAGACGTTCGTTACAAGGAAGGCAATTTATACTTTCGAAAATTAAGTGTTAGATACACCGTAAGATAAGCTACTGTATACAACGACTAATTTTGTATGGATCAATCAGGAATACTAAAATACAGCAATCGTGCATTAATAATCAAATGAATGAGTACCTAGCCGTCGTAGAAGACAAATATACGCAACCCCACTCAATTAACTAACATTGGGTTTCCAGCCTCGTCTAGTATATCTATCCACCATGCTTCAACACCAGCATCTCTTCTATTCCAAACATCTTCCAATAAGTTCCCTACCTTGCTGACAGTGGAAAGTGGCACCTTGTGCCTAAGCATGTTTATAATGGAACGGAGGAACTCTCGGTCGGAGGAATCGGTAATCAATTGCCCCGCTGAGAGAATCGGGATCGAGCAAACATGCCACAGTCTGCTATCAATTGGGATCTGCTGCAAAAGTTCGATGGTGGAGCAAGCCAATTGCAACAGAAATTGAGATGTGGTCTCGACCTCGACCAGTAGGCTAGCGCGTTTTCGAATTAGGTACGGGTTATAGTTATAGAGAGTAAGTAATGCTGAGAGTCTGTAGGCTTCTGCTATACTGTAGAGCTCTTTATCACTATCCGCGGAAGAGTGATGTTGTTGCTCGTGCTCGTGTTGGAACGGCGTGTTGGGATGTTCCCACTCGAGCAATTCAATCTCAGCCTTATTAACCAGTTCGTGAAGGTTCTCTATCTTGGTTTCTCTACGCAGCTGCCGGACAATAGCTCCAACGCGACCAACAAGGGGCATCAAAGTTCCCCAAGTACCTAGTAAAGGATCTAAGGTAGTATTATAACCTCCCTCGGCCGTGAGACGATCTGTAATTAAGGATGCATATATAGCTGGTGAGGAAAACACAAGACTTTCATTATCGGAAACGAAGCTTAGCTGTGTTTCAAACCAGCAGAGGAAGTTTATCAAGAATAGGGGGACCTGCAATCCAGAGTTGATATTATGAGATAGGAGCTGCTTCGCGGCACTAAGGTGCACAGAGCCAGAGTTCTTGGAGTCGAACCAGAACTATGGAGGGAAAACTATTAGTACGATGCTTAAGTCTACTAAGTGATTTTCATTGTTTGGATTTTGAATACCTCTGTCGTGCCTAGGAATAACACGGTTGCTAGCATCTCTATAGAATAAGACTGCTGGTGGATATCTTTTTGAAGGATTTTGAGAGCCTTTGTACGATAGAACCATGCATAAGCCATATAGTTATTATCCGCATTACTGTCCGCCATACACATAGCCGCCATAGCGACTATGGTGAAGTTGAGTGAATAACTTCGAGATATGTAGTGTCGTAGATTTTCACCGAAATCATTAGCGGGCCCTTCGGTGATAGATATCATATTCGCTATAGTAGTAAAATAATAGTCGAGAAAGTATTTCTGACGGCAGTCTTCAGAAAGCTCTGAGTTAAAGGTTGGCAGTGAAACTGGGAACTGTGTGGTCGGGGTCGTCGTTAACAAGAATGTCATATCAATAGCACTATCTTGATCGTCATTAAGGCCTGTGCTGCCATCTCTTTCATTACAGATGGCTAGGTGGACAAATATATTAGCAACTTATATGAATTGTTGTCAAGGCCGTTGTTCCTTACTTCTACCTCTTTGATTAACATATTCATAACCTGTCTCCATTTTCTTCGACGTGGTCTTTTTTGTCCTCGCCAAGGGTCCCTTAACCCATCTATATTGCTTTTCGTAACCAGGGCAATTATTGCCTCTCTTTGCACATTGGTTACAGCCTGGCACACCTCTATCGCAGCGGATATGGCGATCCCGACAGCCTTCGCACCCTTCCAGTTATTATGTCAGCTAGGAACAGGTAACAAAATGGTAAGATAAATGATCAATTTAACAAAAACTCGATTCTTACCTCCGTGTACCCGGCGAAATTTAGGCGGTAAATTGGTGATAGGTACCGTAAACATTGTGTAAGCTGGATGTGGTAATTGGAACCGTGTTATGAGATTGGTTGTTAAACGCTTAGGAGGCATGTATTTAAGTAGATTGGGGGATAAGTTATGTAAACGCTAGAGAGAAGACGAGGAATAAATAACTACGCTAATAAGTTATTCAGTACTATAGTGATTAAATAATCCTACAAGCGAACTTGCCCGAGAGCTAGGTAGTAGATAAGCTACTCCACTAAGGTTTGCGTATCCAATCATAAGTATCTCTTTGATCTTCCGCTTTAGGTAAGACTAGCGGTAGGTTTACTAGTATATACCAGGATATTGATAAGACATTGTTGGAATATTAAAAGCACACTGTAGTAAATGTTGGTATACGCCTAATTTTGACTTTAGAGTACAGGTCAAATGAGCTGTGTAAAATGTAAATGATTCTTCTAAGTGAATGTGATGTGGCGGAGGAGGGCTATCAATACCCTCTCCGTTTGTAGCATCACATAATTTTCAAACGAGTGACCCGGCGTCATATCAAGAGCCTAAGAACGATATTCCGACAGTAAATTTTGAAATATTATGAAAACAAAATACTAACTTACCAATTCACTAACTTAACTAAACGACATATCTTGGTGTATTTTATGCATAACAAGTATAACGACCAAAGGTACGTAAATGTTGCTGGAAGCACTATATCCATTACAAAAAACCCTTGTCAAATACACAAAGAGTGGTGCTACGGCATGATAGGACTTCTCATAAGGTATGTAACAAGCACGCGTCCGATTTTTCACTACTTTCCGAATTCTTTCATGTACATAAATATCTTATATTCCACTTGCAATTCCTAAATTGATACCATATACATACCATTTCAACTTTCAACAATGGTATCAGTAATCCCCCACCCAGACGCAGACTTTATTGCCAATCGCCAAGACGGCTTTACCAATGCCTTTCAAACCGGCTCCATCGAGTCAATCATGGCTTATATTTCCGACTCGATCGACTTCAACGACCACGCAACCAAAACACACTGCTTCACTAAGCCGCAAGTACATGCCTACTTCACATCTATGTTCGATGCATGTAGAAACTGGAGTATCAAAACGCTCTCAGTAAGCGGACACAAGCATTTCACAACGTGGGAATGGGCGTTGACTATTAACCTTGCGGATAATACAGAAGAGGTGGAGGAAAATGGGGAGGGGGAGACGTGTAAAGAAATAAAGATGTTAGGAATCAGTGCTACTTGGTGGGATGAGGAGGGAAAATTGATGGTGAGGAATCATGATTATTCTCAGACTGTGGAGGGGTTTGGGTGGGATGAGAGAGGGGAGGGGAAGGCCAAATAGGACTAAGAGAGAGGTTTTAGATAATAAGATAGTTACTTTCTAGTAATACCAGATATCTTCTTCTTTTACAGGTTTTATATTTTTTTTCATCACTTCGACTATATTTAAAGAAATACAATGTGATCCTACAGAGGCATCTCAGCTAGCGATAGTAATACTTAAAACTTGGAAAACGCTATATCTAAATATGTCTACATGTTAGTAACCATTACTCTCATTCGTTTTGGGCACACTTTGATACTCTTCTTCTATGGAAAATTACTGATGATGCACTTGCAATGGCCGGTGGTTTTTACCTAGCTAAGCACAACGTGGGACTGTGATAGAGTTGTCATAAGTAGGGTAGTGTTGGTTGATCTATATACCTCTTATTTCAATAGCTATAATAGATAGGTCAAAATGCTAAGGTAAAAATATAGATGATTCTTCTAAGTGAGTGTGGTGGAGGTCTTATAAATACCCCTTCTGGGTATCGATTCGACCTCCGTAGTAATACAGTCATATGTAGTGTTTGCGCCTGAGCGCAAACACGGGAAAGAGCAAGTAGTATAGCGATATTCCAACTCTATACACCTATAGGTGGCGTAGCGATATACCAATACCTACATAAGGTGTAACGATGTTACTTCACGTGTAGGTGGTAGATATATCGATATTCCAACAGGTAGCATCATTAGTTTAATGTCATATTCAAAAGAGAGCGTCTAGGCAAGATAATTCTAAAGAGAGAAGGGGCAACAGGACTGACTTATAAGATGTGCTCAAGGCCAGAACATAAATACTGGGCACGCGTTGTCGAATAGAATCAAAAGAATACAAGGAGTACAATATACCAATTTCGAGATGATGGCTAAGTTTTTATTATGTTCATGAGATGCTTAAAAGTTGTTTCCCCTTCATGTGCCTCCATTACCATCAATAAACTCGACGATGAACTATTTTATTCTTCTCAATTACTTTTCTATCTCTAAACAGCTTAGAACTTTAAGTCCTAACAATGTTGATCCTAACTAAAATTGGGTTTCCTTTCACCTATCTCCTCGTAGAAACCGATCAAGGTGTGTTCAATAATGCCTCTTAGGTCTTCCTGACTGCGGTATCTAGTTGAATTTCGCGACTATTGCATCAAAAACCTCGTATGCATGAACTTCGGGATTAAAGTCCAATAGCCAGGCTTCCCGTTTTAAGTGCAATGACTTAGGGTCTTTCCAGATCTTATCCCAGTCGGCTTTGTGCCACTGCTCTCGTGTAGTGATGCCCATCTGCTGTGCTTGGTGTACGCGGTTGTATCGGATCGCTTCATACGCCCGCGTAGCTTGCGTTACGTTATTCTTGCCGCTCTTCTCGAGGCAAACCGCAATGGTTACCCCATCTTCGATCGCTTGGCTCGCACCCTGGATCGATGTGGGTAGGAAGGGGTGTGCAGCATCGCCGATCAGAACGATGCGTCCCTTTGGTGAGACGAAGGTAGGTAGTGGATCACGGAAGACGAGTTTATAGTCGACAAGTTTATCCTCGGGTGTGACCTTGACGAGTTCACGAGCAACCTGGCTCCAGCCTTCTAAATCATTCAAGACGTCTTGGATCTTTCCAGGATATTGCCAATCTTCATCAATATTAGCGTTATCTTTGTGGGTCATCACCCAACTAAAATCTTTGCCATTTTTTAGTGAGGTTGCTAGAAAATGTGTATCGGGTCCAATCTGCTGATGCGTTAGAAACCGTATAACATAGGTACCCATACATATGCATCCTAGAGGGCTTCCTTTATAAATCCACCGAGCAGGAACAAAATGAACATAACTTACCCAGCCAGTATGAGTATCTCCGTTTATCACTAGATGCTTCGTCAAGTTGTTCGTCTCCAGGATCTTAGAGTCAAACCATGAACGATAAACGGCATAGCCAGAAGCTTTGGGTCGATCTTCAAAGCCAAGTACTGCTTTTCTCCCTGGGCTCTTAACACCCTCTGCGGCAATAACGCAGTCGCCCATTATTTTCTCTCCGTTGGAAATTACGCCAGCACCCTCATCAGTCTCGAAATAGTCAGTGACATTCTGTCCCAATCGGACATCGATCCCCCGATCTAGGGCATGTTGCACGATAACTAGGTGTATCTCTCCACGATGGCCGCTAATACTTCTACCCCAATCATTTTTATCGGCGTCCCAGGTCTGCTTTGTGACGAATCGGTCTTTCCAGTCGAAATAATTTATGCCTGGACTCTTATAGAGTAGTGGTTCCAAGGTCTCCATAACATTTTCCCACTGCTTAAAAGCATGCCCAGCGTTGGAGTCGAATGTGATAAGGTCCCCCAATGGCTTTAATTCCTTGACCTTTTCCAGCAGGATGACAGAATGGCCTTTTCTATCGCATTCGATAGCAGCACATAAGCCACTATAGCCCGCGCCAACAATAACTACTTTGATACCCGAGGGTGGAAGCTTTGCGAATGTTGGCATCGTGAAAGCCTTAATAGGTGGTGTGAGAAATATATGGAAATTCACAACTATTCAGGCAAAGATTGATATTAGAGGAAGAAATATGGTTCTCTGAGCCTTTCAGATGCAATGAGATGCTGTTTCTTTATTCAAGCAGCACTATTTGCCCTTTTATATACAACTACTTTAGTAAACAAGCGAAATGCACAGGACTTGCCCTCACCGATATAGATAACGAACACGGGCTTGAAAAGAACTTGGCACCTCTCTAATCTAATTACGAACCATGATGCCCCCATGAAGTGAAGCCTAAGATGAAGTTGGCAGTACCACCCGAAACTTGAATTACGAACGCTGATAATTTTTGGGCAAAGTGGCTATGATTATGGGAATTACTGGTTAAATTGAATTTTGTCCAAGTTGGACCGGGGTTAGGAATTGCAAGCACACTAGGATGAACTAGGCAAATGTAAGCGTTGCCAAATCAGGCGAATGTACGCGCGATAAGAAGTTCCGATTGTTGGTATCGTGGCCAGAGGTTTGTTAAGTTGTCAATTGAGTTCTTATCTAAGCTTGCTAGCCGTTAAGTTATCGGTGTCCGTTCTACAGTGGAAATTGCATCTGGAGGTGGTAGTCGCAAAATTCTCTTTAAGAAGAGCTAAGTATCAAACTTTTGTGTGTTGTGTGTAGTGTATTGTGTTTACGGCAAGGCCACCATCACTTTCACTGCAACTTAAAACATCTCTAATAGTAACGATGATAAGTTCATCCGACGTCGAGGCTCCATCAGCTACTTCTAACCCTCCACTTTTCCCGCCAGGAACAACACTGCTCGAAAATGGTGAGTTGTAGACCGTACTTACTTGACTGCGATATTCAAACTGATAACCGATCGTTCTGGACAGCGACATTCAATACAGGACTTGGCGATAGCCATTTGATACGTGTCCCAGAACCATCTGATGACCCTAACGATCCCTTGGTAAGCGTTATGCTTTCGAAGGTTGTAGAAGACCCTCAGGCTAAGTCCTGCCACAGAACTGGACCAAGGCTCGTAAATACGTCAACTTCGGCTTAATCTCATTTTATACCTTGATGATATTTGTGATGTGAGTCGACCTCTGTCTTATAGGGTCTAATAACTAACATAAAATGTCATAGCCTTGATGTAGGCGCTGTGTGTTGGGGCGATTGGGTTATTGAATGGAGTGTTACCTATAATGACCTGAACAACGTCTTTGCAGCGAATCTAGCTGGGTTGGCCTTCGGTTGTGTTTTCTTCATTCCATTTGCTCTGAAGTATGGACGTAGGGTGGTCTACCTTGCCAGTGTTCTTACTACATTTGGAATGACAATCTGGATGGCGGAAGCCAATGGCTATAGCGCACTATTGTTGGCCAATCTCGTGTCCGGATTAGCTGGAGCTGCAAGTGAAGCTTTGGTCCAAATGACCGTTAGTCCAGTTATTAAACTCTGATATTAGAAACTAACGAATATCAAGGTCGCCGACATTTTCTTTGTGCACGAACGTGGAACTCTGAACGGCGTCTATCTCTTAATGAGCTCGGCAGGAGTAAGTTCATGGACTGTCTTATTGTTTATAGAAACTGACAGTCTAAGGCATATCTTGGCCCTGTAGCGTCTGGATACATCGTGGATGCTCAGGGTTGGAGATGGTTGTACTGGTGGTGTGCTATTGGCCTCGGTATCAGCGCCGCAGCTATGATCTTCTTTTATGAGGATACCAAGTTCCGTCCCGTTCTGCTGGGGCAGTCTGTCACAGCCCACAGTCAAGCTCAAGAGACGAAGAACGTAAATTGCGAGACCTGTAGCAAGGTGCAAACTTCTGAGACTGAAGGCCGGCCTGCGATCCCTCTGAAAACGTACCGCCAACGGATGACCTTACTCACAACTACGCCTGGATCTATAAGGACATTCCTTCGCCACGTATACCAACCATTTATTATTCTATTTACAATCCCAGCCGTAGCTTTAGGATCGGTGCTTTACGGTGGACTTCTTGCGTGGCTTGCTGTTTTACTCGCTAGCCAACCAGCCATCTTTAACTTACCCCCATACAATTTTTCTGCCAATGGTGTTGGGCTTCTCTGTGTACCAGGATTTATTGGGTCGTTAGTTGGCACAATATATGGAGGCCCACTCAGTGATTGGTCGATTATATTCCTTGCCAAACGTAATCAAGGTATATATGAACCTGAGATGAGACTTTACTTATCACTTTTCCCCGTCCTTGTAGGCCCTGCAGGAATATGGCTGTATGGATACAGCGCTATGGAGGTGAGTACAACAGCTTTCAATTCCCATAAGAAAATAACAATGACTCATATATGACAACTAGGGTATGCCATGGATTGTTCCATGTGTAGGCCTTGCCCTCTATTCGTTTTCCGTAACCGCAATCTCTGATACTACCTTAACTTACTTATTAGATTCATATCCCGAGGTAAGCGCTTGTTCTGAACATGTTTATACTATTACTAAACAATACGTGATCTCCTGACAGATTCTTGGAGACTTACTTGTTGCTATAGCATTTGTTCGAAATGGGTTATCTACAGTTATTACTTTCTCCTTCGGTCCGTGGGTTGAGGCTCTCGGCTATCGAAATACATTTCTTACTTGCGGATTTTTGGCCCTCGGCGTTAATCTATTAGTTATTCCGATGATAATTTGGGGGAAGAAATTTCGCATGCTAAGCGCGGGGAGATATGCAAGAATGGCTGAAAAACAGTTCGATCCACGAGCAGTGTAAAAGCTTTACTCAATCTCTAGTTAAGGTACGATGGCTCCTGATTTAGTATTTTTATATTTCATATTTCCCAAGGAACAAAAGAGGGAGCTGATGTTTATAAAAAAACGGGCTAGATGTGTTCTAAAGTAGAAATCCTAAGAACTTAACAGATACCGGTTATGTTTCATTTTACTGTTGAAAAGAAAATCCTTGAAAGTTTATTCACGATATTCGAATTATTTGTTGGAATATCGTTATTAGGTCTCTTTTGTACACCTGTTTGTAATAGTGTGTACTACCAATAGAGAAGGGTATTGATGCCCTCCTCCTCCACCTCCACATTCACTTAGAAGATTCATCTACATTTTTACCTCACATTTTGACCTGTCATCTATACAATTAAAATAAGAGGTAGACCAGCATTATTATTATTATTATTATTAGAAATATCTTATAAATCTATTCAATAAACTATAAAACACAAAGGACATAAAGAATACATTTTGTAACGTCTAGGTTATCAATCATTCAGGGATGATACTATAATTAATTTTACTATAAGTATCTCTATCTTCTTATATCAAGCAGTTTAGAAGGATACCGATGTCTCTTTCCTCTAGGATGAACAACCTAACCTTCTATCTCGTTCCAAGCTCTTTTGAGTCTAGCTAAGTCTTATAAAGGGAGTCGGCAGATATATATAGTCGAAGTATTCACTTTGGCAAAAGCTCTTACTTCGAAGGTTAAGTAGCAGAGGTAAGTGTATTGTAGATAATAGTGTTAAGTATATAACTTCGTTACTAATGAAGATTATTAAATTAAGTGCAAAAAAGCTTTTGAGCTAAGGAAACCATTCTACTTATATAAAACTCTGTATAAATCCATATGCTTATAAGCACCTAGAAGAAGACAAGGATCTAATTACAGAAACTGGTGATCTCTACGAATGGTTCTCTGTACAAGCCTCTCTCGCCGAGCCTTGAGCAATTGGTTTCTACGTGTTCGCAACATTCGTACATCTAGCCTGTTTGCTAATGATGTAGCTTTTGGTCTCTTAGCATTTTTAGGAATGGAACAAGGAAGAATTATTAAGATTCGTAGAAAAAAGGACAGAAGCCCAAAGACTGTAACGATCAAGAAAGCTACGAGCATTATATTATCGATTATCGATAACTCAATTCCTGTACTCTAGGTTTATGTCACCGAGTCTATAGCACCAATAGGTCCTATGCTAATATGCGGGCTTCAAGGCGATACTTGTATATAGATGGATGATTTAGAAAAACAGGGGAGTTTGGCAAATTGGCGACGGTGAGCCTTACGTAACTGATCTTTATGGTTCTCAATTGGTTCATACATGCACACTCTAATACCTAGAGACCCTCCCGACTTAATTTGAGCTCTTGCAGAATTAATAGTGCTATACGGTGCTGGGGAGCAGGAGTACGGTACTGATTGAATATTCATAGCCGTTACGCAAGCAGATGATCACCTACCTTATACCAAAATGTCGTGAACCCATGTTTTCTGAACTTCCGTCATACAGGCCTAGGAAAACGACATTGGAATCAAGCAGTCGCGTAATTGAAAATAATTGAATACCATCACAGCATATGGCGTAAGCTATAGCGTTCATGACGTGCTTGCTATGGCATGTCTCAACAGAGGATATAAAGGGAATCTAGCAAACCCCATCCTAATAGATGCAAATGCGACTTGATATTCTCAAAGGTTAGTTACACAGAATTCTTCTAAGATAGCACTGAAAATTGGGGAGCGGTTATTTTTGCCACGCGCTCAGGGTCAGAGACCGTCCTCATCTTCGCATCTGCAACATGGGAAACAAGCGAATGGCCCACTATCACTCCGGGGGTTGTCATATGTCTTGTTCTCTAGGCTTAGCCATCAGCGAGTTAGGATACGTAACTCTTTCTGAGGTCAATCATGATCACCACTACGTCTAGACCAGTATAGAAGTCCCGCTATATTTTGTGTCGTGGTATTTCCCTCTGCTGAACGCATTACTATCTCAAGCTGAGTTCCAGAGCCCTCTCCACGTTAATCCATCGGCGAAACCCGAACAGCTACGACTCAATCCGCTGAATCTCTTTTGGAGTGGTGGGCTTGTACATCTTCCCATAACGTAGGCGCGGGGGTTAGTACAGAACTTATCCAGGTGTCTCAATATTCCTTATCGTCCATGTACTTGTGACTGTAATGGAAGGAGGTTACTAGTTTACATCATATGTGCCAGAAGATATTGAAATATTGGTCCTCTATGAGACCATAAGTGGTGTATACCCCATCTATTGTTTGCTTTCCCATGAAATACCAAGATTCATCCAAAGCTCTGAGGCTTGGCTTGCATTGCACATCTGCATAGATTATGAGACCATTCCTCTTCCAGATATCCTGAAGATAACGAGGTAGCTGGGCAACAGACTGCCCCTAGATTCTATTTTATAGCTTCCTACAATCCCCTACTTGATAGCTCTTCCTAAATACCGATTTAATACTAGCCTTCATAAGCCACTCTACAACGATTCCGAATGGTACATGTTGCGACCGCAGTATGATGCACTACTTATCAATACAAGCCCCTGAAAGAGAGTGAAGTACTACCGGGCTTATCTCACGATAAGAGAGACCAGGTTTCTTTATAGCTAACCCTCTGGAAGCTGAGTACCTTGAATCAATAATTCTAAACTCCCGCATAATCTTCATATTCCGAAATCCACTTTAGAATGAATGGCTGGCTTAAAATGATAAGACTGAAAATAATTTGAAGATTCTACTGGTGAAGTATCTAAACCTGGTTTGTAGAAACGAGAATCCCCATGTTCAAGTCTGCAGGGCGATCTGAAAGTGGGATGGGATATCACTGTAGATCCACATCTAGTACGATTCGCCATATCTTTGCCAACTGCATCGGCTGAATCTATTAATTTGAGAAATTGAGAGTTAAGTATATTATCGCGGTCGCACTCCTTAAAGCTACCCGCCATTTACAAAGCTTACGACGCTTAGTTTTTTAAGTAAATATGTTGTCTACACCCAATGAAAAAGTGGTGCAAGGCTCACTGGACGAATTGAAAGATACGGCAACAGCAAACATCACCATTAGCCCGATTGACATCTCTAAAGAGAAAAATCAATTTAATCTGAGCTCGGATGAAAGCGATGGAAGCAAGACTTCTCACGAAGAACCTCAATATGACTTCTCATCTGAGGAATTTGCCGATATACCTGACCTGGTTAGGGAAATTGTTGGCTTTGAGGATGATCCAACCATTTCAGTAATAACTTTCCGTTCACTGCTCTTGTCAGCAGTATTTTGTGCTCTTGGAAGTACCGTGTCTCAGCTATCATAGTGAGTCTAAACCCATCTCGACCGGAGATAGGTGGCAATAACTTGAACATAGTTTCCGTACAACTACAGCGCCTTTCCCTATTTTCTTCGTGATTCTCGCGTCGGCACCATTAGGACGATTACTTGCTCGAATTCTTCCCGGATACACCGTACCACTAGGAAGATTCTCGTTCTCCCTCAACCCTGGACCATTCTCTATCAAGGAGCATGCAATCATTGGCATTGCAGCAAATGCGGGAAGCCAGGGCCAATGGGCTAGTAGGTTACTATCGTCAATTTCTAAGGATTCTCTGACAGGTATTAGCATATCTGCCGACCAATGCGGCGTTGTACTACGGCATCACTATGAATCCCGCCGTAGCATTATTCTTCGGCTGGGTTAGTTGTGGTTATTCAGACACTGGATATGATGCTAATTGTGGCATAAGGGCGCTTCTCTGCTTGGATTTGCCTTCGCAGCAATGGGTAAGTCCAGTTCTGTGACCGGTTTAATTTTACTACTAAGAGATCGCAAGTCCGCAAAATCCTGATCGACGATCCTGAATTCATCTTCCCTCTTTCTTTACAGCAAGTCACTTTGTACAGGGCTATGCAGGGACAAAGCGAAACTCATAAGGCCACAGAGAAAAAGCGGATGAATGTAAGGGTGCCATTTTTAATCGCTGTAGTTCAAGCTGATCAATCCATGCATAGGTATTCTGGCTGCTCTTGCTTGGTACCTTCGCTTGGCAATTCCTGCCCGAATATATTTTCCCATTCGTGGCATCTCTCGCTCCTCTCTGTTGGTTTGCAAGCCGAAACCATGTAGTCAACTTCCTTGGAGCAGGTCGAGGCGGTATTGGATTATTGAATATCACTCTTGATTGGTCAAATATTACATCCACTGTTATCACGTATCCATACAGTGTTCAAGTAACCGTGTTTGTGGGCTTCGTCATCACAGTAAGTCTCACCACTCTTGCCGCCAGAATATTTCTAATCCTTACGAAGACCTGGATTCTGATTCCCGTCGCATACTTTGGCAATATTTGGGGCTCTCCAACGTACGATATCATGTCAAACGGAGTTTTTCAGAAGAATGGGTCATCATATCCTTTTACTTCACTAAGTGAGTTTGTATTTCTTCCGACTAAACCGCTTGCTAATGTTTTCGTAGTCTATACCGATGCTAGTGGCGTCCAACGTGTCAACGAAACAAAATACGAAGAAGTTGGCCTAGCTTACTCTGGCGCCCAATACACATGGGAAATATTCATGGTACGTCGTAAAACGTTCTCAGCTTATTCGGATGCAATTATTCAATCTATCTAGTGGTACGCCTCATATCTATCCTCCTTCGTATGGTGTGGTTTGTTTTTGGCACCGAAATTCAAAAAGATTTGGAAAGCTAGAAAGCAGCTTGGTGAATACCACACCGACCGTTTAAGGTATGGATCGTTTTAAAGTTCATCCAGTATAGGTGATCTAACTTTGTCCAGTCGTATCATTCAGCAGTATCCAGAAATGACGAAATGGTAAGGCTCTCATCATCTATGATAGGATTATTTCTAATCATTGGTTAGGGAATGGGCCCTTCTCACTGCAGTGCCCATTATCATTTTGTTGATTCTTGTTGCGACTAACACGGTGTGGATGCCCACGTGGACCTACTTCGTGGCCTTAGCATTTGGGGCTGCAGCAATGTTACCTATGGGTCTTGTTTATGCAGTTTCAGGATATTCTATCAAAGTAGGACTATTTAATGAGCTTGTTTATGGATGTGAGTATTTATCTCTTTCCATGCAAGCATGGGTTGACTGATACGTCGTCAATTAGATATGATTGAAGCGAAAGGATCATCACGGCACCCTCTTGGCCAGCTTGCCTACCGTATTATCTCCGGTAACGTGTGGTATGATGCACGAGTTGTACTGGAGGATCAGAAGGTAAACTTGCTTGCTTGAAGAATAATCATAGTTTTGACTGACATGCTACAAAGATTGGCCACTATCTCCACTTGCCCCCTCGAGATGTTATTGGTATGCAGATCATCGCCAATATGCTTGCCCTTCCGGTAAACTACGGAGTTATGCGCTGGGTCCTTGCATCCAAGTTTGACTACGTCAGTGGGAAGGTCACTGATCCATCGGGTCAGTGGACAGGTCAAGATTTCAAAAGTTATAACACCGCAGGTATTCAATATGCCCTTGTCGGGCCCAAGAAACTATTCGCGTCATCGTACTTCAGCCCAGTTCAATATGGTCTTCTAGCCGGAGCAATAACACCCATGATAATCTGGTTACTACACAAAAAATTTCCGAAAGCTCGATTCCATCTCTGGAATTCAACAATCTTCTTCGCTAGCTCAGCCACCTTTTACGGGAATCTAAGTACAGGACCATTCACTGCTATACTTATTGGTACATTCTTCAACTACTATCTTTATCGATACAGGCATCAGTTTTGGAACAAATGGGCGTACATCATCGGTGCGGCATTAGATACCGGATACAACGCAAATTTGTTGTTTATTTTCATCTTTCTTGGCACGACTGGTACAGTTATGGTCAACTGGTGGGGCAACAACGCCGATAGTGTTGAAAGGTGCTTCGCACTCTGAGCATGCCACCTTGGCATAGTTCTTAAAACCCAAACTAGTCTTACTACAGTACAAGTTCCTGGCATGTAGCAGGTTTGATTGAGCCTGGTTTTATTATTTTATAAGCATTCTCTACCGAGTAGGATTCGGTGATTCAAGCGATCTGGCGGATCACATCAGGGTGTTTATTAGGCTCATGATCGAGCGCCTCTCTCTCTGTCATATAGCTCCTTAGACAATATGTATTTACAATCTATAAAAGATTATTATTTACGGTGTCCAAGCACCCTCTAAGTCAGCGATAGTGATTTTCGTAATGTCATGAATCAGATGCTCTGTGTTATGAATTCGTTTGACGATAATGCTCCTTCTTCATAATAGTCCACTCTTTACTACCCTTTGTTGATAGAGTTTCGTAGGCTTATAGGATTATTGAAGAGTGGTGGCATTGGTTGAGCGTAGGTGTGCAACATACCGTAATGCTCACAGGGCCAATCATTCTCCCGAGGGCCTGTTGCGACAGTGAATGGTCGTCGTTGTACATAGAATCAAAGGAGACATTATGCAGTGTGACATGTGGACAATCAAATATCCGGTGTTCCATGCAACACACTATTACCCTAAACCCTGTGTCTGTCAGCATGCAACCTATCTTATTGGCTTCTAGGTCAGATCGTTGTGGAGGACAGGAGGACATTAACTTTAACGAGACGATAGCAAGCCTTCACACCGAGCCGACCTATGGCCATAATCAACAGGCTGTCGAACTATTGAACTTGACACAAAATTAGAAATATATGAATGAAAGTCCAATTCTAGGGAAAGTAATACTTATGAGAGATTTGAGAGCCGCCATGAGAGAAAGAATACAAAGGACATCAAATATGTCAAGACGGACTAACAAAAGGCCGATTGAACTAGTAGTACGACACCACATATAAGTATCTAATCCGAAAGGCCCCTTTCTTCTTACGTGTTATGATCAAGGTGGCCTTGTACCATTCCACGACATACCGTAGCTATTTTTCCGCCCTTGAGTTCAACCACCATGCCTCCCTTGGATGTTCTCATCGTTGGTGGCGGGGTTGCCGGCCCAGCTCTCGCCTACTGGCTGTCGGGTATTGACGCCAACATTACCCTCATCGAACGCTTTCAGCATATGCGAGCTACAGGTCAGCAGGTGGATCTTCGCGGCCAAGGTGTGCCTATGATGAGGAAAATGGGCATTGAAGCCGACGTGCGAGCCGCAGCTGTTCAAGAAACTGGCGCGCAGCTCATTGATGTGAAGGGGCGAACGAAGGCCTTCTTCCCAGTTGCTCAGAGTGGTTCTGGGAGACAGGGTTTCACGTCTGAGTACGAGATCATGCGCGGCGATTTGGTTCGGATTCTATACGGACTTACTGAAAAGTGTCCCAACGTACGCTATTTGTTCAATACTACCGTCGAAAGCTTTACGCAGGACGAAGAGAGTAATCCTAACGGCAAAGTCTACGTAGTCTTTCAGGGTGGTCGCAAGGAAGACTTTGATCTTGTCGTTGGTGCAGATGGAAGTGTTTCAAAGACACGCAGAATGATATTAGGCCCAGACGTTCTGGATGCACGGCATCCGCTTGGGGGTTATATCGGATATTTTAGTATCCCCTCGAAGCTAGGAGACTCAGATAGAGCGACCATCTGCCACTTGCCTGGGTCCCAGAATCCCCGAATCGTTGGGACGAGGAAGGATTGCCCGGATCTTACGCGTGTATACATGCTTATATACGGGAAAGTCAATGCCCTTGATATGGCCTATGAGTCTAGGAATTTAGTAGAGATGAAAAACGCTTGGGCTCCCCTATTTCAAGACGGTGGATGGGAGTGTGATCGATTTATGGATGCACTACAACATGCTCCTGAAGCAGATGATCTGTACTGTACACCATTCGAGGAGGTTCGGCTGCCCAAGGGATCCTGGTCGAAGAGCCGAGTTGTGTTACTTGGTGACTCGGCACACTGTCATACTGCAAGAGGTGTCGGGTGTACGTGGGCTCTCGTAGGGTCTTATATCTTGGCAGGTGAAATTGCGACCCTGTATAAGAAAGACAAGACGTCGCCGACAGCAGCTGTTGTGCAAGGGGCGAGGAATTATGAGGAAAAGTTCCGACCTATAGCTACCTCAACGCATGGAGGTAGTCAGAAGTTCTTATCTCTATTCTTTCCTAAATCAAGTTTTGGAATCTGGTTGTTGCATGCAGTTGCCAGAGTAGCAGCGTTAATCCATCTTGATCAGATGGCCGGGTTGAATATTAAGGCGTCAAAGTGGCAGCTTCCAGACTATCCGGCGTTAGAAAGAAGTTGATTTGATTTGAGCCTAAAAGGAGCCTTGACTTACTGGATTAGTGAGTGATTTGGCTTACTATGTACATCAACCGATCTCTTTTCCATATGATAGCCACTCTTCTCTAATATACACTTATACTTCTCTTATCGTGATCTACGTGGTAATCGTGATTTGGATTAATGCTTGCATTATTTCTACCGTGAAAAGCTGATAAGGATCAATAATCTAGAGATTATCTTCCCTTCTTCGAAGTGGTTTACTGTTTCGGTCATACTAATATGATAGGATGTTGCTGTTCCGGATAAAACATTTTGTTCTTGGGGAATAAGTGGGAGTAGAGGTTGCGGCTAAGGTGAGTACCGTCCAATAAAATGGCGAAATAGTCGGAGCCATCTGAACCTTAGAAAAAAAATCTTTCTTAAATCGTAGAGCTTGTAAAGAATGGAAGAATAAGTTGTAGGATCACTATCTTTCCTGTATCTAAGTGACATATACCTCGTTTGATATCAAGGTTTTTGGTGGCGCGTTATCCGGAAAGCTATTATCCAGCTCCCAGGACTTAGGCATTGACCTTCCCCAACTTGGGCTAAGCGGCTTAGAGCTCCAAACTTTAAGGGAAGCTGTCCGGGTACACAATATCCATCGTGACAATTAAAGGGATCCTGGGAGATGCAAAGTCGGGCCACTAGATAAATACTCTGAAAACAGGTTATCCGTCATTAGATAAGGATTGTGAACCCCTGTACTAACATCCGTCTTCTATGGAGTTTCCAAGGTAGTATATTGACTCCAAGTATATAATTGCAGGCTTGCCTTGTTACTTTGAATCTAAATTGGTCGGCAAAAATAGTGACTACTTTCCACCCTTTCATTGGAATTATTTTCTACCATGGCTACCGAAGCTTCCCATTCACGATTTTCGTGGCACAATGCTGCTGTAGGGCCTTAATCTTAGAGATCCGAACTTTACCATCTGACAATCTCCATAGATCGTGCTATCCTTATGCTTGGGTAGTGTTTGCTATGGCTACGACTTTAGTATTGCCACATTCACCTTTGGTCAACCGACGTTCTACTCGTACATGAACTTGACATCGGATGCTACTCAGGCAAGCCTCTATGCTTACTCGAACAACATGATCGATACGGTTCTCGGCCTTTTTTCAGCAGGAGCTGTCTTTGGGGCTTTCTTTGTAGCATGGTTTTGCGATGCATATGGCCGTAAGAAGTCCATTATAGTCGCGGCTATCATAAACATCATTGGTGGTGCTCTTCAAGCAGGCTCTGTAAATATTGGAATGTTCATTGCTGCACGTTTCATCACTGGTTTTGCTGCTGGTAAGAACCTCTCTTACTGCTTACACGATTTCTACGTTACTGATTTACTCTCTCAGCAATGTTCGTTACTCTGGTTCCTATCTATATCACAGAGGTTGCCCCACCAGCCATTAGAGGTTTTCTCGTGGGCCAACACGGTTTGTTTCTCATACTGCTTTTGACGTTCTTTTGATCCATTCTGAAAAGTATACTAGGCGCTTCTTTCCTTTTCGGCTATACTTTGGCATCGTGGATATCGGTCGGCTCATTCTTCAAAGGCGACTCAAGCTTTCAATGGCGATTTCCCGTCGCGATGCAAGTATTCTGGCCTGCGTTACTGCTGGTCTTTGTTGGAGGAATTCCAGAATCCCCACGTTGGCGTAAGTGTTTTATTAGTTTTCCCTAAGTTATGAAACTGAAAAGGGTTCACAGTCATCAGCCACAGAGAGACCGACAAGGCATGGGATGTCATCTCTCGCTTGCATTACAGTTCAACAGACCCATCACAGTTGTTCGCTCGTGAAGAGTTCTTCCAGATGACCTCTCAGATCGCAGCCGATGAAGCAAATTATGGTAAAATCAGTATCATTGACATGTTTCGCAAGCCAAACTTTGCTAAACGGATGATCGCATCAGCCTTGATCATGGCCACGTCTCAGCTGACGGGAAATCTTGTCATTTACAGTATGGTACCTCTCTACTTTGAATGGCCAGTACTGAGACTTGCATAGGCAATATAGCAATCCTATATAAAGGATTGGGGCTTAGCAGCAGCGTTTCTCTTCTCGTCTCGGCTGCATACATCACCTGGGCATTTGTCTGCAACTTTATCAATGCCACTTTTCTTGACCGGCTAGGCCGAGTTCGCTCCATGAGTATGTTCGCAATATTCACTCCTCTATCGCCCCCATTACTGATTATTTGGAACAGTCATTGGATTCAGCAGTGGAGCAGCTGTCATAGCCATTGAAACTGCGCTTGTTGCTACTTACGCTGGGACGGATAACAAGCCCGGTCTGTCGGCAACAGTCGCGATGCTATTTGCCTATATCACAACGTAAGTCTTTGAAACATATTTAACATACTAGAGCTTATAGACCATTTTAACAGCTATGGTGGATTCTGTGACACAACAATCTACGTGTATTGCGCCGAAATCTTCCCTACTCATCTCCGCGCAAAAGGTATGGGATGGAGTATAGCCGTCTTCATGTTGGCAACGATTCCTTACCTTGAAAGCTTCACGCTCGGCTTTTCCGTGATTGGATGGCGGTACTATCTTATATTTATTGGAATGGCAGTTTTGGCAGTCCCCGCAATCTATTTACTCTGCCCTGAAGTAAGAACTTTTGAGAATCCTATTGGAGACAAAAATACTGACTCTATGTAATTAGACGAAAGGATTATCTCTGGAAGAAATCAATGGTCTATTTGGAGACGAGGTTGTTGTTAAATTAACAGGTGTTTCGGATGAAGAGCGAGTGAGGCTAGAGGAGGCAGTGGGAGGTAAGCGGCAAAGAGATCAGAATGACACAGCAAATGATTGCGAGAAAGGAAGTATTAAGGAGTCTAGCCATGATATCACGTCTGTTTGAAAAAACAAATCATTTGAGGATTGCTATGTCCGAGGCTAGATAGAAAGACACGATCTTGTTATATTGTTTCCGTTTAGAACAGCGGTTCAAGATACTCAAGTCTAGAATTACTACATATTTTAATATTCACTGGTAGATAATCTACTTTCGGCAAGGGAGGAGAGTCGTATTCGGGGCAAGCAAGCATCTAATATTCACAACTAATCCTTTCCAATGCTGTGGAACAGAAAGTCTATCAAGATCCTCAGTGGTGAGTACACAATGAATTTGCGACAAGATGGGTATATTCGTGATAAGTAAACTGGGTGTGGTCCAATATATAGCCAACTAATCAATATTATGAAGCTTACAATATCCAAATTCTAAGACCTACGGGCAACCCTAAATATACCAGCTTAAACGAATCCAGCCAGTAGGTAATCTCCAACAGTCCATATTACAGCGCAATCGGCCCCAAAGTAAACTTACAGCCGACAAAGTACGTCAGTCATGAGTCCAAGTTTGTTGACGGTATTTACTCATTATAGATTAACTGCCGTGGGAGATAACAATCGCCATATCAATGACTAGCAGATGTGATTTTCCGATAACAGACCTTACAGGAAGCAGGTTTGGATAATCCTTATCCATGATAACCTACTACGGACATATAGCCTTGATGAACGTGCACTTTTCCATTGGCTCGCGTACTCGCATGTGGATTATGCCTAGCAAAGATAAGGTGATGCGAGCAGGTGTATCGAAATTTCGTTCAGAAACCGAACCCTGCTCTCTTTGTGTATTGTGGGCTGAATAACTATTCTGCAGGGTGAATGTAGGTAATATTTTGATGTTCGGGGGAAATTGTCTGATCCTCCAACAGCCGATAGGTTAATGCTCTTCCGGTGCTAGAGAGCCGAGCTAGGTTAGTGTTAAAGCTTCATACGCCAAGTCCATACCTCACGAGACCTTCATACACTACTATTAGAGTAAGATAATTATCAGTAAAGTATGCACCTAAGACCCTTTATCTTAAATGAGGAGTATTAGGGTATTGAGTGGACAAGGATGGCCTCATTTCATACAATCCCTCTCCGATAGGATAATCTGTATCCTTAACCTTGTAACAGCCAGCTGGATAATGTTGGTCCATTGGATTTAGTAATGTATATTTTAGAGAGAAGAATTCGAACGGGGGAACAGATCACAAAACATCTACTTTCTCAACTACTCACTGCTCACCTCTAGACCTTTTAAGCGTTTAAATCTCTAAAGTTTTCAATACCACTTTCTTACTACCTACCGAGACTTTCACAACTATGTCTATCCGCCAGTACAAGGCGGCAATCTCCCAGGCCGAACCCATTTGGTTTGACCTGGAAGGAGCCGTAAAGCGAACCATCAGTCTCATCGAAGAGGCCGCAGCCAATGCCGCCTCTCTAGTCGCCTTTTCTGAAGTCTGGATTCCAGGTTACCCTAACTTCCTATGGGGTGGCACGTACAGTGAGAATATCCCGCTTGTTGCGAAATACATGAAAAATAGCATGTCTGCCCATGGACCGGAAATGCTACGAATACGCCAAGCGGCAGCCGCCAACAAAATTTATGTAGTCCTTGGCTTCAGTGAGAGAGTTGCCAGTAGCCTATATCTGGCTCAGGTTCTCATTGATTCCAAGGGCGATGTCCTTCTACACCGACGCAAGATCAAGCCCACTCATTTAGAGCGAACACTATTTGGAGATTCTACTGGTGATTCGTTGAAAACTGTTGTCGACACGCCCCTAGGCAAGATTGGTATGCTCAACTGCTGGGAGCATTTACAACCTCTTCTCAAGTACCATACCTACGCACAAGGAGAGCAAGTCCATATTGCCGCGTGGCCATACAATGGCGAAAGTATTGGGGATGAGCCCTGGTCTGTCTGTAACGAGGCGAATGAAATTACGGCTAGCAGAATGTATGCTATCGAGGGAGGTGCTTTTGTTTTAGTAACCAATCAGCCTATCAGCGCTGAAGGCCTCAAGAAGAATAGCGAGGGTCATAATGCTACAGGCAAGACTTTTATGCTCGGAGGAGGTGGTGGAGGCGCTGCTGGTGTATTTGGACCAGATGGTCGCAAGTTGACTGAAGCCACTGATCCTACTTTCGACGGCCTTATCTACTGCGATATCGACTTGGACAAGATTGATTCTGCTAAGACTCTTGCAGACCCCGTGGGCCACTACTCTCGACCAGATCTCTTGCGTCTTGTCGTAGACGATAAACCAAAGCATTATGTTGAGAAAGCCGACGGAACTCCGCCCCCAACTCTAATTTCCTTCTTTAAGCCTCTTGGAGAGACAGTGGCGGAGTTTGAAAAGGAATCAGCCCGTTAATCAGCGTTGTATAACTGATTCTATAGGCCACAAGTACTTGCTACAATATGACTGGTCTTTAAGGGTTATGACCTCCGCAATGCCTATCCTGTACATAGATTTCACCCTTAAAAACTCAATACCGCAGTAGTAGATGCTATATGATATGTACAGCGTATCTCCTAACAATATTCAAAAGAAATTTCTTTTAAATATATACTATGACAGAGTGTTACATTTCTTCTTGATTATACATGGGTAGAATTTCATCAAATCTCATCCCGAACAGATCCTGATTTAAATCCACTGGGCCTGCAAAGTCGGATGAAGTGATTGTAGTGTCGTATTCCAAGAGCCAGTTTATATCATCTGGCATAGAAGAGAAGAAGTCTTCAGGTCCAGAGGCCGTAGATGGTGCGGATATCTCCGAAACAATGGCTGGCGCATTATTTGGCACTTTGGCGGGAACAGTCGAAGTTTCCGGGCGCTTGTCTTGCGAAGATGATTCACTTATTGCCCATTCCTCAGCAAGTAGCTGCAAAGCTAAAATAGCTCGACGACTCCAACTCCATGCAATACTCATTTCTTCTAGGCAAGAAATGTTAAATCTCAGTAATCTAATAGCTGTGCGCCGCACCAGTAAATCGTTCGAAGTAGCATTGAAAAGGTGAATGATAGACCCCGTGCCAACAGCATGGACAGTGGAGATGGGTATTTTCCTCTACATGCGATAGTTAGCTATTAAGATTTGAGAAAATCTAAGAATCACGTACCAGGGTGTAGTGGCTTTTATAGGCCCTGACTATGTTTGAAATTGCGTCAGCAGAAGCTGTACAGGCGTTATTATGCGAATAATCATTTGTAGAGAGAAGGTCAGAAAGAGCAGTGGTGGATGAACGGCGCCGCAAAAAAGGTCGGTGAAGTAGAATACTAATGACATGATATTGAAGACTAATTAACTGTTAGACCCCTGGGAGACAATTCAGAGAATGATTTACTTACTGAAAAGAATAGATATGTGGTGGAAGGGATATCTTGATTGATGTTGGTAATTTTAGAAAGCTAGGAAGGTTGTTGTAGAAGGTGACCACTTTAAGATAAGTTTGTGTAGCTAAATCTTCTTTCTCAACCAGGCTTAGGCTACTATTTGGGGCATATCTGTGGATATATTAATATTTTATAGAAACATAATTTCAACAGAGGATAGTTACATCTCATCTAATGTGTTAGAAGCAATTCGAAACATCTTACAGGTATAACGCAGATTCGAAACACTTCTAGACATTGGATACAGTGTTGTTGGTGCGCCATCAGGATCTTTCCATGAACTAAGCTCAACTTCTGGGAGTAAGGATGGTTCTTGAGCAGTAATATCACGTTCTTGTATTATACCCGGGCGACCTAAGCCTAGACTGAAAAGCCTAATCCTCATTGTCAGCAGGTCTCAAGTAAGTTCCAAGGAACAATAATTACTTGTCGAGCATATAGCAGCCCCACCAGGCGATACTTCGAAGTTCTGCTTCTTCTTCAGATAGCTGATTACTCTTAACCCACCTATCACAATTAAGGTGAAGTCCTAGATTATATGCTGTGCGTATTGCAAAGCCTATTGACCTGTTAATAGCTATACATTGGAAAGCAAATCCGATATGCCTACCAGTATAGGTCCAACCGAGAGCCTCTTTATTGACGGCCATTTCACGTAATCCCAGTAATAAAGCAGCAACAACAGTGGATGTGACTGGGTGATGGGTTTCAGTTTGAAGAAGTAATTTAGCATGCTCTGCAAAGCTCTCGCCCGCTGTGTTTGGGTCTTCTTTGTCCGAGCGAACTTCCACCCTGTCTGAATATCGGGAAGCCAGCGCGAGAACAGAATAGAGCAATAGTGGAGTGAGATATCCATTCGGATTGTTTGCCTCTAAGCCGCGACAGAATAATCTTTCATGCACAAGATATTGCCAAGGGTTCTGCCATGTCCAGTAGAGTGCTAATAAATGATCTCGTAGCTCTGTAGGAATTTGTGGCCAAGCTGGATGAGGCATGTTGTCATGTAGGGATATCGGAGGCACTGCACTAGAATCCACAGCGTCATACTGGTGGTGCCGGAGGAGATTGAAGTAGCTTGGGGCACCAAAATATCTCAGTCGGCCATCTTCAGCCACACGCAGGTGGCCATACAAATCTGTCAGGTCTTCAACCGGATCTCTGACACCATTGGAGCTGGCTTCATGCATTTCTCGAGCTTTGGGAGATGGATCTTTAACCTGGACTTCCGCGCTGAAAGCGGGATCAACTCTGAGAAGAGCCGGTGGGGCTGTGGCACCTCCCGGGGTCACTTGCTGGTATTGCATCAACTGTTGTTCGAGGAACTGAACTCGACTACGAAGAGCATCTACATAGCGCTTACTCGGCGGTCTAATTCGTAGTTAGATTGTTGGAAGCTGGATACAAGGAGTAAGGCAGAGTTCACGTTACAACTTACTTCCGCCTCTCGTTCTCGAAAGCATATTGGCACTGTCTTTCATCACGAAGGCAAGGACCACATCGAGGTTGCTCACCATCACACTATAGTGCATGTTTATCAGTCCGAAGGGTCTAGGATGGAGGTAGAAGGGTTCATCAACGACTTACCCGTATTCTCTTGGTGCGACATGGTCCGCAAGCAACCGACACACGTTGACGACCTGCTGGCTTTTGTGACATGCCTTATACGCTATATGATGCCGTCGTTGGTAAAGTTCTGGTCCACAGCTTTATATTATAGTACCAGTTTAATCGCTCTGCTCGTCTCTTGCTACGGCCATGCTGTAGAGTAACCGGTGCCGAGTAATGTACTGTCACGTGATTTAGCCCCGGTCAGTCTCTAAAGGGTTAGCCTTATCTAGACTAGCGGATAGACCACCTTTTGACAGTACGTAAGCGATAAGCACCAGCTGTGACACGTGACATGGATACGTGCCAGCCATAAAGACACACAGACATGTATAAAACATAGCTTGCTACAGCGGTATATTAAAGTTCTTACACGCGATGGGTAAGGCGACTCTTCAATGGCGCAGCATATTAATTGACTGACCTGACTTTAATTCGCATAATAATTGGCACCTAGTCGTGTAGGTCACCACCTTAATCTACCGTGCATCCGCTTTTAATGTTAACTCCGAATTTCCGCACCCGCGTTCAACTTCAATTTATCTTCATTTTCACTGCTTGTACCGTGAGGCTCTTGGTAGTCCGGTTTCCTATTCTTGCTTGATTTCCTATCTTCCTATTCTCCTTCGTTTCCTTCAATGCGCTCTCTCTCCCGGCCTCTTCTACGGCGTCGTCCATTACGGGTCACCAACCAATGGCTACAGAAACAGTCTCCAGCTCATACAAGAGCAATTGCCTCTGGAAGAGCTGCAGCAGTAGCTTATGCTTGTTCTATGACAATCCCTAAGGCTTTGGGAGCTGTACCAGAGGACTCGGCCGTCAAGGCTCACCATTTGAAAGATGGGAAAGGCTTCACCAATCCATGGGAATCGTGGAAACAGATGTCGGGCCCCCAGATTGGAAAAGCCGTGCTATGGTATGTAGTAAAGGTCAAGACGATCTGGACAAGATCTAATGGATTCCAGGGGAAGAATTACGGGGAAGTTTAAATCGCCCGACACTACCCCACCCACAGTCCCGGTCGTCCAACCTACCTTTCTCCCATCTAGAGTAACTCCACAACTACGAGCAACCTGGCTTGGCCACGCATGCTATTATGTTGAATTCCCCAGTGGTTTGCGGGTTCTCTTTGATCCTGTATTTGAAGAGCGCAGCGGTCCATTCTCTCTTTTGGGACCAAAGCGGTACACCCCAGCACCATGCAAAATCAATGATCTCCCTATTGTTGACCTGGTGGTAATAAGCCACAGCCATTACGATCATCTCTCTTACCAAAGCGTAATGGAGATACACAAGAATCACCCCAATGCCACCTTCCTCGTTGGCCTGGGACTCAAGAAATGGTTCCACAATTGTGGAATAAAAAATGTAGAAGAACTCGATTGGTGGAACGACATCGATATTACTTTATCTCCAACCACAGGCGAAAAACATATTACAAATGCGTCCACAGCGAGTGCTCCACACACAAACGCAGAGAGTTCAGATATAACAGCACGCATCTCCTGCCTGCCATGTCAACACATTTCAGCACGGACGCCGTTCGACATGGGCGTCACGCTGTGGTGTTCCTGGGCCGTAACTTCTGGAGGGAAGTCTGTCTGGTTCGGCGGAGACAGTGGTTACCGCGCTGTACCCGAAGTTTCAGAAGACGTGGACGATTACGGAGAGGAATATGCACATCTTCCGCGCTGTCCTGCATTCAAGCAGATTGGCGATCTGAGAGGACCCTTCGACCTAGGATTGATCCCTATTGGAGCTTATGATCCAAGATATATCATGAGTTCCGTGCATGCGAATCCGTTCGACAGCGTGAATATTTTCGTAGATACCAAATGTAAGAAGGCGATGGGTATCCATTGGGGAACGTGGGTGCTCACCGGTGAGGCTGTCCTTGAGCCTCCGATCTTGTTGAAGCAAGCTTTGAAAAGGAAAGGGCTGCCAGAAACAGGAGTTTTTGATGTCTGTGATATTGGAGAGAGCCGGGAGTTCTAGCATTGCTTGGTTGCATGGAGTCTGGAAAATGCCTTAGCACAACTGTATTATATTATGTCAAACCACACTCTAAATCGATCTGCTTAATAGCCTTAAACCAGAATTATTTCAAAAACAAAAGGTTCTGGGATAGTTACTAGTATTCTGTATATGATATACAAAGCCGTCAAATTTATCGGAATGATTTCCTATCTAGTTGTTTCAAAACATGCTTACAGGCTGGGCATTTGATATTCATTCTAAATATATTGAACAAAAATGATATACAATTCGGGCTACATACGTTATTTTCATCAAGTGCCTTGATACAAAAGAAAAGGCGAAAGATCTCCTCTTTTTAATATATTATAAAATTCAATTCAAGAAGTACATAGCTCAGTGCTGGATCAGTTTGTGTAATCTTGGAGTCCCCTCTCGCTTGACGGTACCGTATAAACCGTGCCTGACGATCATTTAGCCATACATGGGCACAATGCATAGCCAAATTTGTATAGCCAATCACGCGCGTGGGCAAAGCAAATCAGCTCTCGTGCTGGTGCATTAAGTAGCTAAGCCTGCAGCGATTGGGACTCGACGGTTCCATCGCTCTGGACAGTGGCGCCATGTTACTATAAGGCTGAAGCAACCATCAGTGATGCTGATTAGATACACTCTGATAAGGATGAATATAAGTGTTAAATTCTCGAATTTTACCATCTTGCTATGTTGTAAACTACACCTATAATTCGGTCTTCACGTATTTATGGTGGATCTTCTGTTACCGTGAACAGCACTGTGCCTTAGACTGTCTTGGAGATTCAAGGTTCAATTAGAGAGGGTCACTGCTTGAAAATATATTCAACTATACTGGAATTTCTACTTGGTAACTGAAGGTTATCCTATATATTAAATTTAAGGATTCGTGGAATATGAAAATATGCTAACGCAGGCTGATATGCACCCAGCTGATTTGGGAAAATACTTCTTTTCCTGCGCTTTTAGCCTTATCTATTGATCCCAGTATTATTTTATATCCCTTGGTATCTAGATTGATCTTTATATGAACGACATTTAAATGATCTAGGGGAGACTCTATTCTGTAGCCTCTCCGGATCAGACGTGTCCAAAACTTTCTTTAAACATGGCTGAACTCCACGAGGAAGTACTTGGCTCATACAACCGAGTTTTCTACAGGTAGTGTTTTGCAGAAAGAAAGACGCTTGGAGATGGAACAGAGCAAGAATAGTCTCATCATAGCCGGAGAAGTAACTGTATTCGATCCTACCACTTTTAAAGTATAGCCGCACTGATCATAAACCCATTATCACTGGAATGGGCAGATTGAATGGAAGGAAGAACAGAATGCGAGGAAGCTCGATTTCAACACAAGACATCCTTGTGAAGTCCAAATTCCGATATATATATATATATATTGCAACTAAAATAAATTAGCAGAACCAGAATTCTGCAGTTTTGCGACAGTCGATCTTCCAGAATTTCACGTTTGGTTATGTATTAAATTTCTTTCATGACACAATCTTAGCGAAGTCACGATAGTACATGAACGTAACGACCATTACAACATACAATTATTTCTATGGTTAGGAATTTCACAAGGGCTTAATGCTTTTACCTGGTCGTATATAATACCAATCCCGACTAGGAAGCTCGAGGGCTACACCCATGGTGTGAGAGCATGGACGACATACTGGCGGCATATCACGAAATCATGTCCCGTCCTTGCGCTAAAAGTTACGGAACTAATTTCGGCTCTCGTGGTGGCAGATGAGTGGAGGCAAGCGACCTTCGATTACACAGTTGCCCTTTCGGGTAAAGTACTACCTTCTGTGTTGGACCGAAATCCTTCTGAATATTCTAGAAGAATCCCTCGTCGTTTTAAACTGCTGGGGCCTCCTCAGGATTAGGAGGATTATAAAATTTTGCATGTTTGTGGAGGCGCTCGAATTTGGATTGCTTCTCCGTGGCATTATCTAGCAATTTAAGCTTCTCGATTGTCCGGCCCACTTGGACCAAATTCAAAAAATAAATGGGGTTGTTTACAATGTCTTGTTAGATAATTCATCCCAGATAGGTGGATTTTCACACACAGAATACCAATCTTATCTCTGGAATGGTCTCATGTTCATTGCTTCTTTTCGCGTGACTTCACGGCATTCTTATGCCTCACGTTATTCGGAATCGCATCACTTTATTGCAACCTTTAAGAACCCCAAATAAGGTCTACCGAAGCTTACCCGCCGCGACTTTCCTTATCTAACTCTCTCTCGCCTGATGCGATAACGCGACTGGGTTGCTTCAAGAAGCAGCTACTTAACAGTTCAGGGCTGCATTATTCTCCTGCGGCACAACGGTTAATATATCCAAACCTTCTATACTTGAACACTATCACTAGATAAGTTAGCATAATCAAGCTTTCATCGTTGATAGATAGGGATCTGCCAATCCGACAAAGGCATTGTTTTGCTCTGCCGTGTTACGGAGACCTAGATATGCGCATATCACACCATTTAAGCATTTTCATTGGTGAAGTTGAGCCCACTAGAGCTAATTAAGCTGTGTCCGAGGTTATGCAGTCATACACAGATCAAGAAGGTACCGGACAGTATTGTACAGTAAGTACCTCACAGAGCACTAAGCTTGGGATTAGATTGAGGTGCTGCACCTAGAACTCTCAGAGCTCTTTGTGACGTCGATATCATCTTCGTACTCGGTAGGCGGTATGATCGATCAACGTTGAAGGATTTCTATACCTTCCTCTCTGGGTTACCATCGTGCAGAGCATTCTAATTAAGTGGGGGAGGGGGGCGGGGCGATCACAGTTTTATCTTGGAGATAAAGGCCTCCCGATTTATCGATAGCTACAAAACTTGGTCTTGGCCACTTCATTCCAAAGTCCCAATTGATCTGTCAAGCCAAGTTCGTGACATAGCAATTATGGTTGGCGTTAAGACTGTTCTGTCTCTCGCGGCAGCTGTGCAAGCAGTTGTTGGTTCGCCCATTTCGTCTCGAACACCATATTCTGTCAAGGAGACGCACATTGTTCCTCGGGGATGGAGCAAGATTGCGGAAGCTCCTAAGGCTCAAACCATCCACCTTAACATTGGTGTTAAGCAAGGTCAATTTTCTGAGTTGGAGCGTCATCTGTATGAAGGTATGTCATTTTTTCGATATCTTGCCTTCTGAAGAGAGAATCCAATGGCAACCAATCCTTCAATTGTAACTTGACATCCTCCAATCGACCTTCTTGCTAATTATTCCCCTTTATCAGTTTCCGACCCATTCCACTCCCGCTATGGCCAGCACTTGAGCGCTGAAGATGTTCACGATCTTGTGAGGCCTAGCGACAAGGCTTTGGATATGGTCCATGAATGGTTGGCCGACAATGGGATCGAAGACCTTTCGTATAGCGCTACAAAGGATTGGATCTCTGTATCCATTCCCGTAGATACCGCCGAGCGCTTGCTGGACACCAAATACAGTGTTTACGAGCATGAAGATGGTGCTCGTCTTGTTCGAACTTCGCAGTGGTCGCTTCCACAGCATCTTCACGAGCATGTTGACACCGTCCAACCGACGACCTCGTTCATGCGATATGTCGCCCAGGGAAGTACCGTTTACAACAACGCACCTCCCGCTGGCGGATATTCAGCCCCATCGAATGCGACACTCGCCAAGGTTTGCAACGCCTCCGCAGTGACCATTGAGTGCTTCAAGACCCTTTACAACGTCCTTGGATATGAACCAAAACAGTTGAAAACCATCAAAGCTGCATTCACAAACTATCTTGATCAGCTCCCACTTCGACCAGACGCCAAACTTTTCCTTGAACAGTATCGTCCCGACGTCGACTCTAATATTGCGGATACTTTCCCACAAATATCAATCAACGGTGGTGTGATTCAAGTAAGTTTACTAATTTCTGAGACATAATTCCTTAAACGATTTAGATCTGGAAGCTGACACCGAAAAGCCTGAAGGACCTGGATCCTTTCTTCCTGCCAACACTACGTACGGCTATGGAGAGGCAAATCTCGACGCCCAAACCCTTCTCGGAATGATCAGTCCACTTGAAGTCACCTCGTACTCGACTGCTGGAGCACCACCCTCCATTTCCACTATCGATACCCCAGAAAATGGCAGTGAACCTTACCTTGTCTGGTTAAAATACATTCTCGGTCTCAAGACTGTCCCTCAAGTTATCAGCACATCGTATGGAGACGAAGAGCAGTCCGTTCCAAAATCATATGCCATCCGTGCATGCCAAGAGTTTGCTCAGTTAGGTGCTCGCGGTGTTACAGTCGCATTCAGCAGCGGTGACAGTGGTGTTGGAGGGAGTCCCGGTTGCTTTGTTGTTGGAACCAACCAAAGCACATTCCTCCCAGCTTTTCCCTCCTCCTGCCCATATGTCACGACAGTTGGTGCAACGAAGAACTTTGATCCAGAGGTAAGAAAAACTGATTCGAAGTCCTTGATTTTGTTTCTTTCAGTTGGATATTTTCCTTTCACTCTCCATGAATCGTAATTGTTGAGACATGACTTTCCTCATATCTCAAAATTCCTGACAGAATGGGAGGTTTTTCAAGTGTAGTAACTCGGAAAGATCTGAGAACTCGGAACTTATCCGGGAGAATCATTCATTGCTCTTAGGACATCCGTGTTTTTTGTTACTCCCGATTACTAGCAGTTCTCATGACTACCTTTCAAACTCATATGGGCCTAAAACACGATGCTAACTACTATTTCTAGGTCGTTGCTGGATGGCTTCCTGGAGACTTTCTTGAGGGAAGAAATGTAACCTCGACTTACTCTAGCGGTGGTGGTTTCAGCAACTACTTTGAGCAGCCATCCTACCAGTCCAAGGTCGTCAATGCGTATGTTAAAAGCCTCAACGGAACATATGATGGCTTGTACAACAAAACAGGCCGCGCATATCCCGATCTCGCTGCCCAAGGCCAATTCTTTTCTATTTGGTATAATGGCACTTTGGGCTACGCCAGTGGGACCAGTGCGTCCACTCCGCTTACAGCTAGCATTATCACCCTGGTCAACGATGCGTTGGTCTCTGCTGGCAAACCCGTACTGGGATTCTTGAACCCATTCTTGTATTCCAAGGGGTACAAAGCTTTTAATGATATTACTAGCGGAAGCGCGATTGGTTGTGGTGTAGATGGATTTCCAGCTACCAAGGGCTGGGATGCTGTTACTGGGTTTGGAACTCCCGACTTCAAGGAGTTGGTTGCCCTTGCCATGAAGAAGTAAGGTTACCTTAGCAGATTATCGATCTGGAAATGTATTCAACAATAATTAATCAAGCCCACTACGACACTTTTCCTCCGTGGTGGTACTAAGTAAATATTAGTTATGTATGTTGAGCTTATTCGGAGTTGATTGGTCCGTCGGGTTTCGGACGTTTCCCAGCAATCCCGCCGTGATTTCAAGCGACCTGATTCGGATGTTAGTCCTTACCTAAGCCACAAGCCCTCTCCTCTCCTCTCACCTCTCACCTCCTACCACTCGTTTTATAAACCTGCTTACCTTACTTTTGCTCACTATTTCACTATTTACTGTTCGGTCTAGAGCTTCTTCATTATAAGCCCGTGTATTTTATAGAACGTGCCTCACAATAACCCACTTCGTATGGTCCTAACAGCCCTAGCCGTGTCTGCATAGCAC
Source organism: Coleophoma eucalyptorum (assembly GCA_026120035.1). Taxonomy (NCBI): domain Eukaryota; kingdom Fungi; phylum Ascomycota; class Leotiomycetes; order Helotiales; family Dermateaceae; genus Coleophoma; species Coleophoma eucalyptorum. Next base: position 928,187 of record JALRME010000011.1, read on the forward strand.
ACAGCAAAATATGGACCAGCAGACATCAAAGTCTCTTGGTACTCCGGCGCCATATGGCTATGCATGTACGAACTGTGCTCGGTCTAAGTGTAAATGTATCATTCGCAGTGTTAGCGGGTGCGAAAGGTTGGTAACCTACTACAAGCAAGGTCGTACATGTACTTGTAGGGCATGAACATTGACGTTGTTAGATGCCGTCGATTGAAGCTTGAATGCCGCCAGGGAGAGAAGGTGCGACGTCGTGGTTCACGAAAGCCTGCTGCATCCAAGACAACTCGGCTTGAGGAAAAGTTAGATAGCCTCGTATCTCTAATCAAGGCTGGAACACAAGTCACCACACCCACTCACAGTCAATCCGAAGGAGGCTCAGTTTCAAGCAGCACAAATGGCAATAGCTACGAAGAACCCATCTTGTCACAAGCCACTAGCAGTTACATGGCCTCTCCGTACAATTCCCCTCCGTCGAGTATTGATGACACGAGACTTGAAATCTCTCCAGTCGATGCAGAGGAAAATCTCGCAAATTTTCAGACTTTCAAATCAAAATACTTTCCATTCTCTTCCATCCCATCCACAACCGGAGCTCAGCAACTTCGCCGGGAACGGCCGTTTCTATGGCTTTGCATAATGGCAATAAGCTCAAAATCAGTCTCAGAACAGCAGCTGTTGGCTAGCAAAATACGACACACGGTAGCACAGGAGATTATAATTGAATCCGAAAAGAACATCGATCACCTCCTGGGACTTCTGGTATTTATTGGTTGGTATGGTATATGTCAGTCATGAAATTAGAACCTCAAACACTGACCCCTCGTGCTTAGGGCGCATTGCCATGTTCACAGCAAGCCTTTCCTGACCGTTTTTTCTCAGCTCGCAATGTCTATAATCTTTGAACTGGGTTTAAATAACCCTATTCCTCAGGAGACCCAGATGCTACCTTGTGTGAAACAAAAAGATAAGTGCAAAAGACCTCTTACTCCTCGGACATTAGAAGGGCGGAGAGCTCTGCTTGGCTGCTTCGTGGTTACATCAATGTACGTCCAAAAGTTAGTTAATCTTCGAATCACACGCTAATAATTTTCAGAATATCATCGTTCTTACAGAAAATTGATGCCCTCCGTTGGACACCACATATGGACGAGTGCCTTCAATTCATCGCTGATAGAAAGGAGTGCCTTAATGATGAGATATTGGTGGAGCAAGTACGGCTACAACTGATTCTTGAAAGAATGGCCCATGGCACATTACCACACGAGGCATTGGAATTTACCGGATATACTGGACCATATCCGTCTCTTTATCTTGATACGTTCTATTCACAACTACATGCAATCAAAACTAGGCTTATAGCTCAACCTCAACCCCATGGTAAGTTACCACGCACCGATGCATCTGCGATTCCAACTCATGTTATAGTAGAGGCGATACTTTTACACCTTTACAGCTCGGAGCTAGAGATTGCGCTCCCACTAACCTGTCTCCAAAACAACCAATTAATATTGCAAGACCGGAAATATCTCATAATCGGTATTGAGGCCTTGAAGTCTTGGTTCAATGTCTTCTTTACAATAGCACCGACCGCCTACATCGGATTCCCATTCGCCATATTCACGCAGCTTATCCGCTGCATAACCACACTCTACCGGCTTACAACTCTCGATGACTCAAGCTGGGACCAAGAGGGTACCTTGAAGATAGCCGAGCCGCTTCTCATTTTAGATCGTGTCACCAATAACCTGGACCAAGTGAAATACTTCGCTGGATTGGACAATAGTGAGAGCCCCGGAGCAGACTCATTCTCTCAAGCCGCGCAAATGTTTCGCTCTCTTCGGCCTATATGGGAAGCAAAATTGAGCCCCGATGAGCTCTCAAATATTTCCATTCCGCCGAGTATGAATGACGGTTTTTCGCCGGATGCCCTTGCATTCGAGTTTCTCGATAATGATTGGATCATGGATTTTATTCTTTCTCCAAACTGCTAATTCTGCTCAAGTCTTAAGCATATTTATGTAGAATTTTTCGATGTTATTTTCTCGGGTGTTTGGGTATCGAGTACCTCTACAAGAACTAGGCAAAATGGTCTTCGGTTTAGGTGGTGAGGCGTAGGAGTTAGGTGATGACTACTCTGCTGAATAGATACAGCATTGACAAAAAATGGGTCAATTTTTAATCAAAGACTTTCATTTTTGAGATCGTCTCTACTGTTTGGCACAGCAATGTTGATCGTGAAAAGGAGACGGTTGGCAGCGGATTTCGGATTTCGCTGCACGGATCCCGCTGCATGTGATAATCCCCTCACTCATATCAATATGCATGCTTACCAAGTCTTACTACTCTTCCTAGGTTTTCGTACTTTAATTCTTACATTTGATGAGCCGCATTGATGTTATTGTCTAACAAAGGAGATGTTTAGCTGGTCGAGTTTCGGATTTCGCTGCATGAATTCCGATGAAGGTTATGACAACGATCCCGTGAGTCATTGGCTGTAACCTCAAATCTCACTGAACTTCCCACTTCTCTTCAATCTTACATATAAGCCTACTATACTTATAATTTCTCTCGCCCGTAATGCTTCAAAATATTTCATTACCAATTCGCTACTTGACCAGTTCTTCTATTTTGCTCGTTTATCCCTTAAGCGGCTTCACATCATAGACTCGTCTCCACGATGGCTACTTCTCTTATCGAAAAGGAGCAACTCTCCAAAATAGAAACGGAAAAGAAAGAACAGCAGCTGTCTAATCCTGCATCTGAAGGCTCACAACCAGATTCCAGTGAAAATTTTGAGCAAGCAGCAGAGGCTCCTGCGGCCACCCAAGAGCAGGAGTGGGTTTCTGGTCTTAAGCTTCTTCCTATAATAATTGCCATTACTCTGGGATGTTTCCTCATGCTGCTTGATACATCTATAGTAGTAACAGTAAGTATTAAAGCCCTTCATGTATTATTTACTGTCTACTAACAAGTCAATATAGGCTACCCCTATCATCACAAGCGATTTCCATTCACTGCCGGACGTGGGATGGTACGGCGCTGCATATCAACTTGCATGGTACGCTATTTCCGCTCCTTTTGTAGCTATCGTACTGATATGGTTATTCTAGTGCTGTACTTCAACCACTGACTGGCAAATTCTACTCGAGTTTTAAGTCAAAGGTCAGAAAGATTGTTCCATGCCCTATTTTTCGCCATTCATTCGCTAACTCCTTATACGTAGTGGACTTTCATGGCCTTCTTTGCCATCTTTGAACTGGGCTCATTGATATGCGGTGTTGCTACTTCCTCGAAAATGTTGATTGTTGGACGAGCAGTGGCCGGAATGGGGTCTTCGGGTATCATGAACGGCGCTTTTACCATTATTGCTGGATGCGTTCCTATGGCCAAAAGACCAGGTAAGTTGCTCTAAACTTCTGGATTTGCAATTGATTGATAATTATGAAAGCTCTCATCGGATTTGTTAGTGGTGGTAAGTCTGAACCTATCAAAAACGATTGACTCTATGTTTATGATTGTCCCAGCTGCACAGCTTGGACTGGTAATAGGGCCATTAATCGGAGGCGCACTAACACAGTACACTACTTGGAGATGGTGTAAGTCAACCATTTTCCCTTTCCATATTCTATCCCTTGTTCTGATTTCGTCTCAATATAGGCTTCTACATCAATATCCCCATTGGGGGGCTCCTCGCAACACTACTAGTATTTTCCCATGTTCCAGACCAGATCCCTAAACCCCCGGCCATGTCAGCTATGCGCAAACTCCTACCCAAACTAGATCTCATAGGATTTGGGCTCTTCGCACCCGCTGCTATCCAGCTGTTGCTCGCTCTACAATATGGTGGTATTGCGTACGCTTGGAATAGTACTCAAGTTATCGGACTCTTCTGTGGCGCAGGAGGCACCTTCCTTGTTTTCCTGGGCTGGGAATACCACAAAGGAGATGAGGCAATGATCGCTTTTTCTATGGTCAAGAAAAAGACTATGTGGTCAAGCTGCCTGATGTATGGATTCTTCTTAGGCCAGCTTGTCTGTGTTTCTTACTATCTGCCCATCTATTTCCAGGGTGTCAAAGGCGTTTCGCCGACGATGAGTGGTGTCTACATTCTTCCGGTTGTTATAAGTCATGTCATCACTAGTCTCTCCTCTGGAATACTAGGTGAGCACATTCGCCTCTAGAGTATATTCCCTCGTCGCTCACAGTCTACAGTTGGAAAGGTAGGCTACTATCTACCATTCGGTCTCATCGGTTCCGCGTTCGTGGCAATTGGAAATGGTCTTCTAACTACATTGTCACCTGGAACCTCAACGGGAAAATGGATCGGATACCAGATCATTGCAGGAGCTGGTCGTGGCCTTGCATTACAAGTAGTAAGTCTCCTCGGCGCCTATCACGAACCTCTTTGTCCAACTGCTAATGCTTCATAACTCTTTCCTAGCCGATTATCGCCGTACAAAACACCCTTGCGCCCACCCAGATCCCCGATGCCATGGCAATCCTTGTGTTCAGCCAAGCATTTGCATCAGCGCTGTTCCTCAGTTTCTCTGACACTATTTTCACCAACAGTCTCAAGACTCTCATTCCTAAATACACACCCTCTGTCAGCCCACAGACCATCATTGATGCTGGGGCAACAGGCTTTCGGATATTGGTCGAGGGAGAACAGCTGGCTGGTGTGTTGGTAGCATATGCAAAGAGTGTTGATCGGGTTCTTTACTTGACTACTGGAGCGGCAGTGGGGTCTTTTGCCGCTGGCTGGTTCGTAGGCTTCAAGGATATCAGGAAAAAGAATCAGGTTTCGAAGGCGTAAGAGGTGAATTAGACTCTGCCTGTGTAGAGAAGGATGAATTGTAATGATAGAGGGAATCAACTAAGGTAGATGAGCGAAACCGGGGTTTGGTTTTCTAGCAAAAATGATATTGAAGGTTATAATGTAAAGTTGTTGGGGAAACCCATTTTGAAATTACGTACGGTAATTAGAGCAGTTACTACTCTAGACATGGTTCTTAATGACTATCCCAATATTCCTAGCCATAGAAGACGAGTAGCAAATCTGGAGTGTGTCATGATCTCACAACGAGATGGTTTGACGCTTCGCTGACATGCTCTCGCAGTCAAACATAAAGTTTCCACAAGAAAAAAAACGGAAGCTTGATAATTGAAGAAACGGCGGTACCGAAACATTGGATGCTTCATGAAGATACAGTCAAATACACCTATTGTTGCAGGCTCTGACACAACGGCAACATTTACTCAGACTAGACTCGGTGCCTACCATATCTCTTTGCTATCACCCAAGAAGACTCCAGAAGCTTTTCATTGGCCCCTTTCGGACTATAATGCACTAGCTCGGGAGCCATAGCCGATGAACACTCTTATGCCTCCAAGTGTAAGTCGCACATAGTAAGCCTCCACGGTATTCTCGGCTAATGCAGTGTCCTACAGACGATCATGTCTGCAGCTTCCTGAAGCAGATCCCATTCTCTCAGCTACTTTAAAGGTTCTGAACCTTCCATCCCGAGCGATGGCTGCCTGGAGATCATCCATTTTACTCTCCTGATTTCTGCATCCGACCAGTTAGATGTCTCCAAGTCATTTAGGACCGGGCGTCGGACGTGGCTTCGTATTAACCTTGCTTACATGGGGCAGGCAAATGATTCTAACCAAGGTCTAGCATTTTGATTGGGGATTAATTAGCCAAAGACGACGACGGGTAACGCAATACTAAGCTACGCCGGCTAGGGAAGAAGCACGAGCTGATGGCGCGCTTTACTCCTGTGGTACGAAAACGACGGGATGCGGTGAGGGTTGCTTTAAAGAGTAACTAGAGCAGGTCGTATTCAAAGAATAATCGCCACTTTCTCTTGCGACTGGTTGTAAAGCAGTGAGAAATCAAATATCTGTGCTGTAGATCCCTAAGATGATGTGGCGAAACGTGTGAGCCTGAGCCGATCATGTGGAAAACTGTATGTAATTCATCGTACGGAGCTCGCAATTGGAGAGCTTAAATGAGAGTATATATACAGGTCTTATGAAAGTCAACGAGAACTCGGAACCCGGTAAAATAGAGTTCTGAGTAGCCTCAAAATAAGCTGTGATGAACCTAATACGGTGCAGATACGGGAAACCTTCATATACAAGATTTATTGGCGTATATGGAAGCTTGGCATCTTCCACAACACTTTACTGCCCCCATAGAACCGTTGGAAAGCAAACCCCATACCGGTAACACTACTGATTGCGAAGATTCGGGAGTACTGCCACCGCGGTCTACGCCCTTCGGAGTCGGGCTGATGATTATTCAGCAAGCCATTCAGCTGACTCGACCAATTAGTCTTTCCGATCATACGTGGGTGCACTCGAAGTTATACATACTCTTCGTCGCGTCCCATAACATAATCTTCTCCTCTAATCAACACACTCTCTTCCAAATACTCTTCTCCTCGGTTACTCATAACTTACTTCACAATTACTGGCCATCTGTCTAGCCTGGATGGGGTCTAGTGGAAAGTCCGACAAGGATATGGATTGCTTACGCTCTTACAGCCTCGTGCTTTCCTTGAGGTCTCAACGTCTACAACCATGACATACTTAGTACCTGGGAGAAAATAGACTTTGCTTGTCTAGATGGCTTATGCGACTGTACTTAATACCTCGAGATTTCACCACACCAGAAGCTACCGGATGCGCTTAGTGACGGGTTCGACTACGCTACTGTAGGTGTAATAGCAACACAATAATTGCGATGCAAGGGGAGGGAATCAATTCCTAGGCCGTGGCTTTCCGTAATATGCCTATCATTGCTGGAGGCAAAGGAAGGCTGGTTCCTGATTCCCTGGCTTGCATCGGTTATAGAGACAACAGCTTCTTTCTCCGGGGGCGACGAGATTGCCCTGCAGCACGAAACGACTTGGCTATGATTCGCACCTACCCACCTAATGTCACCAGCCTGGTTTGTAGAAGAGCTAAGAGGTCTGGGCCACGATTTCCAGGCCTAATCCAGCGTATCCAGCGTATCCAGCGTATCCAGCGTATCCAGCCGATCGGTCTCCTTCCTTATACGAGGCTGTCGCGACGATAATGCACCACGACGAAAGGTCTTGGGAGCTTATCTACGCCGTTGATCGCAACTCCAACCTCCTTGCCAAGAAAAGAAGGTCGTGGGCTGACTGTGGTGTCTTCCAGGGAACACAGTTGTCCCGTCTTACAAGAGGTCCTGCTCACCGCGAGGCTGCCCTTTTGCGCTTTCTTTACCCGACTAGCGATGGCCCATGCCGTTTCGCGTTAGAGAGGGTGATGATTCAGCAAAGGATCCAGCTTACCAGGCTGAGTCCACCAAATCAGTGCTCCAGCGTGTATATGTGGGAGGATTCGAGCCTCATGCTTGATCCCAATCCCACCATATGCTTTACCCTATTGTTCCTGGAACTACCCTTCGCTGTTTGCAATGCTCCTCTCGTTTACCACCCTCGACCTCTTCACCTCGGTTCCCTACCAGGGCAAGCCACTGGCGATCGTTCACGTGCCCAGCTCTCTCGGGGACACCCTCTCGCGGGACCAAAAGCTTCAAATTGCCCAAGAGTTCAATCAGCCCGAGACGGTCTTCCTGCACGAGCTGCCCAGTGATGCAGCGGTGGCGCGCATCGAGATCTTCACGCCGCTTACCGAGATTCCGTTTGCTGGACTCGCAACGCTCGGCGCGGCCTTCTACCTGTTCCGCTCCAGAGCCCACCAGAACCTGCGAGCCCTGTTGACCCTGGCAGGAGAAATCGACATCGAGGCGGGGGAGGTGCTGGAGATCGAAGGAGTCGAGGCCGTGATGCCCCACCCCGTCCTGCACCTTCACTCCTTCACCGCGCTGTCCAGCTTTCGGGAGACACCCTCCCCTGTGGTGGCCATTGGGCCCGGCCTGAATTTTATTCTGGTTGAGCTGCCGGACCTGGCCACCCTGGGGACCGCCAGTGAGCCAATCTCCATAGCAGCATCCGACCTAGATCCTGGTTGGGAGCTTGGTCCCGTGGGAACTTACTATTATGTCAAGCCTGACCTAGCCCATAACGTGCAGCAGCTCCGAACCAGGATGTTCTGGCCTGGAATGGAAGACCCCGCCACCGATAGTGCAGCAGCCGCTCTGTGTTCGTATTTGGCCGTTCAAGACGGCGCCAAATTTTTCCAGATTACCCAAGGGATGGAGATGGGACGGGAGAGTAATATTGGTGTGGAAGTAACCACGACCGAGGATGGGAAGGATGTGAGTAAAGTGGTATTGACCGGTATTGCAGTAGAAGTCATGTCCGGAACCTTGACCATCTAGAGTTGTCATGCTTTAGGGTGGACGGGGAGATGTCCAACGAATGTTGTTATAGGCTCTCCCACTACCCGTTATTCATCTTTCGCCACCCTCCTCAACGAGACCCTCAAAGGCTTAGGGTTAAATTCACGGTTTAGGATAAAGCTTTGCAATATGTGTATCAAATCATTTAAACTACCTAACTGCTACAATTAAAATATATTACTGAGTAGAGTGCGGTACCTCATTGCATCCTTAACCGACGTGTTGAAAGAAGTGACGGTTAATGGCGGGGAGGGTAAGGTATCGAAATTCTTCCCGACGAAATCATTTTCTGTCACTCCACCGTTCCGAAGCTCGGCTTTCACGCACACGCACCTAAGAGTCTCCCACCGGGCAAAGATCATAGTAGCCATTGGCGTTGTTGCCCCACCACGATGGGAATGACACAGCTGGTCCACCAGCACCGAAGACGGCGAAGGACAGGATGAAGAGACACGTGAGACTAGCGCCATCAAACGCACCAGCGATGAGGTAAGAATAGTCCTTGAAGATTCTTGGCCTGTAGTTACGGAGGTAAAACTGGGTGTAGAAACCAGCAATGGTCCAGCTCAGAAGGACGCAGGTTTGGGACTGGTTGTAGGGGATGTAGCCAGCGTACTGGATGAATTGGGGGAAGTTGATCTCGTACAGCGAGAAGCGTCCAATCTTGGGAACAAACTGAGAAGACAAGTTAGCAAGATATCGCAGAAAAGCGAGAGATGGGATGTACATACGTGTACAACAATACGGTGGATGAGGACGACACCAGCTCCAATGGCCAGACCAATGGGGACCATTGCGTACGTTGCGCCACCTTTGTAGAGGTATGAGGCGAGCGCCCAGGTGGTAGCGTTGGTGTTGTATGACTGAATAGTCGCACCACTCCACGAAGAGTTTCCGTTGCCATCAGTGAGAAGTGCGCGATTACCCGCGACAATCGAGATCATAATAGCGTAGTTGATGAAGCCACCCAGAATAGTACCATAGATTTGAGTAAGGAACATCACTCGAGGTGGGATCTTGACTAGATTTATACGTCAGCATATGAAACCGTAGAGAGCGCAAGAAAAGAGAACTTACGATACTCGCCCTGCTTAAGGTCATTAGAAAGGGTAACGGCATTGCCGATGACGTTGTGCGACCAAGCAGCGAAATACATGTTCCCGACGGGGCGTCCAGGAAGCATCAAACCCGCAATGACTTTCGACAGATTGTTGGTTGCAATACCATTTCCGAAACGAGCATAGATGATGGTGCTCTATAATTTTTGAGTTAGACTATGCGCTCTTTGGACCATTCTTAGGTGTTGGAAAACTTACGAAAGGTGCAAGAGCGATTCCCACCAGCAGCGAAACAATGTACGCCCAGACTGGAAGAGTAATATTCTCCTTAATGACGACAACCAGACCAAGAATGAAACTGATGACAAGCACGCTAATGTACCACCACCAGGGTGCTTCCTTATAATGCTTGGCCATGTGCGCATGATGAGGATCATCATATCTCCCGGCCTTGGCGGCCTTGAACGCCTTAATAGTGTCTCCACCCCAAAATAGAATGATGTGGGCAACCAAGGCACCAATCTAGAGTTGTTTAGTCCGCGATAACATTGATGGATTGCGGACGTAGGCTGGGGGTGGGAGAACTTACAGCAGCATTGGCCATGAACATTGCATAGGCAAAGGTTCCGGTGAGTCGGGGAATACCATACTCAGCTAAAGCAGTCTTGTCAAGCACGCCGCCGACGAAGACTTCAGAACTGGGGTAGGTTGTGCCGTTTTGGGTCAGGAGTCGCGTCGACATGAATGGGAGAGACTTGGCACCCCAGGCATTGCCATAGTAGATACCAAGCATGACGAAAAAGCAGACAACAATTCCAGCAGCTTGATGGATTTGTAGTTTGAGCGGAAGAGCGGTCTGGAATGATGTAATCTACACAAGAAATGTCAATAAGCCGCGTTGCCGTCATTCAGGAAGGCTATCTTACATATTGCCAATCGAAGGACAGACTGAACCAACCGAGACCCTCGTTGTTACTAGCTCCACCAAAAATGTTGGTAAGTACAGCCGCCGTGCTACCCGTCGCCTTCATGGAAGCTAGGCAGGGAATGGAGACGGAGTTCAGCCATGGGAAAATATAGGCTGGGAAGAACTCGTAGCAGAACATGCCGCCAAACGCATACCAAAACCATCGGAGGGGTTTAGACCCTTTCAGATCTTGCCAATGCAGTCCTTGGAGAACTTTCACTGTAGGAAGAGTACTCCAGTAGACGGAATCGACGTGCCAGACGGCAATGGGACGCATGATACCGCAGAGACCGTATCCAAACAGACCAATCGAGATGGTACTTAGGATGACAGTGGTTGCGTCCAGAGGCATATCGTAGAAAAGATTCTGGGCCGCGAACACCTGACTACTGGCAGCAGCATTGGAGGCGGAGGTGGCAGTGATGGCACAGATGGCGTGCTCTTTCAAATTCCAAGGGCCATGGTTGAAGAATTTGATGATCTTGATGTGGAAGGGAAGGGAGCCAACTCCGCCGGCGGCTCTCCACCGAGCCTCGAACTTGTCCCCACGGGGCAGGAATTTAGCCCAACCTTTGCCAAGAAAGTAGGCAATAAGAACGATAAAGGTTCCCTGGATGGTAACCAAAGTGGGTTTGAACTACGGAATACGTCAGATGATTTGCTCTGCGACACTATAAAATGGCTTGGAACTCACCTGGTAGATCTGGTACATGACGGACTGGAAGCACGACAGAGCACTAGCCAAGACAATGCTTCGAAAGGTCAACGCGGGTTCGAAGTCATCTCGCAACGACAGCAAGTGGGCGGCCGCGTCGGCTCCCGTGACAATAATATGGTCCTCATTGTCGCTGTCCTTGTCGTGATCATCACTGACGGGAGACAAAACGGCCTTGATCTCGGGGTCCAGCGCCCCAATCTTTTCATTCTCTAGATCTTTAGTATTCAACTGATGGGTCTTCTCGCTGAAGGCGTTGATCGCGGCATGGCTGGGCAGGTTGGCGATCTTCCCCTCGACGGGGTTGGGCGCGCCGAGGACGAGATCGTCACCAAGGGGGCCGGAAGACATGCTGTGACAAAAGTGACGGCAATCGACGGGGCGGAGAGAGATCAATGGAGGCAAAGGTTCTGGTCGAGAAACAGATGCGCTGGGGGGAAACCAGACGAAGCCTTTAAGTATATCGGCCCCCTGGAACTCCCTGGAGCTCCCTGGCCTGAGCTTACTCTGGCTCGACCCATGATATCCTTAAACAGCAATTCTAACTGGTGGAGCAGGCGGCGTTGGGTGATGCGATAGCAGCTCCGGAGTATGCAATTGCACACCAGACCGTCGGGCTGGCCATATGCGATGATAAGGGAAGGTCTGTATCACAGGTTGAGATTGCTGGGGCGATGGGGCAAGATCGTTTAGGAAGGTGCCAAGACGAGTTGATTCGCCTGGCCCCAGCGAGACCGGTACAGCGTGCGCGAGAGGTTGCCGTGTCTTGTAGCATCGCACCGTTGCAGCTCTGCTTTAGGTATGTGGCAATAGCGATTAGGAAGGTCAAGGCAACAGCAAAGGGAGGCAATAGTGTCTCTCGTGTTGGAGCGGCGTTGATATGGATTTGGGAAATGGCACAGTCGAACAGGCTGGAACCGGGGAAAATGTTAATGCTTCTTTAACCTCTCCTACTTTTTCGCTACGCCGTTTCGTGCCGGTGTCACGCCAAAGCGATGCAAGCCTAGAGTTTTCGCGGACTCCGGGGTATCGATAGGATCTGAGGCAAACGAAGCCAAGGGGAAAAAATGAAGCATCGTCAAGGAAGTAAATTCCCAAATTGGACCGCGGACAGACAGCGACTGCAATATTTTACCCGGTGGGTGGTAAGGATTCAACCGCCACATGGCTTCTGTCGGAGCAGAACTTTGAAGATGCGCTCCTGCGAGTGCGATGGGCATCCTTGGTACTGCAATAACCGATAACTGATCCGTTCCTTCAAATAAGGCGATGGTCCTCGGCTCACTGGGGACAGGTCGAGATAAGGTAAGGTACCAACGGTAAAGAGGGAGACCTTCTCGAAGACCTCGAAGGCTTCGAAGGCCTCGAAGCCCAAAACCTTTCTTATCTTTGAAGCCTCCCAGCCTATCCCTTGGGCTTAGGGCGCGGCGGAGAGAGAGACACAGAGCGACAGTCGCTTAGGGTTATTTATCACTCTCATCTTGGCGCCTCGCTAAATTACTTAGGTAATCTAAGCTTTGCGCCCTCTCTGCGCCCTCTCTACTCAAGCACATCAGCCAAGAAGCCAAGACCAAACTTAACCTCTACGCGGCTCAATCCCTTCAGATCGGATCTCTCTCTCTGGTGTCAACGGCTTTTATGCTGTCGTGTGCCACTCAAATACCCTTAGGTAATTAGCTATTTCGAGACTCGATATTGATTTAGATCCTAACTACTCGCCCCAAGCATATAAGCTTATTTTACAACATTTAAGCTGAAACAAATTGGATGAGGCGCTCAATCGCAAGCTTGGTAGGGTGTTCTCAGTGGAAGTATGCCCGCCCATCACGGGATCTTATCCATCAAATCACATGACACGCGATCTGGTAGCCGTCCCTACATAAGCCGAGCGATAACTTATCTTCTAAAGTGTTGATTGTGGCTTTTTACTTTGGAATACTTACTAAAGCCTATAATCATCTACGACTCGGTCGCTCACCATTTCTGCTATACTCTCTATTAAAAGTCTCTTCAGGTAACATACATGTAATCCTATACAACTCTGTTATCTGCTATCTAGACGACTACTTTGTCATTCCATACAAAATCGTGCATTTTGTGTACCTCGCCTAATCTAAATAAACCTCTCCATACATACGACGCGTCAACCGTAGCCATGGCTATCCCCATGTAAACTCCACTCTTGGAACCAATATTAAAGGGGGCAGTATGCATTGCCCTGCGCATATGTAACTAGGATTACTGCGATATCCCAAACCCTTATCACGCCCACGAATACAACATGGATGATTTTATTGGAGCAGGAAATTGCACGATAATACTTTGCTTCAGCTTACTGGCGGATTACTTATACTGTTTTCATGTTCTTTGTGCCGACTGCGTTTATAGTCTGAAAAGGGATTGGCTAATACTAGGGTGCGCAACCCAAGATTGATTAGATTATCAGAGTATCTAAAGTATTGCTTAAGGAAGAAAGCAGCTCGGATCTGGTCCGCGTACACTAATTGCTTATTTGCATGCGGTCAATTCAAGCCTTGGGGAGGGGGGGGGGTGTAAAAGCTTGAACCCGATGGGCGAAGGCTTGAGCCGATTTGCTGTCTTCCGTTGATTTAGCAGGTTGAATCAGCCTGATCAGGTTGCATCGAGATTTCTAGTGCGTGGTAATTCGATTAGAGCTATACCATTCTTCTGGATCTGGAGAAGAATTATGATAGTGCTCAACTGATCTTGATTGCTCCTTAAGTAGTTGATTGCCGTACTATCACGCAGTTTTTACTAAAATTGGTGAGCAGAGACTACATATTATCAATGCTACTTGGTGGAAAATCTTCAGATACTTCTCAGTGTCGACTTTGTGATTGGCATCGATAAGCCAGTCTCTTGACGACATACCCATATGCGTCGATATATCGTCGTTGCAGCGAGGCAGATGCGATAACTGCCAGTGTTGACCTACCAGTCCCACGACCGCCAACCAATATAAGAGAAGCCTAATCCTCAAATCTTTCGGGTAAAAGTGGCTGTTCTTGTAAGGATAAGGACTCGTGAAAGTTGTGAGAAGGCACAGATGGTTGCTCAGAAGGCTCTAGTAAAAGCTCATGTGCCTTACTGTCCACGCCGATTTGGTTGCATGAGAAGTCTTGATGATATATCGGAAGAATTTCCATACTGTGATTACTCTTTGTTGTATTCATGTTAATACCAGTTAATTGCCCATGCAATACGATCGGTCTGCGTGACACAAAACTAGAGGTGACTTTTAAATGAATAATTGTTCCAGTCATCCTAAACCATATAAGGTAAGATTATCCTACAATAACATATAGCATTAGACGTAGGTTATATAAGAGTTTATACAGTTTCTACGTTCTATTAGCTCATTACTTGTTCCGGCTATTTCGTCTAAAAGTTCGACAAAAGTTGTTGATTCAATCTAGGAGAGTCCAATAACATCACAGATATTCAGTCACGGGGGAAAGTAGCTTGATTTGCTCTCTATTCGCATCACAATATAAGACTTTATATTCTGAGTATAATTTTAAATCAATAATATAACTCTGCATTCATATTTGGACTAAATGCTCGCCCTTTTGTCCCCCCCCCCTTGCTATTACTGTTCGGTCTTTGCGTGCATTTCTTGTGCTTGACGCCCTTTCAACTCAGCATCTGTTACAGTTCCCTTAAATTGCCTAGCTGGGATCTTCTTCGTAAACATCTCATCGAGCTCTTCATAAGTGCGGCCTGCAGTCTCCGGCTGGTAGAACCAGAGGTAGACAAGACAGAAAACGGCCAGACCGGCAAAGATAAAGGAGATCTTAGCGCCAAGGTTTGCTCTGTCGGGATTGAATAAATACGGAATTGTGAAAGACCACATCAACTATGGCCACTATTAGTAATAACTCCTAGGCGTGAACAAGAACACCTACATAAATTCCATTCTGAAGAGCAGCGCCAATGCCAACGGTCTTGACTCTAAGGCGTGAAGTAGATGTCTCTGTTAAAATTGTGTATCCAGCTGCACCGATGGTCAAATTGTAGGCAAAACAATACACGAGGATCAGGGCGCACACGGCTAGTAAAGTTAGCGGGGAACCCCAGTGTGGAGTAGTATTAATTACCCTTCAAGGCGGATGGTGTCGCAACAACCGCAAGAGCTCCTTCAAGGATAAGAACGATGGTTACAGACAGTAGTCCATAGATCATGAGCGGTCTGCGACCAACACGGTCAATTAGAAACCAGGAGCCGATATTGCCAGCAAGAGAGCATAGTTGCTGTCCAATTTGGAGCTTGAACGAATTGCTGGGTGATAGACCAGCCAGTTGGAAATAATAAGTTGCATAGCCAGCCGCAAAGTATACGCCGGAGAGAGCTGTAATGGATAATGGGGCGATGGAGATGATAGTTCGACGAAGGTTGGATTGTCGAAAACATTCGAAGAACGTGACTCCCTCTGTTTCGCGCCGGATTTCATTGAGAGTCAGGAGGATGGACGCGATACGACTATCAACTTCGGCCGCCGAGTAACCTAGCTTCTTCAATGACACCGCTGCCTTGGTCTCCTGTCCGCGACCGGCAAGCCACCAGGGCGATCTGTTGGTCCAACTTTAGCATTGAGTTTGATACAGCAGGCCAGTTAAAGACTTACTCTGGCATGAACGGCCAAAATAGGGCTTGAACACCCAAGATACCATACTGAGCGACGAAAATACCCCTATATGCCCATCGAGTGGTATAACTACCGACACCATTGAGGATCAAGGCAACAATCAAGGGTCCGATGGTAAAAGCAACCGCCGCAGCGCTGGTTAACACTCCGCGAAGTGCCATTGGGGCGATTTCTCCAATGTAAGAGAAGGACACTGCGATGAAGGCACCGAGTGCAAATCCGTTGATGAATTTTCCTGCAAAGAAGACGGCATTTGTGGTTGAAACGACCTCCAGTGTGATTCCAACCACCGCAAAGACCATAGCAATCAGGTAGGTGAATTTTCGTCCGATCATATCAGCGATCTGACCGCCTCCAAGATTTCCAGCAACAGAGCTGCACACGTGTTGGTCAGCCACCTTGATGCTTCCAAAGCAAGAGTTGTACATACGATGCAACACTGGCGGCGCCAAATGCGGTTTGCCATTGGGCCGAGATCAGATACTCTCCACCGAAGAGGTAACCAAAATCCTAAAAACTTTAGTATTCTTGCCAAAAAGTCTCCTTTGGCATCGACTATACCTTTCGGAATTCAGGGATTCCCAAAATGATACCTGAAGCCTGGCCTTCGAAACTTGCATTAACAACGACCCAGATGGCATAGGTTGCCCACAAGGTAGCCCATGGATATGCTTTGAGGGCTTGCAGCGCAGTCATCTGGTGTTCGCTCTCATTGGCAAGATGCCCGGTTTCTTCAACAACTTCAGTCATCTGCACATCGGTTTTGGCATCGTCGGAAACCATATTGACTTTCTAATCGAAAGTGTTTAACAAGGTGATGGGGATAAAGATGATGGCAGAAAGATCTCAGAGCCAGGTTTGTACGAGAACTCTTCTGCTGCTGAGAATGGCTTTAATATGGAGCAGGGCATCCATCTTATACCACAAGGGCTCGTCATTCGGGACAAAGAGATTCGCAATTCGCGATAATGCAATGTGGTGGTGGTTCAAAAGCAGAGGGGGCTGGCTCGGGACGATAATGCGGAGTCCCCAGGTTATTGTTTTCCCCAGAGGGAGCAAGGGTTAGGATTGCCTGATCGAGTTCATTTTGCTCGACCTCACTTGACTAGTTTGACTGGCGTCGTGCGCTGGGCGTAACTAAGGAAAGGAATCAGGGCAAGTGCAATGGTGGAAACGAATGGCGGGGGAAGAGGGTGGTTGTCTGCTTGGCAGTGTGCGGTCGATGGCCAATCCCCCAATTCCCCGGACATCACCCGAAACGCCAGAGCGGCTTGGAAAGCTCGAAGTTTAGAATGCTCTAAAAGTCGCGGACTCTTCCAGGAATTCTAAGCGCTCAGCGTGATCGAGATTCGCCGGATTAGGATACAAATGCCTCCGTGTCACTGCTCTAGACTATCCAGTTTTGTCCACTGAGCCGCATTCTCTATTTAGTTTTCCTCTTTTCTAATGTCTTTGTTTGCTCTCTTGCTACCAACACCAACGCGAGGTAGCACCGACTGTGAGGACCGCAGATTACAATGGTCATGAGGAAAATGCCTCTTGATCCTCAAGGTTGGGTTGCGGACTAGGTTCTCATGATCTGGCTTTCCAAATTGAGACCACCCACTAGTTTTAACCCCTATAGCCTAGTCAATCAAAGAGGATACTGAAATTACAGGTGCGTCTACCAAATCTTACCATGGGTAGAGATACGATGCGATTCATGTGTACTCAAAACTATGAATGTCATACTTCTCTTGTCTAAGCCAATAAAAAAACTAGACATATTAGAGATAATTGATCTTCTATAGACTAGAGAGAACAATACATTTTGCTAAGAGTATCTGCGTTCTCCTTATTTTACAAAAGTTCAATGATCATACTTTTCTTTTCTTTTGATTTTCATTACGGATAGATGCACAATGACACCTGGAGTGGTAATAGCCAGAGACACGAGTGTTAAATACAGTGTAGGAGCTATAGCCGTAGTATTTCTTGTAAAAAGTTACCTGAAATCTATAATAGCCCTCTTGATCGTACGACCTGCTTATTACTAATCACCATTACTTTCTTACACGCAAATTCAGCACAGCTAGCTAGATCTCCCCGCTCGAAGATGAGACTCTTCTTTTTCTGATTAAGTTAGAGCGTGTGTGAAAGAGACCAAGAATAAAGTCTGCCAGAGCCTACTCTCGTGGGCTACTGTAGGTGGGCACAAGAATCTCCTGAAACTATTACTCGAGACAGGCAATGATGAGGTCTACATTAAGGATGTTGGCAGTCAAAAACTGCCTTGCATGAATATCTATACGCATGTCTAAGAAGAAGAAGAAGAAGAAGAAGAAGAAGAAGAAGAAGAATGGGCAACTGAAGCCAGTGACCTGATTTCAGCCACAACTGACTCACTTCCTGATACCTCTGAGATAGATACACTTTGCTGTGGTTCTCTCCAAATAGTGGTTGTGGAAAAGGCGCGGCGGCTGACATTGCAACAGGGATCCATGCACAGCTTAAAAATTTGTGGGTCACGTCAGGTGTCTTAGGATCTCAATTCTATTCCACTGTACTCTCCACTCAATACTCCGCATCTCATTTCGGGGCGAATAACTCTGCGTGCACTCTCCAGTTCAGGATATCACAGCCGAGTCTGGAAAGAAGTTGCATGAAGTAGATACAGCTTGTCAGTTATGAACCCCCGTAGATATCCGTTCTTTAAAGAAATCTTGCAAAAGTCTCTCATAATGTGGCTCTAAGTTACAGCTCTTAGATAACTGAGTGGCGGTCTGGATCGATTTCATTACCAGTGTCCAATAAGACCATCTTCCGCAACTCCCAACACTGGATCGGCCTTTGGTTTTGCAACAGACCACACTCTCTCATAGCGTCCAGCATCCTCGCCACCTTCCGCAAAATCCCACTCTGCACTGTTCTGAGGATAGGCGCCAAGCATAGTGAATCCAGAAAGCTTGATGTTAGAGAGGAGAGGCACTGGATTTTCGATAAAGTGACCATCTCCGGGTGTCAGATGTTGGAACTCAGCAAGGGGACTGGGGTTGTATGTCTTGTGGGCAACTCCAGCCGGTATGATAAAAACATCGCCAACTTGTGCTTCAATTTCAACACCCCCATCTTCCTTACCGAGACCGTTGGTGTTCTTTTCTAGATCCTCGACCGTATCTGCCACACCGAAACGGATCATCGCGCTACCTGAGAGCACAGCCATACACTCGTGAACCGCTGAGTGGTAATGCGATCTTTGGGACTGTCCATATCGAACTAGCCATTGTGTCTCCCATCCATTGCTCCCAAAAAGGTCGTGGGTTGAGGCAGCTGCATTTTGTTGTGAGTCAAAGGTCAGAATGCCGCGGTAATGCAATAGTGGATATGGTGAGTTAGGGACGAGAGCAGTAGGTGGAAGTTTATATCTACGGACTTCGACCATGATGAAAGCTCGTAGTGTGACGTAACGTTATGCGCAATCGCCTTTGAGGAAGCGATATAAGAGATGGCTCGAGTGAAGACGTGTGCGGTGGAAGACGTCTTTGTCGGTCCGTGTCCACTTTCGAGAAAGCAACGGTGCAGTTCGGAAGTAGATGTGCTATGTGATGGTCGGCTCCACAAGCCGATCGTGAGTTCCTGAGAAGAGATGGGGTAAAATATCTCGGATGCTGACGCTTTATCTAACCGGATCATTTCCCGGCATGTATCAGATAACCGGTATTTGACCCCGAGTTTTCGCCCCAATTCTAACCCAAAGGTCGTATGAAGATGAGCCAACACTCTGCGAACAAAGCTCTCTTCATGAGGTTTAAATTCATCAATTCAGATCCGGACTGAAGATACTTTACAACATGTGCTCTATTGCTTGTCCACAAAACTCTACCAAACAGACAGCTAGTCTTATCACCGACAGGGCAATTAATGAGGCCAGGCCTCTGAAAGTGATTTATATTGGTGCAGGAGTATCAGGAATTATCGCCTCGATTGAGTTCAAGAAAGCTGTTCCGTCAGTTCAACTCGTGATTTATGAGAAGAATCCCGAAATTGGGGGGACATGGTATGAAAATAGGTATCCTGGTTGCGCTTGTGGTGAGTGCATTTCGTCAAACGGCTGGCGGTTTAATTCCTAATACTCCTTTTTTCTATCAGATATTCCTTCCCATGCTTATCAATTGAGTTCTGAATCTTGGACTGGTTGGACTAAATTTTTCGCGGGTGCCCCTGAAATCCTGGACTACTGGAAGAGGGTAGCAGAGAAGCATGATGTTCGACGAGATATCCGCTTGAATCACAAATGCCTCGAAGCCCGATGGGATGAGAGCCTAAAACAATGGATCGTTAAGGTACAAAGGCTGGATCTCGACCCCCCTGTTATAGTCGAGGATAGCTGCGATGTACTTTTCACCGGCACAGGAATTTTGAATGAGTGGAAATGGCCCGGCATAGAAGGTCTGGATACGTTCAAAGGCGACCTGCTTCATACCGCTAACTGGAGCGATGACTTTGATCCAACGGTAAGCCATTGATTTAACATCCAAAATATCAGCGACAGTAACTAATATCATTCAGGGAAAATCAATTGCTGTTATCGGGGGAGGCAGTAGCGGCATTCAGGTCGTCCCTGCTTTGGTATCAAAGGTCAAAACAATAGACCACTATATCCGTGGAAAGACCTGGGTCGCCAACGAATTTGGCCATGGTACTGCCATAGTGGAGAGAACAAGTCCAGATGGCGAAGACTCCAATTTTGACTACACGCCAGAGGAGATGCGCCATTGGAGCGAGGATAGGCAATCCTACCTGGACTACAGGAAATCTCTAGAGGCTGTGCTGCAGGGGAATTACGGTATAACGCAGCGTGACAGTATTCAGAATACAACTGCGCGTGCCACGTACGAGAAAAATATGAGAACACGCCTCCATCAAAAGCCTGAGTTGATAAGAGACTTATTACCCGATTTTCCTCCCCTCTGTAAGAGATTAACACCTGGACCAGGCTACCTTGAAGCTCTCGCAGCCCCCCATGTCTCTGTCATCACTGATTCGATCGCAAGAGTGGAATCTGGGTCGATTATTACTCGTGACGGCGTGTCAAGACCAGTAGATGCAATCATTTGTGCTACAGGGTTTGAGACTTCGCCTGGTTACGGATTTCCTATTTATGGTCGAGATGGAATCAATCTACGCTCAAAGTACGCAAACAGACCTAGGACTTACTTGGGTATCTGTACAGATGGATTTCCCAATTTTTTCCAGTCGCTTGGTCCCAACTTCTTCCAAGGTGCTGGTAGCCTATTAATCATGATTGAACATGCACATAAATACATGTCGAAGATTCTGAGAAAGCTTGCTTATGAAGACGTGCAAATGATCGAACCGAAGCTAAAGCAGGTCGAGAATTTTACTAACTACTGCGAGGAGTATTTTCAGAACACAGTTTTCACTACGAACTGCACGAGTTGGTATAGATCAACTTCACCAGGTACAGCTACTGAAGAGCGACGTAACGCACGAGTGACAGCACTGTGGCCTGGAAGTAGTATTCATGCCCTGCATGCTTTGGAGTCAGTCCGTTGGGAAGATTTCGAAATGACGATGATTGGAGATAATGACTTTAGTTGGTTTGGTAACGGCTTGGCTAGTGGTGACAAGGAGACTTGCGGAAATAAACTCGAGGCGCTCACCTGGTACTTAAATAGTACGAGATATCTTCACGAGCCGGCAGATTTGGTAAAATGAATGCATAGGGATTTACAATAATATCAAATTAGACGAAGATAACTGTTCTTTGAATCGTAGCGTGGAATTCCATTCCATGTACAGGGTTAACCTTATCAAATAAATCTAATTTCAATGCCTGATTTAACCCATTGGATCGCTCAACTGATACCAAACACCCAAAGTTTTATGAGCTCAATTATAATAACCCGTTGAATTTCAGACTATTGCGTAGTCTCAAATGAGAGATATGCCAATTCAAAAGTATCTGATTTCATGTATTGCCAAAATCTTGATAGGGTCAATATCAAATGTCTAATTGGGCCAAGGCCGGTCGGCCCTGGAGCATTGAGTGGCTTTCCTGACTTGATCCATCCAGAAGCTAAGCCTCTGAAAATTAAATATAGGAATTATAGCTTAATAACGAGTAGGTGACTTACTGGTTTCCTGTTTGTTGAGTGATACACAAATCCTTTTGCAAAAGACGTTTATTGCTATGGTCTTTATACTCTTCCAACGCATGTTTATCTACCTCCACTAAATATAGAGATTCATATCCGTCAAAATACCGTGTTAGGATCAGCAGACCAGACTTTTATAGATTTGCAGCAAATCCGTAACACAATAATGTGCTTGGTTGTAAATACGACAAAGATTTGTTGACATTACTAGCACTCAAATTTCTATATAGTAAATTAATACATATTCGTAGAATGAAAATTATGTCACTTGTGAAGTTATGGAAACATTCTTCACTTTTTGGCGTCTACCCGATCAAATCTCTGTTTTGTGTCAACGCGCTAGTTGTTGCCGTTCATTAACACAGTTCCAAACTGAAAAGGCTTCTCAATTAAAGCAAACATAATAAAAGGTTACGGAATCTGATGAGTATGTACTCGTGCACCGGAATATATATGTAGGTGGCAGATGTTGAGATGGAAATTCTATTTGCTACCAAATAGAAAGGAGATTTAGCATTCCTCTCTAATTCATCATATCTTAAAACTGAAGCCCTAGAAGAACATCTAATTCGATGTGTTCGTATGATCAAAATGGGCTGGAATTTCGATAAGACCTCTATCTTCTTTGAGTTTCCATTGCATGGCTCTCAGCATATGGTGAACTACTGTTAGAATGGGCATTGGCACTCCTCGCGCAGTGCCCTCGCGTAGTGGTTCACCAACAATATTTTCGAACTAGGTAAATCGTCTCTGTAATGGGTATTGCTGTCAGATTCTGGCTTGTAAATGTTGACACGAGGGGAAATGCGTGTTCTGCCACTGATAAAATTACGTTGCGCATGTCAACCTGCATACTGGGCGGATTATACATGGTGATCGGGTCCATGTTAATCATAAAATCAATAAGGTCCGCGGGCAGCTCGTGGCCGCAGGCTTTTGCAGCTGCACGAATTTGTTTCATAGCCGGACGCACCAAGTATTCCACTGCTCCATCAGCAAGTTGGGTTCTGCCGTGTCTAGGTCGGTTATGGCGCATAACGAGTTTAGACAAGCATTGTAGAGCAACTTTCTCCGTCGTGTAAGGCTGACGTCTGGTTGGTGCTCACATATGCACTTGCCTCCAGCACCGTAGATAATACTGAATTCTTTGGCTTCTTGGTCTTCAACCGCAGGGTCTATGTTGGAGGTTCTAAACCAAGTGCAATTGCTTTGAATATGTCGCTCCCACTTCTGATACCACCGTCAATTGCGAGTGGAAATCTTGTGCAACGTGACTACAGTCACGTAATGCATCGATTGTTGCCGGGACGCCGTCAAGCTGTCGACCACCATGATTTGAGATGATTACGCCGTTGAGTCCATGCGCTATGGCAAGCTCGACATCTTCAGGTGTATACACTATGATAGAGTAAATCTTGTTATTCCTTATGCTATTACTTCTACGTTATACATACCACCCTTGAGCCAGATTTCCATTCTCGTCTGCTGACGAAGCCATGGGATAGCTGTTTCCCATGTAACCCTTGGATCTTAGATTGTAGTCAGTGTTGGAACGATTGAATGAATAATACTTGGCCTGAGACTTACCATAGTCGAGGCTCTTGGTTGTGAGTAGACCACGGGGGCCAACCTCACCGTCTAGGCTTGATATATTTGGAAAGTTCATGCTCGCCGGGAACGCGAAGTTATTACGATTCTCATTAAGCCGTGTACCCAGAACTGGAAGGTCGACACTAACAAAAATGGCCTTGTAGCCAGACTCTTTATGAAAATTGAATCAGTTTTGTCCGAAGTAATAGGCCAAGACCCGCAAAAGGACCAAGAAAGTCCTAGGGAATGGCAGCACGTACTCTCAGCCCTTTCAATTTGATTCTTGGTCACCCTACGGTCTCTAAGAAAGGTAATTTGCATTGCATAGGGATTCCATCCGCCCGCAGCCTTGACATCCTCTATGCTGGTGCTCGCATAAGAAGACAAGCACATTGGTAGTCTGTTGCTAGCCGCCGCTCATGAAGTGGCAAGCTCACCATCAGGGTGAGCTAATTCGTGGGCAGCTGATGGGGCGAAACCCAGTGGCGCAGTATCTTCCTCGCGGAAAGTAGTTGTTGATATATCAACATTGTTGACATTTCGTAGCACTCGAGGACGGAGTTTTTATCTAGAGAACGCGTTTGTATTATCATGCAACCTGAAACATATGCCCTGTGTCAGAAAGCCCTACAGGTCAATCGCTCAGTATGGATATTTTAACATACGTGATCATATCTCCGGCGCCTTCGTTAAAATACTCTATCCGCAAAATAAGGCAAAAATGAGGAAACGGTCCCAAGTTACTCGAATGTCTTCGTGTTGGTACTTACCTCTGTTTGTGGTTGAAATGTTCCTTGAGGCCTCAGTCTGAAGATCAGATATCGTCAAGACTCTAGGGTCTGAATGCGGCTGTTCATTCGCCATGATCTACTTTGATGTTCAAAAGATTGGAATGCTGTTCAGTTGACCTGTGAACAGTGAAAAGTAGGAAGAAAGACCGTTGATATACCTGGACGAAATCGGAGATTGTGTTTTCTGCGGCAACAAATGATTCGTATATTCATGTTGTATGAAAAATACTAGATGGGAAAGTAATAGAACGGCCACTTAACCGAATGTCTAGGTCAAGTCTCTCAGTTTGGTAAGCCGAACCCCATATCTGTTTTAAGCATCTGATCTTTCATTTTCACGCAATGCTTTAGGTCGTCATGAATACGAAAGAGGTAGGTTTTGCCATCTCACGTGAGCATACATCTTCCATTGGTCGCGCTCCATAAAGCTGAATGTCTGAGCGCCAGTTCCACGAGGGACTCGGCAGAATAAGACAAGTCAATCCATCTAATAAGACCGAGGTTTATGTTTATCGTGGATGGAGTTTATAGCTTGCTCATTGTTTGGGTTCTGGCCAGTGCACTGTGGATGCTGAACTAAGAATGACTTTTGATGACTGTAGCCGTCGTGCCTTGCACTAACGCAACCTGCTGATGATGCTTTCGAGAATATAATTCATTTACCGAGTGCGGGGAGTCGCTGTGCCTGGTGATTACCCCGTAGGAACAGCCACCTTCCAAAGTTGAAGGAAGCCAAGTGTTTGCTCAAGAATGCCCATATCGGAAGAACAAAGTGGTCGGCACTTTATCTCATATCTACGGTATATCTCTTCTATCCGTTATCGTTAATTGTCTCTATACTATACCAGCAGCTGCACTCCCACGATCCGTTCTGCTCACTCCATACCCGTTACATAATCAGCCGGCATGCCAACGGTCCCGCGGTCGGTCGGCGAGAGCAGCGATAGGTTCGCAGCTATCCACAAGCGAGCGAGCTCCCGGCGAGAATTTGGCTTCATCAGCGAGCCTGTCGCTGCGACGGCGAAGTCAAGGCTGAGAAGGAGAGAAACAACACACCGAATTGTTTGAACGGCGAAATTGTCTATTACCAGGCTGAGAAATCAATTATTGCATTATACATCATGTAATACGATTGAGACTGCGGGACAGCGGGAATGGAAAGTATAAGATTGCCATCTTCTCCCGCTGGACGAGGAAGTATCTCTCCATCAAACAACACAGCTTATCAACAAACAAACACCTCGTCAACTTAAATACATTTTAAAAAGCTTCTACCTTACCATAAGACCTTATCTTGACACCCTTGAAAATCTTTCAGCCCTACAAAATCATGTCGTCCACGCCAAGAGTCTTTGTTACTGGTGCATCTGGCTTTGTCGGAGGTCACACGCTTACTCGCCTTTATGAGAAACACCCGGATTGGAATATCGTCGGCCTAGTTCGAGACCAGGCGATTAAGGAGAAGCTTGTGGCACGTTGGCCCAGAATTGAAGTTGTCATCGGGACATTGGATGACGACGAGTTACTTGTTTCTGAAGCAGCAAAGGCCGATGTTGTTCTTCGTAGGTTCCACAATACCTGGTTCTTCTGCCATTTCACTAACCAGAATTTCATTACAGAGCTAGCATCATCCGATCATGCTCCTGCCATTGGTTCGTTGACACGCGGCCTGAGTCAGAAGAAGCCCTCACCAGGACATCTGATCCACATTGGAGGAACAGGAATTCTGAGCGAGGCTCCCAACGACTATGGTAAGTCCCCGCCATTTATAGCTATTGGTTTCATAAGGGTTATTTGCTTTTCAAGAAATAAAATCTTCTCTTATGAAACCTTACAATTTAAAAATAAATACTGACCTTTCTAAGGCAACTCTGCGGACAAGGTGTATCATGATATTGCTGATTTAGAGGAGATCACCTCATTTCCAGTCGAAGGACATCTTCACCGTGATGTTGATCAAGCTGTTCTCGAAGCAAACCAAACACTGGGGGTTCCAACAGCCATTGTTGTTCCTCCTACGATCCACGGAGTCGGTGAAGGTCCAGTTAAAACTAGAAGTCTTCAAATAAATTTCCTCACCGATACGATCATCAAACGCGGCCGAGGATTCCAAGTTGGCAAAGGCAAGAACTATTGGGATCGTAAGTAACCCGCTTCATGTGCCGTTATATATGTGCTAAACATGCCAACAGATGTACATGTGAACGATTTAGCAAGCGCATTCATTCTGCTTGCAGAGGAAGCTCTGAAGCCTAACGGTGGCAATGCACAGTGGGGCAGTGACGGGTATTATTTCTGTGAGGCTGGTGAATTTGTGAGTCTCTCTGGACCACCCATATTACGGCCGCTTCTAACGTCTACAGCAATGGGGAGATATTGCGCACGCAGTAACGAAGATATTGGCCGAGCAAGGCGCAATTAAGAGTACTGAAGTCGATGAGCTCTCTGCGCCAGAGATAGTTGCCCTACATCCTTGGGGTCTTATACTCTGGGGTGGCAATTGCAGAAGTCGAAGTGATCGGTTGAGGAATCTTGGATGGAAGCCGGCGGGACCAACAATCTTCGAGAGCCTACCTTTCATGGTGGCTGAAGAGATAAAAACCTCCGGTACTCAATCCGCGACGACAACATTTGATAATTAAGGAGCGTCAAGATGCGATGATAAAAAAGTTTTCCTTCTTGTTTTATTAAAAGGTTGTACTGATAGAATAAGCATATGAGATAAAACAAATCTGTAGAGTTGCATTTTGAAACCATTCTTGTCTGTAATTGGTTCAAATACAATATTGCTTACTTGTGATCTCCAACAGGATGTCAGATATATTAATACACAATCAAAAGTCCGCCCACTGCAAGGACAACAAGCAGACAATACTGGGAATCGTGATTTTCAGAATATGAAGGTACAAATACTAGTGTCCATGACAATCCACTTGCATTAGGAAAGTAACAAGAAAGAACTTGTGAAGATCAACAGCGACGATGAGCCACTATGTGGCGTTTGCACATATACTCAATACTGGTGAGTGAACAGTAATGAGTAAACACTGACTATAAAGGCGATTATTACTAGTATACTATGTTATATAATCTTTCTACAAAACTAGGCAAAGCTCAGTGCAATTCAGCTCGGTTCGAGAAGGAATCACAAAGGACATACATGCTATCACTTAAGCGTCCTCTAGCCCTTCAAATAGCCTTACGCCCCATTGCTTGCTGGGATTACTAAATCTCATCAAATACTTTGAAGCCAATAAATCGATCTTCAATAAATCCTCATGCCCTAAGCTGCACTCCAGCGCTTGTAAATTCTCCACAAAGTGCACCTCGTGAGCAGACTTGGGAATCACACTGGTTCCCCTCTCGATTCCCCACTTAAGAGCAATTTGTGCTGGGGTACAGTTTGTATTTTGAGCGATCTCTAGCAATTCATCGTTTTTTAGCAACGGCGGAGGAGCGTCCTTGCCTGGACGATATATTGGATTAGAGTTGCCAAGCGGAGAGTAGGCAGTGACCGAAATGCCGAGCGCTTTGTGGGTAGCGAGCCAAGAGGATTGAGGAAGATAGGGATGCATTTCCATTTGGTGGGCGAAGGGCTTGACTCCCGTTTTAGCTATGATTTCTGTTAGCTGGGCGGGAGAGAAGTTGCTGATGCCAATATTATGGACTTTATCCTTGGGTAGGGCGATCATGGATTTCCATGTTTCAACGAAGTTCAAGGGAGATGGCCCATCTGGAGAGACTCCGACAGGCCAGTGCATGAGATAAAGGTCCAGGTAGTCTAATCCTAGATCTTCAAGAGTTTTACTCAGTGCTTCTTCAGCGAGTTTAACATCTCCGTGACTGCAGAGTTTATTAGCCCAACCTCAAACGTCGTTTCAAAAGAGTTGTACTTACTGATCATTCCATAGCTTGGATGTTACCCAAATTTCTTCTCTGGAGATGTTCGCCTTCTTCAGCCCTTCTGCGATACCTTTTCCAACCGCTTTCTCGTTTCGGTAGATGGCAGCACCGTCAATCTGGCGATAGCCAGCTTGGATTGCTAGAGAAACAGCTTCAGTAGTGTTTTGCGGAGACAATGCGAGATTCCACGTTCCAAAACCAATTGATGGTTGGGTTATGGTCGTCTTTTGTGGTGCAACAAAGGGTTTCTGAAACTCGTAACACCAGCTGGGAGCGACTGCTCCTGTCACCAGAGCAAGGGAAAATTGAGTTGATATGCGCATCGTGAGCAGTGGTACACGCGTTTTCTTGTGCAATGAGAGTTTCTGAAGGAGTGAGGTCGTTTGTTTCAAGGTCGGGGTTTGTTAAACCCCACTATTGCTATGGTGTGACCAGTAGCTCAATGAATAGCTCTCGCACCTTGATAAGAGCGATCACGTGATAATTGATAGAGTATGTCATGGCTAGAGTTCTATAATCTCTTAAAAAGTAATTTCTTTCGGTATTAGCTATTGTATTAAACAAACCATATATCGTTATTCAACATGTCTTTATTACTCGTGTTTAGGAAATACCGTCATTCCAGTCACATGACTAAGCATTTCCCATCTTGCCTGTAGTCGGTGCATCTACGGAAGTCATCGGCCGAAAGGGGAATACTACTAATTTCGCTATACTCTTTAGTTGGAATACTCCATTTGCGAATATAGTTATTGGCGAGTGCACTGGGACATATATAAGATCCTATCCCACTAAAATTATGCTTCTGCTATAGAAATAATCGCATGCATGTCACCTGATGTAGCTGCTGCCTAGTTATGAAAACAAAAATTTGTAGTAGGTTTTTTTTAAAGATAATGATCCCGAATCTAAGCTCTAAGCTTGTTTGAAAAGATGTTAGGCTTTAAAAACCCCCAAAATGCCTCTAATCCATGGAAGTTGCGATTTGTACAGATCGGTAATACAGTAAATTTTCTGCGCACAACCCCGTAGAGTCCGCATGTCTGGGAGTAATCCAGCGGGACCAAGCTAATTTTACTACTTTAGTCCTCCCTTGTACTGTTTGGAAGCGTGCCAGATCTCGAAGAATAAAATCAACATCTCAGAATAGGGTATATCGAATGCGAGAAGTGCTGTACAGTTACATGGAACTGTATTTCATGGGGCTCAGTATACTGACGAATTAAATCATCTAAGTACTGATGACAACACTAAAATGACAATACATTTCATTTTCTTATTTTGAGTGTCATAATATGATTTCATATTGAGGAATGACTGTAAGAGCTGAATTGGATGCCACAAGTTGATTGAATGAAGCACATAGACTTGATCAATCTCGTCCTTGAACTAATTACAGCAATGCTAAATATAATTAATGGCTTGACCGCAAAACTAAACCCACGCTGCGATTCAGATTCTCGCACAGAACCGACAGCAGATTTCAAAAAGGGGGTAGCAGATGAGCTAATAGACTGTACCCGGGCCTGAGAAAGCTCTTGACCCGTTTTCGGTAGCGTTTTGCTCGTGTGGTTCCTCGAAAGGCAGTAGGGAAGAATTGTCGCACAGCTACTAAGACTGCCCTAAGGCTGGCACAAATGACAGCAAGATGCATCTCCAATACGCTGAATAGAGTGACTGGAAACATGTCTCCTTTAAAAATATGTAAGATACACTTACATGTGACATCTTTTGATGTCTTGATAGGTAGGATAGTTGGTAGCCGGACTATGCTGCAAATACAGACAATACCACCTAATGTGAAGAGGATAGAAACTTGTATCTTTTTTTTTGGCGAGAGACTTGTAGCCGAAGCAGGGCAGATAGTGGGAGTAGGAGAATAAAGATATCTTGGACAACACTGACGCAAATGATGCCTACGCCCACGCGAAAAATGTCAAGGCATTTTACTGGCGGATGTGTATACTGCCAGTTAGTCCAATTTGCACTGATAGGTATCTGCATTACGTCAATTATCGGTCAATCTGCTTTGAATTTGATGTATTGAAGGGTCGCCCTACACATTGAAAAATACTCATAAACAGATTCCACTAGAACTCAACCCTTGATCATCTATAATCACGTGATGTTGCCAATAGTAATGACAATTGGAGATCTATTTATGAACGCACTGTATTGGTTGCAACTGGGGAGTTTCTTGCAAGCTTGGAAGGTTAATGGAAGATAAGAGATATCTTATATCTCTGCCAAATATTGTTAGTACTAAAGCGGTATTTTGGCTTATTAAAATCAACTCCCCACGGTTTTATATATTAGTCTCATGTGAAAATCTTGCTATACAGAGCTATAAAGAATTAATGTGCTCCTATACAAGGGTAGATGCTGTTTCGCCTTTCGTCACGAAGATAGTCTTCATTGTTAGCAGATGAAATCCAGATAGAACGATGGACTTTGATTAGCCAATCATCTTTGCTATACACCAGTGAGCGACATGCAAAGATACAGATTGAAAGAGGCGCGTGCGCGATTTAGGCTATTGGTCCGGTTGAACGTCTTATAATAGATATAACTTGTACAACTCTTTAAGTGATGCGGATCCTGCGACGGCACTTTCCACTCTTCCCTTAATAGCGAGGATAGTTTTCGCTTCCACAGATGAGAACTTGAATCAACCTAAAGCCAACCGTTAGTCAATAGCTATCAATAGTATCGTGAGCATCCTGATCGCTTGTATGAGCTACTTCAGCTACTGCGCTCCGTCTCAGCTACTTTGGCAGTTGTCTTCTCCAACTCGTTTTGAACGCAGACCAATAAAATGCGACTCGTCCACGCGAAGACTCTTCGGTTGGAGGAGTTTGCAGGAAGCGATATTCCACAATATGCTATTTTATCCCATACCTGGGGAACAGACGAAGTGTCCTATCAAGACATGCAAAGCCAAAATCTAGAAAAAAAGGAAGGATTTCAGAAGATTAAGTACAGCTGCTTGCAAGCGCTAGAGGATGACTTGAATTACGTTTGGGTTGATACCTGCTGCATTGACAAAACAAGTAGTTCGCTGCTTTCGGAGGCTATCAATTCAATGTTTCACTGGTACCAAGACGCACAAGTCTGCTATGCTTATTTATCGGACGTGTCTACAAGCGATCAGCCGGAGGCAGTAGGTTCTTGCTTTAGAGAGAGTCGTTGGTTCAATAGAGGTTGGACGCTTCAAGAATTGATAGCTCCCGCTACACTTCGGTTTTATACAAGCGATTGGGACGACATAGGTACCAAGGAAGAATTGTGTGAAACCATAGAAACTATTACCGGGATCGGCTCCAGCTTTCTCTGCGGCCAGGATTTACGCTTTGCTAGCATTGCTAAACGAATGTCCTGGGCTTCAAATAGACAGACCACACGAGAAGAAGATGTCGCTTATTGCCTATTGGGCATCTTTGGTATTAACATGCCAATGATTTATGGAGAAGGGAGCCGAGCCTTCATTAGATTGCAAGAAGAAATCATGCGTGAGTCCGACGACCAAACATTGTTCGCATGGGGGCCACCCTTCAAGAGCCTTGAACAGGCCAGGAGTGCCCTAAAGCTGGGCCAAAGACAAAACGTGGATGCAGGAAATTCGGATACACAAAATGTATGGGCTCGCAATTCTGAGGAACCAACTTTCAGCCTTAACTCAGAAGATAATCAAGGTGTATTGGCTACATCTCCAGCAAACTTTGCTATGTCCGGAAATGTAATTTCATGCTATAATCCCGACGGTCATGAGCCTCATACTATGACTAGCAGAGGAATACGAATAAGCATGCATATATGCCCCGAACCTAGGTATGCCTTATTGGACTGTCACTTAGAGAGCGACTTCCAGCATTATTTGGCAATCCCACTGAAATCTGTAGCACCTGGCCAGACCGAATTCGCAAGATCTTCAGCAGCCCTATTGCAAATCCCGGTAACTGAACGTAGTGTCATCCCTGTTAAATCTGTCTACTTGAAGAAGAATGCAGATCCCACGAGCTATAATAGGCAAACTCGCGAGAATAAATTCTTGCTTCAGAATTGGGATCGAAATACTGGAATGTTCCTTTCTCGAACTGGGAGTAAGCACCATGTTGTTTCGCTTGTTAGCGTTTACCCTGCGAGCTGCTTGAACAAGGCGCAAGCCATTATTTCACCTGCTAAATGGAAGAGGGATCAGGATATATATAGAGCAGTAGTTCTTGTTCGTGTGTTTGATGGCGGGGAAGCAGCCCTTTTGATTCACCAAGAGAACTTAACAACCGGGAATGATAATCTTGTTTCATGGTGCCATCTTGCATTCAAGCCTGGTGGGATGAGCCTGGATCAAATATGGAATCAAGATTCGCCACTAAAACCTAATCTGGCTTTGAAATTATCCAGAAACCAACCATTGGCTTTGATGACAAGAGCATCTTTCGCGGACTCACTAATTCTCACTACGAATCTTGAAAGGAGTCCTGTGATGGGAGAAGAAATGTTTCTTATAAACATCCAGGTTATTTTGGACACTGTTGATGTAGTACGAAGAGGTTTAGGAAGTGGGTCGTTTACAATCAAACCTAGAGACCTAGTCAAGATTCCCATTTCAGGGCTAGCAAAGAAATAAATAACTTACGGTATTATGAAATCTAACATTATGCATACTGTAGTTAACCTTTTTGCACTCTTTCATCTTTCAAAATAATGCCCACGAGACTTTTCTAATATCGAGTCAACCAACTATACCCAAACGGGACTATTAGAGATCTAGCTCTCCTATCTCACCCTATTGAATTGATCAAGCATTAGTTCAAATAGAATAAATACCCACTCTTTGTTTCCTTCAGCAAGTCAATATTTTTTAATATGATATGTTCAAGCACGGATTTCTAGAGATCATTTTATATTACTGTTACTCTGAATGAAGAAGCCTTTAAGGGCTAATGCGCAATTGTCTCCCAGTGGATGACTGAGGCCGGTCGCGCCATTCTTTAGGCTGACTTTGAAATACCAGCATCCAGCTTCCTGGTGCAATACAAGAGTGCCTCAAGAATCCCATAACACTTTGAACTTACTGCTTTCGTCCATAAGAAGTGTACCTGGCTCACCATATTCTACAACCATTCCGTTCTCAAAAACTGCGATCCTGTCAAAGTTTCTGATAGTCTCCAACCTGTGAGCCACAGCGATTACAGTATAGCCTATAAAATGGTCCGAAATTATTTGCTGCATAAGTTTATCAGTTTGCAGGTCGACACTAGCCGTCGCTTCGTCGATAATGAGGACTTTGGAAGGCCTCAGCATGGCTCGTGCTAGACAAAACAGTTGGCGCTGTCCGTGAGATAACAAGTCGTCTGCCTCCATGAGCGAATCCAGCCCTCCAGCGTTCGTCACGATGGACCATAGTCCGACCGTTTTGAGAACTGCCTCAGCAGCAGAATCATTTTCTCCAAGGTTTAGTGGGTCGAGGTTTTGTCTGATGGTGCCTTTGAGGAAGATCGGCTCTTGGGGTACTGCCGTCAGACGCTCCCTGAGAATATTTCGTGGGATTTGTGACAGGTCAACACCGTCAATCACAACTGATCCTTCATTTATCTCCAACATATGGAAAAGAAGGGCTACAATAGATGACTTGCCGGAGCCAGAAGGTCCACAAATTCCAAGTTTTTGACCAGCAGGGACCGTAAGACTGATGTTATGAAGAGCTAGAGGTTGATCGAGTGCATAAGAGGCAGAGACATCCGAAAGGAGGATATTTCCATTTGATGGCCACTCTGATGGAACTTCTTGAGATTCTTCGGAAAGATTTTCCGAATGAGTGCTGCCTACAAACGACTTTATTCGTGAGACAGCACCTAACGAAGTTTCAGTAGCCGTCCAGTGTATAATGAGTGCTGATAGAGTCATATTGAAGGACATGATGTTAATAAGCGCCAATCCGACAAACCCAGCATCAGAACTGTGGCGAAATCTTACTATCAGTGCCACCAAAATGACGGCCAGGGCTGCCACAAGCAGATCAATAACCAGAATTAACCATCTTTGGATGCAATATAGAAGGTAGAACGGCCTTTGAGATGCATCAAGAAAAGCCATGTTTCGTTTCTCCATATCTTTAGTCCATCCAAATGCTCGAATCGTGACCAGACCGCTTAGAGTTTCGACGAAGTTACTGTAGAGTGGTGCTTTCGCTTCGAGATCCATCAGCCTGATTTGGCGTGATGTCCGCAGATAGAACTTCTGTAACATGTACATTACGAGCAACACAAACGGCAAAACAATGGAGAAGTATGATGCCGAAATACATATGAAGATTGCCTGTATTATGGCCAGGAAGAAGTTGTTCGCCAGTATCAGCGCAGCAATGGGAAGTTCCGAGTCGATGACCGACAAGTCTTGGCTGAACCTATTGATAATCTGCCCAACATCAGTGGAGCTGAAGAAAGAAAATGGTGCATTTTCGACGGTTTTGAGTAGTCTTTCGTGGAGATATGTTGCGGAGTGGGGTATCATGATGATAAAGAGCATGCCAGTCAAAATCATGAGTGTGGCCATGGCAATGCACTCCACAGAGACAAGTATGCCCAAGTAAAGGCCATTGACTGAATTGCCGTGAACAGCAACGGCGCTGGTCCAGAACTTGATCCAGAGATCTTCCCATTTTTAGTAAATCCTCAAACGCGATAAGAGGAAACCCACCTGGAAATTGTAGAAGCATAGAGTAGCAAGCCATTAAACCCATCCATATCCCCACATTCCGCCATCCGGCGCTGGTGAAGTAATATTTGTAAATGGCCCAATTTCCAATAGTACGATGGAGGTCAGCTGCAGCATTTAGTCGGTCGGTGTCATCATCTACCTTTGCCTTGACGGGACCAGTCTCTTCTGTAAGCGCATTTTTGACTTCTGTCATGTGCCGCGCCGCAAGCCCAGCAACGTATCCATTGCTTACGACGAGATCTCTAAATTTTCCATGCTCTGAAACTGTGCCATGGGCACTGAGTGCGATGATGTGGTCAGCATAAGATAGGCGATGAGCTGCATGTGTAACTAGTGTGACAGTTGTACCCAGTCGACGAAGTAGCCCGTTCTTTCCGAGTAGACGAGAGAAAATACGATCCTCACTAATGGCATCAAGACCACTAAAGACATCATCTAAGATCAAGACCTGTTGTCGCGAATAAACAGCTCGAGCAAGTGCCTATCTAATTTTAGCAGACGGAATGACGTAGTTAAGGGCACCTAGCATACTATACGCAATTTCTGGCCCCCGGAAAGTGCAGCGCCTGCGGAGCCTGCCTTAGTGCTATCGCCCTCAGGGAGTGTTTCAATATCCGTATCAAAAGCGCAGCCGTGAACGACTTGGGCGTACCATTCGGGCTCAAAGACAGACACTCCAACGATGTTTTCTCGAATAGTTCTGTTTTGAATCCAGGGGACCTGGTCAACGAATGCAGCATGTGCTCGGTCGATATAAATATTTCCCTTTGATGATGGAGTTTCTCCCAATAGACCTCGGAGGAGGCTAGACTTACCACATCCAACGGGGCCCACAATCATCGTTAGATGCCCAGGTTGAAGATCAAAAGAAACATCGTCAATCACAGGGCTATCATCGTCGGACCAAGCAAGTGTCAAATTCTTGACGCTGATAGCAGCTGGCGATGGGCTCGTATTTGTTCGTGGTGTGATGTTCTCCAACTCAATATCCAGGTCGACACTTGCACCCCTAGCAAACGTATCTAGCTTGCCTGTACCACTTGATGGACTTTGTACCGGTTGTAACAGCATGCGGTGATCCCTGTTCGTTGGCGAGGAAATGAATGACTGAATTCGATCGAAGCAGCCAATCGCTGCTATTAATGGTGGAACTGCGAATACAACGGCGCGAATCGGGGCCACCAGCAAGGCAATGAGTGAGAGCGTCGTGAATGCCGAGGTGACATTAAGAGTTTGTCCATTGATAGTAGCCACTATGACATAGATGGTGAAGACAGCTCCTGGAGCAAAAATGTCGGACATATTACCAAAGGCGAGCATAACAACAAACAGCTTCCGCATTTTCAGGGAACTGGCAATTTCGTCCAGTCTAAGCTGACAGATAATGCGAGACATTTTTGAGTTGAGACCTAGCATTTTGACCCCCTTCATGGCCTGTAGCATTTTGGCGGTAGCATCAGTTCTGGTCTGAATCCTTTCGAGCCAGGCCATTTGAGCTTTTCCAATATGCCGTGAGATCAAAAATGGGCCAGAAACTGCTACGGCGGTTATAAATAACGGGCCCAAGAGCGCGATACCAGTTTCTTTCTGTAGCAGCCAGATTGCCAAAGCAATCTCTATGGGGCTTGACCAGAGATTGTGTATTGACTGAATAGCGTCGCATATACGTTCTACATCCGAGGACATCAGAGTAACGGCAGCGGATTCATCGAGGCTTGTAATAGATAATTCTAGAGTTTGTGCATAGATCGCATTCACGAGTGAACCCCTGACCATCGTCGTCATGCGGTTCGCCTTATGCTGGTAAACACCACTTGTCACGGCTAGGCCAACATAGACCAACCCAAAAGCAGCGGTCAGGCCCCATCCACGATTAGTAGCTGATTCAGAGTCAGCTTCGCCCACAAGCTTAGTGATACGGTTGATAAGTAGGGGCTGCATAAAGCGAAAGAATGTCAACGCCAGACGCGGCAACACTGATGCAGCAAGAGGCCCCAACATCATGCGTAGTATGACCCAGACCAAAGTGTGCTTCTCAGGATATCTTTTGCCTAATCAATTTGTCATATTAGTATACTTTGACAAAGAAAGACGGGTGTGGGGAAGGGTTGACAAACGATTGGCCCAATATCTTCTGAATTTGATTTCGAGAGATTTTGATAGCAGATCACCATCTGCTGCAAACAGATCATTGTCCGTGACAACATTTCTAAACCCCAGCTGGAAGAGTGGATTGAGCCACCAGAAGAGACCACGGGAATACAGCCCACTCGTAGCCTCAGGGGAGTGTTCGGCATAAGATGTGAATAATATTCTAGATTTTTCGGTTGCTTCGGAGATAAGAACGAGAAGCTTGACAGCCAGAATAGAAGATGATATTACATTCTCAGCTAGGTCTTCTCCACGTAGCCACCTAGTACGAAGCTGTGCGGCATCAAAGGGCAGTGTAAGGAGAAGATACGCGTTAATTATCGAGCTTGGCCGGATGTTCTTACTATGCTCGGCGTATGACAAGACACATAGACCGAGCGTGGCTATAAGTGCAAGCAAAGCCGCGGCAAGAGAAGCACGAGTTTGAAGCGATGATTGGGATATTTCAATGACATTGACAACTTGTAGAGTACTGAAGATAGCGAGAAGAACCTGTATTGTGTCAGTATGAGGCTTCCATGAACAAGCTATAGGACACTGACAATCTTGGTGGTCAGGAGATAGCTACCAATCACTTTGCGGGGTGTTTTCCATAGGTGTAAAAGCCGCGGGGGTATCACGAGCAGTAGAAGAGCCGACGGTGCGATAGACAAGATGGTTTCCTCGAAGAAAAGGGTGAAATCAAACGTTGCTCTACCCGGAAGCTGGAAAAAAGGACCAAAGTTGTTGTCGTCTACATAAGCGGTGGAGTTGACTGCCCTCGCTCCAAGGTGCGCAAAGCCCGAGTACGTACTCATCATATAGAAGCTGGTTTGAGTAGATTGACCGCGCTCATGCCTTAATGATATGGTGAAGTGGCCTCAAATAGCTTGTCCCTTTGTGGCAGCCTGGTGTTGACGGACATGGCACACGATGAGGTTGAGCAATGTCAAATGTAGTCGCCGATACATTGATAGATGGTTCTAGTTGGGGCCTAAAAGCCTCGCGTGGGGTGGCTGGAGAACCCCCGCTCTTCCATCCTTATCTTCACCATCAACGTCCACACGATACCCGTCAGCTCTGCATTGGGGGTTGCAACGGCAAAGGGATCTTTCTAGGCAGCCGACTTGGTATTGTTTCATGCCTCAAATTTGATTTCGCCTTCCCTCGTTGTTGTCGCAGCAAGGAATTCAGGTTCTTAGGCAGCCGTGTTTTGAACTACAATGGTATCGCCAGTGCGTATGACAACATTTGATGCCAGAAGCCCGCAATACCGTCTCACCATCTTTCTACGTGGAATTGTTTCTTAAATGCTCCATTGCATCCCCTCTAAGAAGTAAAGTCCATTATCTAGAAGAATTCACAATTCGTCCACCGCGACATGTTCAAGGGCGATAAGCTTAGCATCTCTGAAACCGCACGGAGCTACTCGATACAGAATTCAAAATTCGTCAACCGTGACATATTCAAGTGTGATAAGTTCAGCATCCGTGAAACTGCACGGTAGTACTTGATACAGAATTCCTGCGACATTGTGATACGGAACTTTGACTTTATCCTCAAAAATACGGCCCTTTCTCAGTGAATCTGTACTGTTAGACTGTTCCATAAACTTAGGACTCGGAGGCCTCCTGCCACATATTCCCCTATTTTGGACTCGACAGTATACTAGCTAATGGTTGAGGAAGCCTCTAGCGCGCATTCAGTGAACCAGGCGCATACGCTTTTCCACTAATTCCCAAGGTCATTGATACATCCAACCTCGCGTATTTAAATTGGACTGGATAGGACCAAGCCCCAGCCAGCGATAATATGTATCTTGGACATGTTTATCCCGTTCCTCTGAGACATGCCTATGCAATTCATCGACCATATATCTTATTCCGAAAGGTAATAAAAAGTTATCTGTTTGACTGATGATGAACTCGAGGTTTAAACTGGCGGTGCATCTGAATTTCTAAAGTTTTGGTTTGGTACAAGGTCACCTGGGCCGGTTGACAATAAGCAAAAGGGTTACCTCGCTTCCCAATTACACAGCGGTAAAACTTCAGGGCAAACAGATCCAGGATGTAACAGAGGAAGAGCACTGGGAGAATGAGAAGCACTATGCAATATCTACGACGAGGTATTACACACAGTGAACAGCCACAACATCAAAAGAGTAGTTATTCATATTCTGACTACTGTAAAGGTTATGTACTATGAATAAGAGGTATTGCCTCTATAGATGACCTTAGGGCTACACCAACGAAATGAATATAAAGTATGTACAGTTTCTGGCTATAGGCGGTCCAGCCACAGCTTAATTTCCACCCCACAATGCATCCTGTGAATATTTATCCAGAGCAGTAGCCGACCTTGCTTGGCTCGCAACTACCAGCGCAACCGTCATACAAAACGCATGGGTGGGAAGCATCTGTGCATACGTTGATGAGCGTAGCAGTGTCGGCGTAGTTGTAGTTGATACCAGCGAGCTCACCACCGTCCACTGCAGTGACACCCTCAATGTAAACGTTACGCTTGCACTGGGTCTTGCAGTTTCCACACGAGCGATAGAGCTTGCCATAATCCTCAACGTAGTAGTTGATGATGTTGACGGTACCGCAGCCGTTGTGCTGGACAACCTTGTCCTCGGCATGGTAGGCACCACCACCAATAATCCAGGACTCCTCGCCAGCCTTGTCATTCTTGATAGAGATAGCATCTTCACAGACATCTTCGAACCAGACAAACTCGAGGGTGCAGTGACCGTCACAGTGGACACCCTCGGCCTGATTAGCGCCAATGATAACATTCTTTAGAGTTGCACCAGCATGGAGATAAAACACGGCATCCTCCCAATCTAGTTTAGAAGTCAGTATTTTCTCCAGTTTTGTCTTGCTACATTTTCTCATCTTTTCAGTGGTAATAACTGGATAGAAGTGGGCAAAAACAAGTTTAATGATATCTTACCTCCTTCGCTCTGGCCATTGCAGGCGCCACTACCACGGTCAAACTTGGCCCAGCCCCCATCATAAGTCTGTCCGGCAGCAACCTCGATGACTGCGCTGTTGGACTTTGTTGAAGTTGGTGTAGGAACGCCACCAGTATAACCGTTACATGCAAGAGCTGCAGGAAGGAGAGCGGCAACACAGGCGAGTTTGAAAGCGTGGACCATGTTGAGTTGTATACCGAAGAGGTTCAAATAGGTATATAGAATGGTTTTAAAAGTGAGGAAAGAATCGATCTTTCTAGCTAAGTGAAGTTGATAAAGAAAAACTTGAGGAAGGATAAGAAGGTAGCGGAGATGTTGAAAATATCTGTGAAGTTTTTATATATCTATTTAAAAAAGACCGTTGCCCTGAATTTGGACAACTCCATCGCTGCCAAGAACAGTAGAGTAGCCAAGAACAAACAAGTTTCGGTTGAATGTCTTGTTAAATTACTCCGCGGCTGTTATCTCTTCACTTGGCAGTGTGTGAGGCATCTGGAATGGAAAATACCACGAACCAGATCGCGGTTTTCTCTTCTCCGCTGACCAATTAATAATGCTGAATTCTTACGAATGAATTTTCAACCGGATACAAAGCCTAGCCGTCGTGGCGCCAAGTATATAATACCCGTATGTGTACTGTTGTATGGGATTGAACAAGCTCAGACCGATCTCTTGCGCTTTTTAAGAATTTTTGTTCACTCATTTAGCGAGAACTACAAAACTGCAACATCCGATTCTTGATAAGCTTCTCCTTATAGTGACGTCTGCAAGGGAGCACAGACGATAAAGATTAGATGGTTTAAGCATATCCTTTGTATGACTCTTTTCGTACTTCAAATGGCCGAACAGCTTGACCTTCCATCTTTGGCTATCTTTTCGAATCCACTATAAGCAAGTGTTTTATGGCGAATCAATACTCTCCGCCCCACAAATATCTAAGGATGCCAAGGGAGTGAGATGGTCCGGTTATTCGGCCATATGCTCGATCAGAACATATCTCGTCTTGGCTAATATAACGCTTGTTCGTCACTCTGGTCCTCGATTCAACTGACCCGCAATAAGTAGCCACTAACGGCTTTGGCCAAGCAACGGGCTTTATTGGGACGTTTGAGATTAAGAATTTGCCGGGAGCTGCCTTATTTTGAATATGCTTAATTCATTTGTCCATTAACTAC
This sequence comes from Coleophoma eucalyptorum, assembly GCA_026120035.1. NCBI lineage: Eukaryota > Fungi > Ascomycota > Leotiomycetes > Helotiales > Dermateaceae > Coleophoma > Coleophoma eucalyptorum. The sequence continues at coordinate 969,364 of JALRME010000011.1, forward strand.
TAGTCCAGTGCAAGCCCCGCTCGGAATAAAGGGATATTTATTTAATTCCTTATATTAAAATTGGGTAATATGGATGGGCTGATCTTGGCTTGGTCGGTGAAAGGAGACACGGGCCATAAGCATCTCCTAGTAATATAAATGAATAGTAACGCAAAATATATTTTACTTCGTAGATAAGATGAAATATCGTACATTGTCGAAGTTAGTAGCCCTGTAAGCCAAGATATATTGTTAATGTTACATCAAATAATTAAGTAATATTTCTTTTATGAGTTGTAAGTACCACGGACCTATTATAGAGAAGATTAAACGGCGCTACTAAAAAGGGGTCTAATATAGCCTTAGAAGATGTAAATCAAGCTTCCATAAGAAGTTAAAAGCGTAATAGGAGTAATAAGAAAGGACATTGGCGTTCAAGAAATGCTTAATTAGGTGACCACCTATAAAACTCAACGCCTCTTCTAATAGTAGAGTCCAACAGTGAGATCTAGTTATAATAGAAGTAATCTCTCAACAGATATATTAATAGCAATATTCGACGGCTTCTACAAACATAAATTATCATATATGTAATACTTTTATCGGTTGTAGCGTGAGAAAATCTCTCTTCGAAAATCTATAGCAAGTTCCATTGACTGTGGATCTCCAGCTGGCATTAATTGAGACATATAAAGTCCGCAAGTTCCGATTATAGGGTCGATCCACTAGAAATATTAACAAAAGTGGCCATCCAAGAAAGGTACAGAGCAAGTACTTACCCAGTAACAGTTAGGTAAGCCTTGCCATGATAATGTCCCCTTCTTACACACGCCTGGTACATCATCCGTATGCAAGGTGCCACCAAAACCATACTGCCAGTCCTCGCTTTCGACTCCGGCTCGGACCATAGGGCCTATTTCTGGGTCTTGAGTTATTTTGATTAGATGCTGAGGGTCTTTCAATTGTGGTGTAAACATCATTTTCACTGTCTCTGGCTTTAAAAGATTTCCATCGTTCTTCAGTAGCGATATTAGTACTTTGATATACTCTGATGGGCTGCAATAAAGACCACCGCCACCTAGATCATCGACCGGATCCTTATTTTCATCCCTAAAATATGGTTTTGTCGGCACAAACTTCCCAGTGGATATCTTTTCGGTAGCTGGGCAGAGTTTCGAGAGTACTTCCTCGTTTTCTAAAGGACGAAAAGTGACTAGAGTCATGCCGAGTGGTTTATAGATATGCTGTTTCATGTACTCGCCAAGGCGGATGCCTCCGTTGACTCGTTCAACCAGCTTTCCGGCCCAGTCGATTGACACGCTGTAAGCCCAACCTTCTCCAGGTTCATATATAAGCGGTGTTGCACATCTGTCTACCTGTAATGAAATCATATTATGAACCTCCCAACAATTTGCGTGGCAAAGTTTACTTACCACAGGCCATTCCCAATCCAAGAGCTCTTCATCACGCAACTCGCGCCACGATTTCAAATTTTCATCTAGGAAGTCATATGCCATTCCACTCTGTTGTGATAAGAGATATCGCAGCGTGATAAGCTTGGTTGGGCTATTGTATTGTGGCTCACCAGCTTTGTTGAATCCTGTTAAGATTCCAAGAGCCCTCACTTCGGGTAGGATGTCACCAACATCGGCATCGAGGTCCAGTTTGCCGTTTTCCACATTCTGAAGAGCAGAGATTGTAGTAAGAAGTTTGGTGCATGATGCTATCCAGAACGGGGTGGTCTCTGTCATCGGTTTGGCGGTTTGGGGATCTACTGAAGTTTCCCCCATGGCCTCCGAATGGATTATTTTGCCTGTTGAAATTTTAGCATTACTGCAAGAAAGAGTGTGCAAATTTTGTTTAATACCAGATTTATCGGCAGCCATTACTACAGCACCCGGAGTTATTCGATTGGGGCCTGCCGCCGTAGCAGCCTGGAATCGCTCACTCCATCTCATCTTACAACGCAGTCTCCGAAATTAATAGTAGTACTTGTAAGAGATATTCCAAACTCGTGTAGCAATCATATTAGGGTTAACTTTGATGTGTATCATTCACCGAATAATATAAGAAAGCAAGCACCCTTGGGAGTTTGTTGAGTAAGGTAGTGTAGGACAATATATCTAATATTTGATTAGTCTAGGCCTCTGTTTCGTAAAAGTATTTGTAATGCTAGGAGAGTAGTATGTGTAAAGCTGGAAGCGTGGCCTGGATTTCCCTGTAGAACGCCAGGATTTTCAGTTGGAAGGTCTTAGACTAATTACGATAATTTCAGAGTCCGATCTGCGGCTACTAGCTACGCTCGCTACGCAACCATCCACATTTAGAAGTGAGAGAGATGCAACGGACAGCAAGGATTACACAAACCCGAGCTGGAGAACTACTAGTAATGCCTTGCATCGGCCGGTTAAATCCCGCGGCAGGCCCGAGGAGCACGATTTATTTTATTAGTTCCATGCCCGAGCTGGGCCGGCACTCTAATGGCCGAAGATTCGGCCGATAATTCTATGGTTCTACTTTGAGCGAGGATAGCTTGTGAGGCTTGGTTCAGCTTGTGCATTCTTGTAAGACTTCCGATCGCAAGTCCAAGGAATTGTCCTGACCCACAAGAATTTCAGTCGGTTAGGGGCTTGGATTCAGCGTTAGGTCCAGAGTTTTAGAATCTCAGGTAAATAAAGTAGAGACGGTTAAACGTAAAAGGTCGACGTCAGATTGAGAGTTTTAACATCTCTGTCAAACAAAGAAGAGAGAGAAAGATAGATTGTGGAAGACTGGGAATCGTCTTCCCACAACCGCTGTATTCGACATAATGCAACTGACATCAGCGGACAGCGCCACAATATCCAGACATTCTACACCACTTTTCACGGCTGTCTTTGACTGGTCATGGAAATCTCACGCAAGAAGACTGACGCAAAGGTTCAGACGGAGGTCCTTGCGGCAGAGTAATGTTGTTGTTGGTCAAAGTCCAGAGTCTATCATCACAATCGAACCAAACACCACCGAGAAAGAATTACAAGTTCAGATCACACCTATCACTCAGCGCGCCTTGATAGTTGCGCGGAAAAGCGAATACGAGTTAATCGACAATTATCCAATTCCTGAACTTGAAAACCAACAAGAAGTTATTATCAGAAACTATGCCACTGGTCTAAACCCTATAGACTGGAAGAGTGTGGATTATAATTTCTGTCTCCCGTCATTTCCATGGGTAATTGGACGCGAGATGTCTGGTATTGTTGATAGAGTTGGATCCGAGGTTACCAGTTGCAGAGTAGGAGACAAAGTATGGACCAGCACATATTATCGTGATGCTCGGGCAGGCTGCTTTCAAGAGCTCGTCACTGTCCCTCAACATACGGTCCTACCTATTCCCGCTGGAATGACATACGAAGAGGCTGCTAGTGTTGGTGTCGCAGCACTTGTCTCAGCAATGACACTATGGAAATGGCTAGAGGTTCCCCGCCCGTCTCCCATTATCTCACAGTGCAAGAATTTTCTTCTGGTTTGGGGAGGCTCAGCAGCAACAGGACAATACTCAATCCAACTCGCTAAGCAGAGTGGCTTGAAAGTAATAACCGTATGTTCAGAGAAAACAAAGCGATTGATGGCACAACTTGAAGCCGATCACATTGTGGTTCGTGACGGAAAATCTAACGAAGAAATCCTTGCTCTCATCAAATCACACGGCCAAGATCAGATCACGAAAGCCATTGACCTTGTCGGAATTAGTACCGTACCATACTCGTTGCAAGCTCTATCAACATCCCTCCAATGTCATTTCGCGCCGTTAGCGATGATGTCTTCGTCGCAAGAAGTACCCGAGAATGTCAAAGTTCATAACGTAGAAATGAAACGATTTGTCCTCAATCCTGACTCGAGAATTTATGCAGAGGATTTGAACCGTTTATTTGAGCAGAAGAAGTTGATTATGCCCCAATTGGACGTTTTACAGGGTGGGCTTAACGCTGTGCAGGAAGGCTTAGAGAGGTTAAAAAAGGGTGATATGTTAGGAAAGAAGCTTGTTGTATGCATGAGATGAGATTTCCCTTCTTCGAAATGAAAGCTTGCGGAATTCCTTACTACATATACTGGTTGTGAGCCTCTTTGGTCAGGGCAGCACCTGCGATGCACGATATGGAGTTTGCTAAAGTGAGGGGGGTACCTGAATAAAGATAATCTAGCCGCCTTGCTTCTTGATGTGAAATAGAGCACCGAATTGTACAGAGCAAGTATTTATTTGTTGAATTCATTAATTTATTTCCCAAGGAATAGATGACTCATCTTCTGTTGCAAACAACTGAAGTATAGGCCGCAATGCTCTATACGCACTCCACACCATTTCTTGCTAGGTCTTAGCCTGACTAATGGTAACCACCATCACAACGAACAATTCCCTATTTCCAATTCCCAGTCCTCTTTGATATCAAAATCCTTGACTTAAAATAAGTGTAGGTGTCTAGTGTACTCGATCATCTACTGGTGGTAACGTGCAATGTGTTGCGTTTAAGGATGAGTACTCCACGGAGACAGACTGTATCTTTTGGGTTTGAGATGGAACCGCAACATGGGTTTTGCTATGTAACATATGGAGATCTCTTTAATGCGGAGACAAGTGATGTTTATGATAAAACGTCGGTAGGGTAGAAATATTGAGGCATGATAATCTCCCTTGTTGGCACTGGTACTAATGTGCAGCAAATAGTGTTGAGTTCGGCAAATCGGAAATCTTTGAACCTTGGTAAATAGAACTAAGGAAGTATAAAGCTTGCGGGCAGCTGTACTTTCCACAATGAAATAGCATATTTACTTGACTATCTTGTTACGAAATATTTAATAGCAATTTATTCGTGGCTTGTTACACATAACAAAAAACTAGCAAGCATTTTAAACTAGAGTTTCGCCGACGGTCTTCTAAAAAATTTCTCTATTCATTCCTGAGCTGCTATGACCTTGTATTCTACCATAAAATCTATATTTTATATCCTGCCCCTTCCAACTGAGCCCCAACCATAAATCAACATAAATCACTTTCAAAAGGCAGAATAGTCAACAAATATAGTTCCCTATAGGCCACACTATAGTTCAAACTAATTGTGGATAAAATTGCTTATCTAGTAGCTCAAGTGGTTTCATTCTTGTGGAATCGAGCTGTCGAGTGCAGTGATATCTCGGAATGAATGGGTGCCGGTTTATTAACAGTTTGGTTGATGTCGAGGTATTCTGTCGTAAAGCCGTTATCTCTTTGTGCTACTGTTATACCATTTCCCAGCCAAGCCATCTGATTTTCTTCCAAGGCAGGGAGCGTTGTGTAGTCAAAATCTTCCCACCTAGGATTCATCAGGGTCTTTCGAGCGTGAACCCCGGAGCCTGGCCAGTTGCCTGGGGCATGATTAGCCTTGTGTCCCAACGGTGTTGTAAGCTTAAAATAGCAAGACATACCGACAACGCGCCCATTTCCAAGTTTTGACCAAGCTGAACACTTTGCAAACAGCTTTATTAGCCCTGTACCTGGGCGCAAAGTGCCTGTTCTATAGAAAGAATTTACTTACAGACTGCGATAAGACTGTTTTCTCAAAAAACCTATCCACATGTTCACTGAATGCTTTGTTTGCCTCGGGTCTGCGATTCATATTTCATCAGCAAATCTGATAGTATAGAACTGTAAGCTTGAGGCTATCAGTTTAGAACACTCACTTGATTGTCATGGTCTTAATAAACTCCCTCTGTATCTTCGCAATGGCTTCCGTGATGTATTGGCTGACCCATTCTATTGTGTGTATTGCACCTCCTGAAAGGGGGCCTCCGTTGGGCCCAAATACGGTGAAGAAGTTAGGCATGCTTGGAGGACAGATGGACAGATACGCTTCTGGTTTGTTTTTCCAAAGCTGGTAAAGCTCTTTTCCATTTTCTCCCACAATCTTTGGGCCTGACTGGAACGTTCTAAACCATAGTCAGCTATATACCAAGGTATTTCATACCCAAGGTTCACTCTGCATCGGGTACTTACGCATCAAATCCTGTTGCACAAATTATCACATCTACGTGTCGCTTCTTGCCATCAACTGTCTCAATGCAATCTTCATGAATCTGTTTGATACCCGTACTTATGAAATTAACGTTTTCCTCACAACAAGCCTCCAGATATCCTGGGCCAGGCGTAAGACGACCACATCCAGGCGACCAAGTAGGTAGCAAAGTCTTAAGAGCTTCAGGTCGTTTAGCTAGCTTTTCTTCCATGTATGCTTTGCATGAGGCGTGAAACTCTTTCTGTTGTTTGAAGCCTTCGAAAAGCATATAAGGTGCCTCCATAACTTCCCCTTCAATCTTGTGTCTGAACTTAAGATAGGTCTCGGGATCTTGAAACTGCTCAAGTTCTTCAGGTGTGTGTTTTACTGCGTCACATTTAGCAATAGCTAGATTAACTAGACAAGAGAGAATGAAGAAGAGAGGAATAGGAGGGAATGGAACATACTATTAGAGAAATATGCCTGTCTCCTATAGACTTCGGCACTGCCTATGGACTTTGGCACAACCCAATTCTTTCCCTTCATGTAATGGTCCACTCTCTTCACAATGGGTTGTATGGTTGGTAGAATCTGCATACCGCTAGATCCTCCACCAATTAAGGCCACCTCCTTATCTTCAAGATCAGTGGACGGGTCATAGTTTGCTGAGTGAGCTTTGTAACCCTTAAATTGATCTAAGCCAGGAATCTTAGGCCAATGCCACTTGTTCAGAAGCCCAGTGGCCGTAATCAATACGTCGGAGCGATCAAGTTCTACCTGGTGATTGTACATCAGCTCTGAATTCTCAGATGGATGGTCTTTACTAACTCACCTCTCCAGTTTCCAGGTTCTGAATCCTTACTTCCCACTTCCCTTCCTTCTCTAGCCAGGTCGCGCCTATGAAGGTACGGCGGAACTTGCAGTACTTGTAGACACTGTATCTCTTTGCCACATTGTGCCAATACTCCTGAAGCTCTGCTCCAGTTGCGTAAAACTCACTCCATTGGGAGTTTGAATCCCATGTTAATTGGTATGCATGACTGGGAATATCACATCTGACCCCTGGGTATCTGTGATTGGTTGGGAAAAGTCTTGCAGCACACATAAAGAGTCAACACTACTTACCTGTTCTCATACCAAGTTCCTCCAACTTCTGGGTTTTTCTCGTACAGGACAAGTTCGAGGTTAGAAATGTTCTGCTGCAGTTTAATGGCCATCAAAATACCGCCGATGCCGGCGCCGATGCAAATGACCTTTAGCGGCCGGCTATCATCAATCTCATGGCTCTGTATCAAGTCGCTCCATGACTGGGGCGTGCCCTTGTTTCGGTCACGGATCATCCTGACACTCTTCACAATATGTTCAATGGATGGCTGCTGAGGCGAGGCACTCAAAAAAGGATGAGCGGTGGAATGTACTACGTAGATAAATGAGAGATCCCTACGAATATTTAACACGAATATTTGAATGCCCTTTTGAACGCAACAGGTAGAGATTCTTAGCGGCTCTATTGGGGCGGAATTGTGGTGGACTGCAAGGTGGAGTTGCGACAATTGCCCTCCGGAGAAGTTGCGGCCGAACAATAATAGCAATTCAGGCACACTCACATCCGATGATAGAAAGTGGGAGTATTCTCCTGAAGTCTAACAGTAGCAAATTTAGTTATCCCCTCATAAAACAAGATTACCAAGTCTAATAGACAGTAGGCAGAGCATGATTATGAAAGAGTGGACTAGTGTCTTGCTAGTTTCCGAAGAGAAGGAGGCGTGCGGCGGCTTTCTATCCGGCCTGAAAATCTCCAGGTCACTTCTTGTAATGGATAGTTGGGCCAATCAGGCGTGCACCATGGCTTAGTTGCGGAAAGAAGATCATTCTCCTATCTATACATACTTCATTGAAAGCAAGCTGCCTGTTACTGTTATCTCTGCACCTTAACAAGGTCTTCACCCTTAGCTAGAGAGCGTAGAGGTAGAAAATATGGCCGCTATTTTCCCGGTATCTAAATGCGCCGCATCGTGAAACCCGAGCCAGCGGATTGAGTGGACTTTTGCGGCGTTCGACTTTATTGGCGTCTCTATCATTTAGTAAATACAGCAAGTACTTGACGTGGACGCATCGACTTGACTATTTGCTTTATCATACTGGTATCCGTCTGGGCTTATTGTCCTTATCCCGATTCGCTCCAGTGATAGTGTTCATCCTCCATCGTGGGCAAATATTTCTGTCTGATAACTCCCTTCTCTCATCAAAATCCCTTCCCAATTAATGCTTTCAATCAATTCTTTAACTTTGGATTAAGTCAACCACAACCACAATCATGGTACCCCACAAATCTGCTGAGAACACAGCCGCAGTCGTCGTCGTTGATCCTTCTACCCCAATCCAAGAGGTAAAGGCTGGCCATGCTACCACCAACTCAGACTCAATTGAAGAGATGAATGTGGTCGAAATGGGCGAAGTACAGAAGAAGAGGGGTGTCCTTGAAACTCTCCGGTATTATGAATCATGGCTTGATCGCAAATTTGGTATAGAGAGCCATGGGCCCAGAAGAATTCCCATCGATGAGAGACAGCCTCCTAACCTCTGGGTTATGTTCTTCATGTGGTTTTCTGCTGGATCATATAGCCTTGGCTCCATTGTTGTCGGCTTTCTCCCTTGGTCGTATGGTCTGCCACTCTCACAAGCGACCCCAATTATCTTATTTTCACTTCTTTTGGGGTCTATGGTATGCGTAAGTAATTTTATATCATCGCAGATTTTTAGTAACTAACATAGGCAGGCTTGGTGTGCAACTTTAGGTCCCCCAACTGGACTTCGACAAGTGGCAATTGCGAGATACAGTCTTGGTTGGTGGTAAGCTGTCGCCTCAACTATTTTATCAACTGTATTATTACTTATTATTCTTAGGCCGTCAAAATTTGTCGCGGCTTTCAATATCTTCGGCCAGATAGGCTTTGCAGCTATTGGAGTTATCACCGGGGGCCAAGCTATATCCGCTGTCTCCGGTTATAGCGTATCATCATCACTAGGCATCGTGCTTCTCGCTGTTATAAGCTTCCTTATTAGCTTTGGTGGATACAAAGCGGTCTTATCCATTGAAATGTATTATTGGATTCCCTTCTTTATTATTACACTCGTTATTTACGGGGAAACAGGTAGTTCTTCCGATCTGACTGCCTCAGCTAATCATACAGGCTTAGCTAAAGCCAGCTCAATTTTGAATCTTGTGGCTGTTTCTTACGGCTGTACTGCACTATGGGCTAGTATTATTGCCGACTACTTTGTTCACTATCATCCGACTATTTCAAAAACAAAGATTTTTGTTATAACGACAGCTGGTATGTGGACTGCCAATTTTACTGGAATATTTGCTGGTTGCTTGATTGGGTCAACTTTCTTTGTGAACGAGGAGTGGCAACATGCATATACTACGGGCGGAATAGGGCAACTTTTACTTGTTGCCTTATATCCGACGGCCTTCGCAAAATTCTTGCTAGTTGTCTTTGCCCTATCTAGCAGTAAGTATACGAAAGTTTCTGCCCCATTATGTAATTTTTATAATCCAACTAACATTGTCTAATAGGCAGTCAGATCGCTATGGAACTTTACTCTTCGGCATTAGCGATCCAACAGTTCGCTAAACCACTAGAAGTTATTCCTCGGTATATATGGAGTTTAATCTGCTTTGGCGTCCTTGTTATCCTCGCACTAGTTGGCCAAAATAAACTCCTTGTCTTTATGGGTAATATCCTTACACTTATCGGCTACTATAACACAAGCTTCTTTGCTATTATATTTATCGAGCACTACTATTTCCGCAAGGGAAATATCGCAAACTACGACCTCGATGGATGGAATATACCTTCTAGGTTACCGATTGGGTATGCTGGCTTTGGTGCCTTCGCAATAGGCTGGGTTGGTGCTGTTCTTGGCATAGTGTCTTCCTTCTATACTGGCGTCATCGCACAGATGATTGGGGGTGGTGGCGATATTGGCAATGAACTTTGTATTCTATTCACTATTGTTTCGTATATTCCTCTTAGACATCTGGAGTTGAAGTTTGTGGGCCGTTAGTAGCTTCATAGGGAAATAGAGACACGTCGGCCACAGTGCATCAGCAACCGTTTATAACCATACACTATATCTCCACGTAATACTGATATAATTATTGTACGGTAAAGCCTTGATCACTGAAGGGAGGGTTTCCCAGGAACGTACTAGCAGCATTATAGCTAGACTTCAAATTATGTTGTCATACAGAGACATGTTCTTCTGAATTAACAATGTACCAGTTTTGCAGGCATACGAATATTCTCTATGAAGTTTTATAACCTATCTACTAGCGATGACTATGGATATCACGAATGTTTCCTTGCCTGGCTAATATAGCGGCCCTATACTGTTAGCGCCCATTTATTCACTCAAGAAACAAGACAATATCAGAGAACGATGACTTACGTGAAAAATTTCGAACACTATCATGAGTCCACTTGAAGCGACTAGACATAACACAAACCACGTATTTTTAAATCACCACATACGATTGAAGATCTCAAGATCATGCTCAAATGGTCCTGGGAGAGTAACATTGCCTGCTAGATATTTGGTGAACAGCATGGTCATACCATCAGTATCATCCAGTGGGCAACCAGGCCAACCACCAAAATTTAGGTCATTATACTTTTGCATCTCGTCCTGGCAATATAAGCTGACTCGTAGCGAGTTAAGAAAAGCTCCATCGGCGGTCGGGGCAGGGGATGATGCCCACCACTGGCCAACACAAGCCTGTGCTCCAATATAAAGAATTTTGCAAATATCATGTAGGCGTTTGATGTTGGGGGAACATTCGCGGGCTGCCTCCATATTTTGTATGACTTCACCCAGAAGTTTCAAATCTTCTAGGTCATTGTTTAGTGTTACCGTGCCGACGATTACGATAAATGGCATAAATGGACAGAATGAGAGGTTCCTGAATAAATTTTAGAACAAGTCAGGGAGGGGGAAGAATATAAAAAAGGGGGTTTCATACCAGTCAAAAAAGCTTCTTAATAAGCTATTAGTTTTTGTAGACAATCTCTTAGACATCTCCTTGTGGGCGTTGAGAGCCTCACGGGCTGTTACTATACAAACGTCGTGGAATAGAAGTGGATTTATGTCCTCAGTTGACAACTGTCTATAAACCAATGTTAAGGTCGTAAGGATCTTTACCTCCATATCAATAAATGGTTCTTCTAACGATTTTGGTGAATTCTGCAACCCTTTCTACCGCTGGATTAGTATTTATTTATCTTATTAAAGTTATGCTATGGTTTACTTACCTGACAACGATCACGTTGCTCTAATAGCTCATAGGCTAAGCTCTTTACAATTTCTTGCTTCGCATCCACACTGCTTAGCTTGCCTTGAGTAGAGTACAGTCTCTGATATATCTGTCCTTGCACCCTACTAAGGTCTAGCCAAATATTGACAATCACTGAGGTTTCGTTGTACTGCACTCTGGGATATGGTGTAGTAATATCGAAGTCAGGAAAAGTCGGAGCACGACCGATACTTAGTGCTAGATTTCTCTCTAGTCCAATAGAATACCAAACTAAGGACTTTTTTCGGTTATTCTGAACATCTCCTGGGTCATCCTTATGTCTATGGAGACCCGACTCGAGGCATAGGCGAGCTGAAATAGATATTAATCGCCAAGCGACTTGAAGGTGCGATCGATATATTGCTAGGTGGGCCTAACACCACATTAGTTTTAAGATACGCCCATGCTAGAAGGTCTTGTAAACTTACTACGATAAGGAAAGATTCAATAGTATCAAGTGTAGCTTCTACAAAAATGCTTATGCTCTCAAGAGCGCTAGTGATATTGCACTCACAGATATTGAGTGCTTCCGTAGCTTGTGAGGCATTAATGCTTAATCGTTCTAAATCGTCTGTTGAGATGTTATAGAGTATGTTGACTATACCAGCATTCGCGATTATGAACTCCTGAACTGTATATCCATCCACTGGAAAGAATATTTTCTGGCAAATTTTTTTATGTCTATCAAAATCTAACATTGGTGAAGAGAAAAAGAGAGTATGCTTTGCCTCTATATGTATAGACATTAGTATCTACACGATTATACGAAGGTTAGACAAACCATTAACAAAAGCTAGGACTTTTAGTGCTAGTTCAGCTGGAGGTAGAGGTAGATTATGGTTGAAGCGACGTGGTCCTCTTACATCCTCTGGCCCAAGCAAGTTTTTGAGAAATTGCAGTGGAGAGGGTTTGGCCACATCGAGTAATGATATTTGATCAGAATCATAACTCATCTGCTGAGGTTCTGTTTGAATGGAACATTCAGTGAGACACTGATTTAATGGCGGAGCAACTTCGTCGGCGCTAGGGGAGGTTGAGTCGTGGGGGCTTATAGCTGTGGATGGCGGTATTACCGCCATAGTTGTATGCTGATTCAAGCCTTGGGTATCATTCTTCGGGAGTTGGTTTATTGTTTCTGAAAGCTGCGATAAACGCGCATTCATTTGGTCCAGCTGTTCACGACTTATGGCTCGTTAGAAAATCTCCTGTTGCTTAGTATATCCCGATAATGCTTACTATTTGCTGGAGAGCAGCAGCCGCTGGCGCCTTTCCCGAGGCGCATACGATGAGAAGCACGGGAGATTCACACGGCTACAGGCCGAACATGGTGATAACTTGTCGCAGCGAACCTGGAGTTTGTCAGATTACATTATAATGGACTTCTAACATGTCACAGAACCTTTCTCTCTTTGCAAGCCTCACAAGCTCTTGGTTTTGTACTTGGGTGCAATCGATCATGTGCTTCTACGTGGCCATGTGAATTCATATTGAACTGTTGTGAATGTGAATGCTACCGCGATAGTGATTTTGGTTTCAATACGCAATAATTTAAATGAGGAAAAAAAGAGTATCTAGCGGTTTAGGGCAGATGAAAGCTTAAGAGGAGTTGTGACCCGAAATATTGAGCGGTTTGCGGCCAGTGGCTACTATTGGAGCCGAGCTAGGCGCTCCATGTCGGAAGCAGTGTCCGATGCTATCTCCGATCGTGAATGGTGAAACTCTACCCCGGCGTATGCTCTAATTTGATTAGCTTCACGATTCCTTATCATCCTACTTGCTTAACTTCTGTCCTTCCTTTCATACCTACCTTTGATCGGAATTGAGGTGCGTGTCTCGATACCCCCTCACTTACAATCCTAGGTGTGATCAAACTGGTTGTAAACTACTGAGAATTATAGATCTTTCAATCAAGTTGTTTCATTGATATCTTATAAATTTAAATATAATGAAGCAAGTAGACTAAAATTGGGCAGGTGAAGGAGTACAGGAACCGATTTGTATTTCAGGACATCGACGAAGTCCATGTTGTGCTTCTACTAGCCCTATTCAGGATTGCCTCCCTCATTTCTTAGTTTCTCAATCCAATGGAACACAGGGAAACCATGAGTATAAGAGAGAATAGAGATGTCATGGTATCTTCTTCTCAAGAAAAGTCAATAAGAGACTTTTCAGATAGTTTGGCTTACTCACATCTCGGTCTCCAGATAACGCTGAAGTACGTATAAGTCTAATAGAAAGGAGCTCATTGCACTTAAAGTACGTCCATCAACAGGAAAGCTATTTACTAGCCGCAATACTCTCTCGAACAACAGAGTATAAAACAGTATAGTAACGATTTCCTTGGTTTACAAAGGTCTGTCTCATAGAAACACGATTTGTTAGAACTAAAGACTACATTCTTTACTTTGAAGTACAGAATTCGAAGCTATGCAGATGTCCCAGTCTTCTCGGTCCTATCAATAACAATATCCCCCCTCTCATCCGTGAATTTGCCTTTGAGTTCTGTATATCGGAACTGGTTTGCGCAGTGAGTAGATGTCAGAAGCTTGTCGCCAGCAGTCCGTCGAAGGTTTTCCCGGAAAGTGCCCCCCGGCACAGTGTAGTCATTCCACATCAGACCCCGCTTCTGAAGTTCTGGAACTAAGAGCTCAACCACGTCCTCGAAGGAGTCAGGATTCGAGATATCTGAGTTGCTATGTTAGACAGGAATAACGTTAGGCAGCCAAAAAATAGCCAAATTAAAGACTTACAACCAAACATGAAACCATCCACGTCAGCCACATCCACCCACTCCTCCATTACATCGGCCACCATTTCGGGAGTGCCCACGGGCATCGCCCCAAGACCACCAAAAGCAAAATACTTTCCTAACTCTCTGGTTGTAAACCCATGCTCGTCAACTAACTTTTGTACTGCTTTGATCAAGCTATGAACGGCATTATCGGGTAATTTGCCTTCAAACTTGAGCGGCTCGTCCAGAGGATACTGGCTTAAGTCGACTCCAGCGAATCCGCTGATTTGATTAAGCCCTCCTTCCCAATCAGCATTCTCGAACCAGGTATCATACTTCGCCTGAGCTTCCTCCATAGTACGACCAATAATTGGTACCATAAGAGGCCAGAACTGAATATCGTAAGGCTCACGTCCACCTTTCACAGCCATAGCACGTTGATCTTGAACCATGGCCTTGATATCTGCTGGCTTATTGCCACCCGTCATGACCACTTCTGCATGGCGGGAGCCGAAGATCTGGCCAGCCCCTGAGGAGCCTGCCTGGAGAACAACGGGTGTGCGTTGAGGTGATGGTAGTGTGTCATTGTACGCAAAAGTTCTGTGGAATTTACCATTGAAATTGATTTTATGGATTCTTTTAGGATCATAAGCGCCGTTTTCGGTGTCCCAGATTTGGGCACCTTCTTCCCATGATCCTTCCCAGAGCCTGGAAGGATACAGTATTAGTGCAAAATACGGAGACTTAGTTTTCAGGTAAGACTTACGAATATATAATATCCATATATTCATCAGCTTCCTCGTAGCGCTTGTCGTGTGCTTTAGATTTTTCTTGGCCGAAGCAGTTAGCCGCCGAGTTGCTATAGCCAGTTACAACATTCCAGCCAACTCGGCCTTTACTCAAATGATCAATTGTTCCAAAGGCCCTTGCTGCTGCATAAGGCTATTTTTCGGATTAAATCAGTGTTAACCCTATATTCCAGAGTGGTTGAGAACATAATTACATGTACATAGGAAGTGTTGCCAGTGACTGTAAACGAAACAGATTTCGTCACTTGGGCCATTGCGCAAACCACCTGGAAAGGATCAAGGGAACCTATGCCTTGGCCACCTCTAAATGTGGCATCGGCATTTCCTCCGTAAACTTGGTATACTGTAGAAAGATCAATACGAGGAAAGTAAAATACAGTTAACCCTGCGCTAGATCGTTTGCTAGAACTGTACTTACATCCGTAGACATCAGCGAAAAAAATGGTTGTAATTTTCCCCTTTTCGGCGAGTTTTGCCAGCCAGATATAATAATCGATATGGCCCTTGGAGCGAGTATTATCCTTTGGGCCTCTGTTTGAATTAGTTAGTAGTGGAAAACAACCAAGTCAAGCATTCTGATGGCACAATTTCCGCACCTCCATTGCCCAATTCCTTGTGTGCTTCCCACAACGGCCTGGTCAAAAAAATTGATATGGAGCTGTTTCTTTAACTGCGTCATGTTAGCTTGAGAAAAGTTTACCTGAGTCTGTGGCTCTGATAGTATTAGATGTAAGTAAAAATATCATCACAGTAGGCCGGAGATGACTTCTAGTTATACAGAGGCAAAGTTTGAGCCTTATCTATATTTCATGCATTTGTTAAACCTAGAGTGGACATTAATTTTGAAAAGTAAAGGGTTACATCTGTGTCACGGCACGGAGTTCGTTAGCATGGATTTATTTTTGACGGGCATTAATGCTAGGCCTTTGTGACTACAGAGTACAGTACCAAAAATGTACTAGTTCTTTTCTGAGGCAATATGTATCCACAATCGCAACAAGGGCACATAGGTCTAACGTAGCCACCGAGCAAGTAAGATTTTGCCTGACTGGTGTAAGATTAGGCTAAGCAACCTTCAACTTCAAAATATGCTACACTATTGGAAGCAGCTGTTTGAGATAAGAATTGCCAAGCGCCAAAGATTCCCGGCCAGCCGCTGCAGGTACTTTACTAAAGGATAATATTAGCTTAGCGCCGCAAAATTTACGGCCGAGGGGCAGAGGTGATTAGTAGAAGCTTACACTTCAAGTGTGGACATCTCGATGAGAAAACCTCAGTTAGATGCTTGCGGCTGGCCGGTCTATGGTACGGATTTTCTATCGGCGTCGCACTTGATCATGACCAAGAATAGAAGCACTATAGAAATATACACTAACAGGCAAGAATAACCCGAGTTTTGTCTTGTATTGCATACTCGCTGATCACTCTTAACACCTCAAATAATAAGAAGTCCAAGTGGAACGCTTGGGTCAGAAGTAAACGATAATTATTTTATATCGCACTATCAACAAAGCAAAAATGGTTTTCCATCCAGAAAGTTACTATCTCAAACCCACCAAGCATACTCCCAACAGTGATATGCCAGTCTTGGTCTACCGAGACTGTCTGCCATTGTCCGCGGAAGAAGCCTCAGAGGTCCTTGAGTCACACACCTGGAAAAGGAAAGGGCCTGTGTGGGATAGTTCAACCCCGACCTATCGCCATTTCCATCCCAATTTACATGAGTGCTATGGTAAGTATTAATATCGTAAGTCGGAACTGAAGCTAAATTTGGACCTGTAGGGTTTATTCAAGGCGAAGCTGTCTTCCTCATCGGAATTGGCGAGAATGATGAAGATGCCAGCGTTGGTGTAGAAATCAAGGTTCATGCGGGTGATGTGATGGTCCTTCCAGTCGGGACAGGGCACGCTACCTTGCAATTGAGTAACGATTTTTTATATATTTCAGTCTACCCCGAGGTAAGATAAGGCTGATTGCTCATGGGAGAAAGATTAAATGAAGTCTAAAGTCTTTTAGGGAGCACCACCATGGCAGGTTGAGAAAGGAGACAAGGAGATTGATTTGCAAAAATTTCAAGAAGAGATCAAGGAGGTAGTGTTCCCGAAGGAGGATCCAGTTAACGGCCCGTCTGGACCATTACTTAACCTTTGGAAGCAGAAGTAGGCCGAAGCTGTCTAGATGTTCTAATGTAATTGATATCAAGATGCTAAGAACTAACAGAAGTTAACCAGAGGGTGAAGGTGCTATGTTATAAAATTACAGATTACATACTCGATTTAGCTACCTACGAACTACCATTTTAAAATTATGGACTAAATCGTTGCAAAGGCCTTGCATCTCTATAGCCATACTCAAAGAGCAGAAATCTTTAGAATTACTCCAACTACAAGCAAACTGCCGCATGGAGCATTTAGAAGTGGGTTCAACCATTAGATGATGTAAGATTTGTAGTGTTCTAGTAATATAACCTATTTGCAATTCGGCCGTTGTTTTTCCCGAGAGGGACCTTGTCGGCCAAAGCCTCAGCAGGCACGAGATATCCTTACCTGCTCCACTGGTCCTTTCGCGACGGACTTCCACGCCATAAACCAACGCTATCATATCTTGGCATACCGTAACCTTCAATCGCTTAAATTTTTTATTTATTTGTACGGATAGCTTCCGGCCCCTCGAAGCCGTTACTGTAATGACTATGTAATTGCCGGAATGCAGCCGTGAAAAGGACTCCGAAGAATTTTAAGACTCACACCTTAGCTTTAGTTGCTTGAGAATGCATAAGTATAAAGCACAATGAAAACTCTCAGTGTCCACAAACAAGATATTTATCAATTAATACATGATTATACTATATATTGTACTTCACAATGCCTTCACCATATCTACTTTACATAAACTTTCGACCTGGAGAAGCGAAGGCCGATAACGATACTTTGGTAAAATGGTATATTGATGAATGTGTACGTCAATATTATATAAAATCGTCATGTTAAAGATAAGTACTTACAATATAGTAGTTTCCCAAACTCATTGAAGCGAAGGCAGCGACTCGTATAGCATTCTATCGAGAGTTATACGACTTCGCTCTAGCATCTAAAGACCAGCACCCACGGCAGTATCTGGCTCTCATTCAAACCGAACACGCAGAAATCTTCAAGTCCAAAGAATATAAGAGTACCTCTCAATCAATTTTTCACCAGGAGGCAAATGCCCAAAACGGAAACTTTCATACGCGGAAATACAACCTTATCCACAGTTTTGATCCCTTGGTTGTAGGTGATAGTGAGTGTTCTAGTCATATTAACCAATATATGCTCGTTTTAATAATTCTTTATTGATAGCGGCTTACCCTACCCTTCTTACCGTTGAATTGGATCCTGTAGATGAAACTAATTTGCACAAATGGTATGAGGAAGAGCATCTTGATATGCTGACTGAGGTGCCAGGCTATGGCCGGTCTGCTCGTTATAAAACTAAACCCTGTACAACGGAGCTTAATTTTGGTAGCGAGCCACCTAGGTTTATTGCAATTCACGACTTTGAAAATCTAGATGGGTTTGCTACTGATAAAGGCATGGCAGTAAGCGATACGCCTTGGACGCAAAACATCCTTACAACAAGTTCCAAAGTTGCTGCCCGGGGGTGGAGCCTAATCTATTCAGGAGGAATCCAACTCTCTTGAACGTTTGTATTTAGAGTAGTAGTAGTTTTTAGTTTGTACAATCGTAAGAGTTTTCAGCTACGTATAGCGTTCAACGAACTTTATACAATTGTAAGCTCTATGATGTGCATGATTTCTTTATTCATCATTTAAGACAAAAGTCTCTGAAGACTTTAATTCAATAGAGGAGTCAGATTTCTCTGAAAGTGGTTTCCATGAGTTAGAGCTATGCTCTAGCAACTACAATGAGGAGTTACGTGTTAGCAATAAAAATTATAATTAGAAAACAATCTGATTTACGAGAATTACAAATGCTCACCTGGAATTTATCATCACTCTCTCCTCACAGAGGGCGGGTATGGTACTATACTTTTGGTATACATTAAAACGGTACACACCTCATGGTAAACAATAGACACGTGGTATGTAGTATTCATGGATTCTTATTATTTTAAATGTCTATCTCGAAGATTGGTTATTGTTGAGCAATTGGAACTACTCTTTATAAATAACGTATAGTCTAGGCAGGCGCAACCGTACAACATACGTCCTCCTTTCTTTTCGAATTACATGGTACACTCTGCCGCTTGACCGTGACAGAAGACTTTGAAAGAAATTTGATGAATATCAGTTACTTAGCAGCCCGAGATTCAACAGCGCTGGTTCAGATTCAAAATCTAACTTTCGTGCTTGCAATTCATCGATGTCCCAGGCAGCCCATAAGAGCTTTCCCTTAAGAAAATCTGCGTCAGAGCCTAATAGCCAAACGCAGAATTGAGACACAAGTTCAGCTACAAGAGAGGTGTTAACTCCACATTTTTAAAAGTCTCGTATCGATCGTATATAAATATATTCAGATCTAAGAGATCTGTTTTTAAACTAGGGGTTTTACTTACGAGAATCATAGTCAACGGAACTCTCGTTCATACCAAGGCTAATAGCCATTTCGGTGAATACAGTTCCGGGATTTATAGAGAAGGCTCGCAGACCCGTGTCACGCTGATCATTGGCGATTGTGGCAAGAAGGTTTCTCCATGACGCTTTCGTGGCCGCATAAACACCAAATCCTTGAATGTAGCAGTGCGCTAGGAATGTTGAGATATCAATGATAGTCTTTGGGTGCTCAGGTGTCGACGGAGCCGATAGGAATTCCTGCACTAATGCAAAATTGCCGTGTACATTTATTTCAAACGACTCCTGGTAGTCCTCAGCAGAGACGTCCAAAGTTGATGGTGTATAACACTGGCAGTATCCAGCGTTGAGAATTATCACATCAAACTCTCCAATTGTCTCTCGTTCTGTCTTGAATATTGCAGCAAGTCTCCCGTGGTCTGTTAATGAAGCCGAATGTATCACAACTTCTGTGTTGGGGTGTGAAAGCTTCAGCTCTTCTTTAACTTTCTCGAGTGGTCCATTTCTTCGAGATACGATAGAGATCTGTGCAGCACCAGCTTCTGCGAACGCTTTGGTGATCGAGAGTCCAATGCCTGCCGCACCCCCAGTGATTAAAACCTTCTTTCCCTTGGCATAGCCCTGGAGTTTGGCGGTCGAGATAGCTGGGTAAGGCTTCTTGTGGATAGTTTTTACAGGCGCTGGGAACGATGCTGGGAATGACATCTTTAATTTATTGAAGAGATATAACCAAATGGGGGATGAATTGCGATATTACTGAACTGATGATCACGGGAAGCAAGGTAGACGATTTTGAGTATCTTGTCTGATATTTATATACTTGAGCTTTTAGAGATCGTTCATTTTCAATCTCCGAGTCTCTGGGAGACTTCCACACTAACTAACGAGTGCTGAATTCCCGCAGCTAGGGTAGGCAGTTCCCAGTTCAAGGCGGAGACGATATAGCCTTGATAAGCGATACCCTTGTCAGTGCGTGTGGAGGCTTTTTCCCGGCACCAATTCGAACTGTATTCTAGTTCAATTGTCGTGCTGGGTTGATTGCACCTCCTATAATTAACTATACAAACATGCTGACTTCCATCAAAGCAACGAGTCGACTCCCGCCTTTAGAGCAATAATTTATAAAATTATTAAAGTCTTATTGTCTTGTTTGCTCAACGGGTTTGTGACTGATCAAATTTACTATCATTAAAAAGTGTCCATTTAACAACATGATAGGCTACCACAGCTAAAATAGTTTCAATTTTATGTTGCAGTTAGGTAGCAAGATTAGGGGATATACAGTATACTATGGCAATATCTAATTTCCCAACTGTGAAAGAGGGGGGGGGTTCAGAGTTAGAGGAAATGAACGAAGCACAGATGAAAAATTCGGAGAGATTATATCATATGATAGCTATACATCCCATCCGAACATGTCAATTAGAACAATTGCGAGGCTACCGCATGAGCTAAACGCATTTGATATTAGTTAGAGGGAAATGCTAGCTTTGACTTAGATTTTACGATGATGCGATGGTGGTTGACGAATTACATCGACCGACCTAAGCTATAATCACCATGCTTGCAGCTAATGAACCCATCAGGGTGCCAAGCCAATCTCAAACTCTACATTAGTGCAATAGCGAACGCATGGAGGTGACGGGTCAGAAAAATGCTGGTGCTTCGGTGGCCGTGGCCGTGGATCCCGCGGGATTTCGGTTTTTCTCTCCTACTTTAGGGCGGGAAAGATAGCCCGAATATGCATACAGTACCGTATTGCAGCAGTTAAGAGGATTAGGGTCATCGTCAGGACTACCACAGAGCTTATTTGCTGCTAGAATTTAAATCATCGCACCTTCAATATATATTATGATGAGTTCAGGTGTCTTGAGATGGAATGAGGACGCCCTGTGGAAGGACTTTTAGGCGACTCAGTCGGCAGTAGTTGTGATCCGGGTTATTTTTTTGCCGGAGATCTAGGGTTAAATGCTCCCAGCAGTGCTTTAATATTTGTTCTCAACACACAAAGAATCTCCGGCGGCATGGTATCTGTTTCCACGGTCGTGATTGCGACATAGAGGCGGCCAATACCATAATCTCTCAGGAGGTGTTAGTAGTGCCAAAAGTGGTCCTTCAACTTATCATGAATACGTGCCCGAACAGTGGAGATTTATTTGAATATATCTATATCAAGTACTTATTGAGAGGCCTTGGGATTATAATGCTTATTTTGGAGATCTAGTTTGTTAATTTCGAGTATTTTATCGCCTGCGCTTGGGACAGGTGAGGCTTACCGGGAATTCATTCGTATTATTCAACCTTAACCATATATTATTACTTGGAACACCGCATTCATGATTTGAGCTGTATATATGATATGGTATTGTTAACGGTTAGAACTTGCAATGGTGTCTGATTCAAATTGATACGGTAGGCTTCAATTGCGATGCCTTGCTTAAACTAAAAGCTTGGTCCTATCATACCTTTATCCCTAATCATCCACTAAGCAGCTGCAGCCACCCCCTCTTTACAATCATCCAGTCCAAGAGACTCAGCAACGTTCTTTAGGTCAACCATCCACAAGCCAACTGTTCCCTTCGGGAACTGAGATCGCCATCCAATCATACACTGAGCTCTTGGGCTCATATCCTTGACAATGTGTCTGGGGACCATGAAGGCGTATGCCTCTTCTGGTGTTAGATAACTAGCCTGCATATTCAGAGCAAGACCTCGACGGAATTCATTATCAGTTTGGTTTGCCCCCCCTCCATGAATAGTCTTCCCACTGAACAATGCAACGTCACCAGCCTCCATCTCGCAAGGAAATGTACCATCTACATCATTGTTTGCCATATCAGGCCAGCGGTGGCTTCCAGGACGGATCCTCGTGGCCCCATTTTGTTCGGTGAATTTGCTTAGAGCAAAGAAGAAGTTGACGTTGGCTTCAGGACTATCTGGGCCCGCCGTTTTAAAGATACCCCACTGGTCCTGATCACGGTGCAAGCGCTGCGCCTTGTTCCCTGGGCCAATCTCAATAACTTGAGCAGTGTTGATCCAGTAGCTACCAGGACCAGCATCATATAAAGTACCGGAGTCCGCCGAAAATATTTCTTTGCAAATGTCGTGCATGAGTTCGTTTTCAATAATTTGTTTACGGAAGACTCGACTATAGGTAACTAGATTTGGGAGACGTTTGGTATTTTTGCCGAGTAAATCAGCGATCACAGGATCTGCCCATTCAGATCCAAGAGGTGTCTTGGCTAGAGCGGGGGTGAGTTCGTCGTTGAATTCTTTAAGCTCATCTGCGGCAAGGAAGTTCTTGATGACAACAACACCTTCAGAGTAGAATGCCTTCATGATGGCATCCTTTCCCGCAGATGCTGGGATCCTCTGAATTGTCGGCATCTCTTGTTGAACTGAACCCATGGCGAATCGTGTGATGGTGATGTACTTATAAGTTTGATTAATTTTGGATAGTAAAAATTCAGTCTTGGTTTGTTGCGTTTTCAATATCGTGTTCTTATTTGAGATGTTCTTATTTGAGAAGGTTTAGGTTACTTATATTACGCTCTCAAGCTATGCTAGAGACGACAGAGTTATTCTGACCTGGGCAAATACCTTATCACAGCCGATGCCTATCGGCTAGTATAGCCGCCCTTTTGAACTAAACATGCCAAAAGTCTTATCACATTACACACCCTAATATGGATCTAGTGTCAAGAGCGGCATGATTTTAATTGGATAGAAGCAAGATAGTATCTACCATTCTCTTCGAATTAGGATCCACAGTGGCTCTAGTTGTCAATTACTGCTGGACGGGCTTCTCGGAAATGTGTTAAATGTACGGGTTAAAGTATCCGTTCACTGATTAAAGATTTGGGTAATTCAACCTCTAAATCCGCCCGACCCAGCCCGCTATTCAGCCCATTCCACAAAGAGAGAGACGCAGGGGCAGGGGATCAACCTTCTTCAACAATATTTGAAATTCCCAGCTCAGGAAGTAACCTATGCAGTTTAAGCAGCAATTTAACGTTCTATTCTTGCGCTGTTGAGCTTATGATTAAGATAGATATCAAAACTCAAATATACCGTCGCTGCAATTAGTCATGGCACTGGTTATAAATGTCATGAGTAATACAATTGCTAATACCACCCCTATACAAACCCGGTGACGGTTGAGCGCGTAGCTGTTCCGCGGATTAGGCTGGAAACATTGTTCAGCGAGTTACTGGAGTGTTTCGTCCTAGCGACTATATGAAACAGCATATCTAGGGCACATGTGGGGATAGTCTCCCTAGCTGTGCAATATTCGTGTCTCGTAGACCCATAGGATCGTGGAATTTGAGGATATCGGATTATGTAAGGTAAGGTATACCGCATTCGACCTTGCGGGCCTTCGTACATCTACTCTGAGCTATCCCTACAGATGCACATCATGGATGGTATGTGATGAGACTCTCCAATTTATCTGTCCTTTAAACCGTTCCTACGCATAAGTTAGGTTCAACATGTACTCCTGAATGGCGAACAAGTAAACACATCTTTCGGCATGCATTTCTAAGTGCAAAATAATCTATAATTTGCCAGAACTAATACTTAAATCGAATTGCAGATTTACTCTTGACTATTATATTCTATGCCACGCCTAACGACCTACGTATTTCAACTCTAGGTGTCTGAGAGGAATGTACGTAATAACAACAAACACCAAAATTAGTTCATTTCCAATATCTCCGCCCGCATCGCCAATCATTCTTCCGATAACACCGACATAAAAAGATTCTACCATTCCTAAGATAGCTCCAACCCATCCTATCAGGAATGCCGTCAAGCCAGCAAAACCAATTGGTAATTTAGCAGGCGTGTTCCAGCCTTCGAGGTCATAGTTCGCAATATTTCCTTTCCGGAAATAATAATGCTCGATAAACAAGATTGCGAAGAAACACGTATTGTAATAACCAAGGAGTGAAAGTATGCTGCCTAAGAAAACCAGAATCTTGTTTCGGCCTATAAGCGAGAGAACAATAAGGACGGCGAAACAAACTAAACTCCAAATAAATCGAGGGATAGCTTGCAACGACTTTGAAAATTGTTGAATAGACAATGCTGCCGAGTAAATCGAAAGGGAATTTAAACCGACTATAGGATATCATTAGTATTAGTATATAGAGTAAAGAAATCTTTGGTATACTCACCTCCAGCCAGAGAGAGAAGAACGAGTAGAAACTTGGCAAATCCCTTAGGATACAAGATTAGAATCATGAGGTCTCCAAATCCTCCATTTAAATATGTAGATGCCCATTCCTCATTCACAGACATAGTTGAGCCAATTAAGCATCCAACCAATTCTCCAATTATAGTTGAAGACCAGATACCAAGCGTAGTCAAAGCAAACACCTTGGTCTTTGAGATATCTGCAGGATAGTGCACAAAGTAATCTGAAACAAGGGAAGCCCAAGATGCCCCTGAGCCATACTGAATAGCTATAAGGTTCATAAGCGCTCCAGATGTTGTTAAGCGTGACATGGACGTTGGTGAGCTCAAACTAGCTTGACCTCCTACTTCCCCGTAAATAATTATAAAGATAACAAAGAATGGAATCCAGTAGTATACTTCAACGGATAAGAGAGCTTTATATCCACCAAAACTGATAGCTATACTTAAAATTCCAACTAAGACAATCCCTAGTGAGATTGATATTTTGTAGTCTGAAACTGATGATAGAGCTTGACCGCCGGTAATACACGCAACTGCCGACCAGCCTAGCTGAGCGAAAATATTAAGAGCGGCAACAATTTTCGATGGCCTAGTAAAATAAGTATTAGGCTATAAGCAAAATAATAACAACGGGTAAAGTTTATTGTTGTTGTAGACATACCACCACCCAAAGCTGTATCTCGATATTGCAACTTGTCGGAGACCAGTGGCGGGACCTAATGTAGCACACCAGCCCTTTGAATAATTAGTAATTGTAATTAGAGTAAAAGTACAGGAATTACGTACAGACACTGCAGATCCTAGAAGAGTAGCAAAAAAGACAATTGGGATTGTCTGAGAAAGTGATAAACCGTACTGCCATGGTATAAAGCCTGTAGTAAGACCGCCGATACTATATGCTCCAGCTGAAGCCCACATAAAGAACATGACCCATACATTGGGAGGTTGTCTCTCGCCCGCAGGAATCCGTCTAGGTCCATGGCTCTCTATGCCGAGTTTGCGATCAAGAACTGCTTCGTAGTAACGCAAAGCACCAAGAAACCCACGTTTGTTCGTCAACTCGCTAACTTCGGCGACTACTATCTCGGAAGCGGAATCTGATTGGAGAGGATCAACGACAGGTGATTTTTCCATCTTGTCAAATCCGACTGCGGCGCCCATACCTGCTATCAAAGGTGAATAGACTGAGAGAGGATTGATATGGAAGAGAGAGTGGTTTGCTGATGACGAACAACAAGCCCACAGCTCGAGGATCCCAAGCGTTTTAAATAAGAGCCAACGAGTAAAGAAGATGGCTCGCTCAGGATGTTTATCGCGCTAGTGCTGATAAGGTTTCAACCAATCGAAGTCGAAAGACGAAAGACGATAAGACGGTCTGGCGAACCCGAGTTTAATTAATTTGTTGAAGTTCATGTTTTCTCACAACTAGCTCCTAACTGTACATACATTAAACATGAGGTAGTCAGCTTTGCTAATTTATGGAATGCTTCTGAATAAGCTCACACGCTTTCTGTGAACTAGCCTTATCGAATTCTAAGTATTGTACCTCTTACTGAATGACCCATGGACTAAAGAGGATCTCTTTAGAGAGGTTCATGATATGACATATACATAACTGTCCTTTTTTGACAGCCTATAGAATTAATAATAGAATTGATATAGGGTCACACTACCTGTACTCGTTATCGCTCGGACATCATTTTCCTACACAAGATTATCTCCCGAGACTTAACTATGGACCTATTATCTTTTCTTTATCTCTCGGCAAATGCCTCCCTTACTCCGCTATAAATGGACAGGATAGGATAAGAAGATTTGTAGATTCTCTTTCATTATGACGAATGTGAGAGCCCGGAATCCGCGGCACCCGGAACATCACAGCAGAGTTTTAATATCAAGTTCGTTCGTAATCGTTCAAGAGTGGGTGGTGGCAGAGGCGTACGGCGGATCTTAGAACGTGAATCGCGGAAACGTTGGGCCATAGCTAGAGGAAACTGAAGGGGCGGATTTTCGTATTTCTAGGTACCCAGAAGAAGAATATTTCACAACGATATTTGAAATCGCTCGGGAATGTTGGCGATAGTGTACTGTATGTTATGCTCCTTATTACGGGTTCAATTCTGTGATGTATGTATATATACATCACAAGCCCCTCCACTGCAAAAATTGTGTTAACCATTAAATACTTGAACTTTTCCAACAGCATCAGTCATTTCTATCTTTAGATTAAATATGACAGCAAACGACCACAGCAAGGGCACCATGCCTGAAAGTCAAAAGGCGGCTCAATACTGGTCCAAGACAAATTTCATCACCGTAAACACGATCCCAGTTCCCACACCTTCGGAAGACCAGCTCCTTATAAAAGTTGCTTCAGCGTCACTCTGCCATAGTGACCTTATGCTTCTCGAGCCAAATGATATGGGCATCGATGTCGGTGATGGGCAACCAGTGACCATTGGCCACGAAGCGACAGGGACAATTATTTCTGTTCCAGCCTCCTGCACCGATCCGAACTTGAAGATAGGTGCAAAGATTGGGTTTCTATTGCCCGAACAAGTTTGCTATGACTGTGCTGGCTGCCAAATACACAATACATTCTGTACAAATGGAAACCCGCTGTTGTCTGGTTTCAGCAGGAATGGATTTTTTCAAGAATATGTAGTTTCTCATTGGAGAAATGCTATTGTGCTACCTGAGAGCTTAGACTTGTATGAAGCTGCTCCTCTCTTTTGTGCTGGTGTCACCAGCTGGCACGGTGTTACTGAAGCGATGATAAATCCTGGGGAATGGATGGCAATAATTGGCTGTGGAGGCTTGGGACATTTAGGTCTGCTCATTCATGACAAATCTGAAAATTGTCAAGTTACTAACAAAATCTAGGTATTCAATATGCAAAAGCCCTGGATTATAAGGTAATCGCAATTGATCTTGTAGATGCACAACTGGAGGAGGCAAAGCTCTCTGGGGCAGACTATAGTTTTAACCCAAAGAAAGATCCGGACTATATCAAAAGGATTATGGAGATTACAAATGGCGGTTGCCATGCAGCAGTCAACTATACG
This sequence comes from Coleophoma eucalyptorum, assembly GCA_026120035.1. Lineage (NCBI taxonomy): Eukaryota > Fungi > Ascomycota > Leotiomycetes > Helotiales > Dermateaceae > Coleophoma > Coleophoma eucalyptorum. The sequence continues at coordinate 997,084 of JALRME010000011.1, forward strand.
AACTCAAAGCCTGCTTATGACTCAACCCCCAGTCTCCTAAAGCCTGGGGGGATCATGATGGTCGTTGGACTTCCTCAGCAGGGGATCACATTAAATGCCTTCGAATTCGCGATTGGCAGATATCGTATAGGAGGAGCAAGCAATGGTACTCCGCAGAAGTTGAAACTGTGCATTGACTTTTCTGCAACGCACAAAATCAAGCCTCACGTAACATTTTACAAGCTCGACCAGATTCAAGAGATGATCGACACGATGCGTGCTGGGAAAGCTAGAGGAAGACTAGCGGTGAAATTTGATTGAGGGGTGAATATTTCAAATGGAGGATAAAGTTACTTTGGGTTTTCGATTGCACATCATTCAGTTAGCTCCCTATAAAAGCCAATATGCTGGACCAGAAGAAAATGTAAATTTTTTACAGACTTGAAACATCCAAAATACCATCTATAATACAATTGTTTCGTTGCAGCGAACTAAATAAGGCGGCTCTTATCCTAAATTAAGATGCTAAACTAAGATGCTACTTGCTTAGGGAGAATCTGCTCTCAATGTTCACATCCAGGTAACGGTGTAGAAAGAACTGACTTCGACCACAGACCACTGTGGCTACTTTTGATTTGACAGGTAAACAGGTAGTGACATCTATAAGCTGTTACTGGGGCCCTATCAAATACGACCTCGGCTGATTAATGATTTATTTAATATCATTACTTCTAATCATTTGAAAGACGACTTCCTAAATTTTCTAGCAACTCAGTTGTATTTGATAGTGATAACTAAAGTGAACCATACCAATAATCAGCTATACCAGTCAATTACGCTAGTATACTATAATCCAAAACCTAGAGGATTTTCATTACTTTCCAGGAACTTTGTATCTGAGTAACAAAGTCTTGGATATGAGTAGTAGGTGGTTTGGAGCTTAGAAAGTTGACTTCAGAAAAAGGTCTATACGTCATAGAAATAAGGGATCTACGACAGCATTTGCAAAACAGTTATTATATAATACCGAGATCACAAAGTAAAAACGAGACTCCTGAATTACTTCAGTACTAGGAAGACTTCCTTAGCATTTGGGTGGAGGTCGAGAGACTTGGATACTCATGTCAGAAGCTTGTTGTCCTCAAATGTGCTTCATGATAGGTCAATATTTCTGGAATTATCGATCGCCTTGGGTTTTGAGTAGTTGGAGAGACTACGAAGTATTTATTCCAACTACAAATCTACTTTGGAACGACGGAAGTCCTGGGAGACTATTCATGAGACATAGGATCAATGTGGGCAACTCGATAAATGTTCTTGCTATGATCTTACTTGTGCATATATAAGTGGCTGGAATTGTTTCAAACTAAATGCGATACATCCTATATACCATCAAATCTCTCAAAGTCTTGCTCAAACAATCCTGGAATAGTTGCATTCCCAACCAGATAATTGTGGAACAGCATACTCATATCGCCGGTATGATCCAGTGGAAAGGCTGGCCAGCCATCCACTGCCTGTTGATTAGACATGAAATCAAAGTTGGGACCACTAGAATTTTGTATATCATTCTGGCCAGGCACTATTGTAGGAGTAGAATTATGCAAGGTTGTATTGCCAGTCGGAACCGGAGATGTCGGCCACGTTGCTTGGCTTAGGCAAGACTTAGCTCCGGCGTAGAGAACCTTACAAATATCATAAAGACGCTTGATGTTAGCAGAGTATTCACAAGCTACTTCCATAGATTGTATAACCTCGTAAAGAAGTTTCAAGTCTCCTAAATCGTTGCTTAGAATTGCAGTACCAATTATGACAATGAATGGCGTGAACGGACAGAAGAGGAGGTTCCTTCGAAACTATTAGACCACATATAGGAAGCATAAAGCACAAGAGATAGTGCTTACCAGTCAATATAAGCTCGTAATAAACCGTCCGTTCTTGCAGAAAACCTCCTGCATATCTCTTTATGAGCCTGAAGAGCTTCACGGGCCGTCCTTATGCAATCGTCATGGAAGCGAAGCGGGTTTGCATCATCAGTTGGCAGTTGTCTATAAACAAGGGTCAAGGTCGTAAGTATCATCATCTCCGTGTCCATAAAAGGTTCTTCCAATGATTTTGGCGAATCCTGCCTGCCTTTCTACTCGACGTCAGTGTTTATTTCACCAGGTTCAGTTATAATTTAATCATCACCTGACAACGTTCACGATGCTCTAAAAGCTCATGAGCTAAGCTCCTCGTGGATTCTATCTTTCTTTCTGGACTGCTTAGTAGGCCATGAGCGGAGTACAACTTCTGATATATTTGTCCCTGTACCCTGGATAGGTCAAGCCAAAGGTAGGCTAGTAATGCAACCTCGTTATCCTCGACCTGAGGATATTCTATAATAATATCATAGTCGGAGAATGTTGGAGCACGACCAACATTGAGTGAGAGGCCCTTATCTAGACCATATGTATACCAGAAGAGTGTCCTTTTACGATTGTTCTGGGAATCTTCTGGATTTTCCTTATATCTATGAAGGCCTGAATCGAGACAGAGTCGAGCTGACATTGATGTCAATGTCCAAGCGACATGAAGATTTGATCGGGATATTGCTAATTGGGCCTAAATATGGAATTTAGCTTAATGTAGTGACCTAAGAATGCATTAAAGACCTACACCAACAAGTAGAGCCTCGATACTGTCAAGTGTAGGTTCTATAGATATACCCAATTTCTCAATAGCGGTAGACATATTGCTTTCGCACATCGTAACTGCATCGGCAGCTTGTGAAGGATTAATTCCCAATCGTCCAAGCTCCGCTGCGGGGATATTATACATTATACTAACGATTCCACCATTGGCAATGATGAACTCTTGGATTGTATATCCGCTGACCGGAAAGTAGACTTTCTGACAAATTTGTCTGTGCCTGTCTAAATCCAACATCGGCGCAGAGAGAAAGAGAATACGCTTTGCCTCTGTTTATATGCGTAAGCATATACATACATCTAAAAAGACTAGGTAGTTTACCATGAACAAATCCTAGAACTTTGAGCACCAATTGAGCTGGAGGCATTGGTAGATCATGTTTGAAGTTATGTGTCCGTCTTATGGTCTTAGGATTAAGTAGATTCTTCAGAGAATTCAACGTAGAGGTTCTATTTTCATCAAGTAATGGTGTGGGAGAATGTTGGAGAGCCTGCTCTACAGCGTGACTTGTTTGCTGAGATTGTATTTCAAATGAAGAATCGCCAAGATACTGACTTAATGGCATTGCCTCTGGCTTTGAACCAGCTGAAGTTGACTCGTTCGGATCTATGGAGGCTCTGGGCAGAGGCGATCCGTACGGAGTATGCTGGCTTGAGCGATTCCTTTCATTTTTGTCAAGCTCTCTCACGGTCTTTTGGATATCCGAAAGCTGAATAACGTATTGGATAAGCGAGTGCACCAAACAAGCGAATGCACCACTTTCTAGCGCGACACGCTACCTTTCCTTTAATACCTTATAACTCTACAATAAAATATAACTATGCTTCCGTACGAAAATAGGGTTATCCTTGCACTCAAATCAATTGAAGCGAACCCAAGTTATAGTCTTAGAGCTATAGCAAAGACCTATAATATTATACATACAACACTTCTACGAAGACACGCCGGAAAACTTGTACGACGCGATATCCAACCAAACTCGAAGAAACTTATGAAACTCGAAGAAGAGGTTATTATACGATATATAATTGAGTTAGGAACGCGATCATTTCCTCCTAGACTACGTGGTATTAAAGATATGGCAAATCAACTCCTACGTACACGCGACGCGCTTCCAGTTGGTAAACGCTGGGCTGGGAACTTCGTACGGCGCCAGCCAGAGCTCCGCACGCGTTTCGTTCGAAAATACGACTATTAGAGAGCCTTATGCGAAGATCCAAAGGTTATTAAAGGATGGTTTGCGCTCGTACGGAATATAAAAGCTAAATACGGGATCGTAGATGAAGATATATACAACTTTGACGAAACAGGGTTTATGATAGGTATAATCTTCCCTGGAATGGTAGTTACAACTACAGAAGGTCGTAGTAGGGCTAAATTAGCCCAGCCTAGGAATCGAGAATGGGCTATAGTAATCCAAGGAGTTAGTGCTATAGGCTGGGCTCTTCCACCTTTTATTATTCTAGCAGCCCAGTATCACTTACAGAACTGGCACGAAGAATACGACTTATTAGCTACTTGGGCTCTTACAACTACAGATAATGGCTGGACTACTAATCCTATAGGCCTAGATTGGATTAAGCACTTTAATAAGCATACAGAGGGTCGTACGAAAGGTAGATATCGACTACTAGTCCTAGATGGCCATAAAAGCCACCACTCGACGGATTTTGAGCTTTACTGCTAGGAACACAATATTATCACCCTTTGTATGCCTCCACATTCTTCCCACCTTCTACAGCCACTGGATGTAGGCTGTTTTGGGCCTTTGAAGCAAGCCTATGGTCGACAGATGGAGGACTTGATGCGGGCACATGTTAACCATATCAGTAAGCTTGAATTCCTCTGTGGATTCCGGGCTGCTTTCTTTAAAGCTATAACTGAAAAAAACATCCAAGGCGGCTTTACTGGAGCTGGCCTGGTACCGTACGACCCAGAGAGGGTTTTATCTAAGCTAGACGTACGACTACGGACCCCAACACCACCTTTACCTATAGCTTCAAGTGACCCTTGGGTTACAAGAACACCCCAAAATCCAATTGAAGCTGACTCCCAGACTGGTCTTATTAAAACACGGATTTCAAACCACCATAATAGCTCACCAACACCAATTTTAGATGCTGTAGACCAGTTTTCAAAGGGGGCAAAGACAATGATACACGAAGTAGCCCTTCTTCGAGCCGAGGTCTCTACGCTACGAAGGGCAAATAAAGCCTTAAGTAAACGCCGACGGGCTAAAAGAACTCGACTATAGCATGGAGGGACCCTTACAGTAGAAGAAGGCCAGGCGTTAGCTGAGCAGAAGGCTATAAATGATCAGGTAACATAAGAAGTCCGTCAGGGTAGAAGAACTAAAAGTGGGGCTCGTACGAAGACTAGGTGCTGTAGGGTATGCGGAAAGCCTGGTCATAATGCCCGTACGTGTCGAGAGGCTAGTTCATCGTCTGATTCAAGTATTTCAAACACAAATATAGTAGATTTGTAGGGTTAGTGTAGTAGAATTGAGGTTATTAGAAAGGGGTAGCTAAAAAGTGGTGCATTCGCTTGTTTGGTGCACTCGCTTATCCAATACGTTATGGATTTTCTCTAATTGTTCTTCACTTGTGGTGTATTAGATCAGTAGGGCCTAAGGTATATCGACTAGGCTCACAATTTATTGGAAACCAAAATACGCTGACGTTTCTCCGCGGGTCCGTGAGAAGAGAAACACGAGAGATTGGCACTCTTGCACGCCGAGCATGGTGACAGTTTATCGCAACGTATCTGGAAGCCGTTAGTTGATGCGATAAAGGGTTTGGGGTATCGGCCGCGGAACCTTTCTCGCCTTGCAAGCCTCACAGGCCCTCAGCTTTATGCTTAAGTCGGATCGACTTTGTTCTCTTGAGCCGTCATCAACACTCATCTTGAGTACTTGCCAACACCTCTTTCTCTCTTACACTGTGAAAGTGAAGAACAGAGGATACAGTGTAGGGAGCAAAGTTGGGAGCGGCCGAAAAAAGCCCGAGTTCCGCGGAACCCGCGGCCACCAACTTGGTGGGCCTTTGCTCGGTTAGCTGTGATACGGATAGTGAATTCTGGTGAGGGCAGTAACTCTCTGCATTACGAAGTTGCCCTGGCGGCGTTGTGCGAAGGAGCTGCTGAAGTAAACAGCAACTATCAAGATGGGATTAGACGATACATAGGCTTAAATCACACCATTGTTGAGATTTCCTTGCATTAAGGTAACAGACTACTATCCTTATAACCCGATTGCTTAATGAAAATGATAATAAGGAAGAATCAGATTACTTTGCACTTACTTCCATCCTTCGGCCATTCTGCGTCGTGGTTCCAACTGGCGGCCATTCACTGCACTTGAAACTCCGAATTAATAGGCCATAAAAGACGAAATGGAACACGTTAAAGCTCACAGACCAAGCGAACCTGAATCGAGATCTCATCAAAAGCGTGAACCACGCCAATATAGAAAGCGTGTCGCACAGGCATGCCAGAGATGTAGAGAACGAAAACAGAAGGTATATCATTCTTATGGATCAACTTCTTTAGCTAAGTAATTAGTGTGATGGTGCTCAAGATTCCTGCTCGAGATGCACCAAATTTGGACTACCTTGTCATTATAAATCCCAGCTTGTCATAAAACCAGAACTAAAGAGAGTCTATGTTTCCGCCCTTGAGAGGCGCGTTGCAGAGCTTGAAACCTTTCTTTCTACGCTTGGTCACGACAGTGTGGGCAGTGATCACTGGAAGCAAAACCAAAACCGGATTCAAGATGACCGCCGCACACAAGATGAGCATCAAACGCCCGAGAGCCTGCACGATGACGAAACCAATCCACTAAACAATGACAACAAGGACCCAGTATCAAATAATAGCACATGTTTCGTAAGATCTACCTCCACGATGAACTTAGGCCGAATTCTGCGTCCAGTAATAAAAACACAGGACAGATCGCAGATGGTACAATTCAATAGAGGAGACGAGCCTCCTAGCTCAATTGCTGGACCAGAATCTCTTGATAAGATGGGACCAATGTTCGTATGCCCAATTATAGAAAATAGATTGCTTGAGTGCTGGGTCAAGCACTTGTCAACGCGGTACCCCGTGCTTCATACTCCTCGCCTCCGAGAATTACAACGTAAAAGCTATAAAGCCATTGATTTTTTTGAAAAAAGCATTTTACATCTTGTCTATGCAAATAGTGGCCGAATTTTAGAAACTGTACGTATATCGTACGGCTAAAAGTGCACTGCGCTCTAACCATTCGAAGATAGGAGAGACTGGTTTATATTTTGAAAACCAGCATTATGAAGCTGCATTACAGAATATGGACAGAATTTTAGAGCTTCATGATATTCGATCTGTTATTTACCTCCATTTGCTGGCTATATACTCTCTCAGAAGGCCACAAAGCCCAGGGGCATGGAACTTAGCTGGTATGGCGGTGAGATTGTGTATTGAGTTGGGATTACATCGAAAATCCACGTCGTGCAAAATCGCAATTGAAAGCGAGCTTCAAGTGCGAGTATTCTGGTCTTGTTATTATTTAGACCGTGAAATCTCTCTGGCTTTAGGTATGTCTTATCGCATATGTTTTGGACTGGTATCTAACAAGATTAGGCCGTCCTCCGACTATCTCAGATAATGATATAAGTGTTAAAGTTCGTAAATAATGAGATTATTTTGTTCAAACGTCAGTTATCTGACTTTCAATAGCTTCCAATCGATATCGACGAAGATCTTGATGACCTGCAAGCTTTACAGAATGTGTCCCCAAATATCACAGATGGTCCTACTAGCCCTGCTACATCGCTCACGCCGTTTATACATTTCATACGATTGAGGAGGATAGAGTTTAAGATTACGCATATTCTATATCGAGTCGACAAAGAAGCACAAAAGACACCTTTGAGCATCATCCAAAGGCTTCTTGAGCAATTATTGGCATGGAGACAGGCAATACCACTTGAACATTATGATGCAGTGGATAGGGAACACAAGCCTTTGGATGGAAGTCATAATTATGTGAGCAAATGGCATCATGAAATCTGCATCTAACTTTCAGCTCACATTTTGTAGGCAATAGAATACAATCGATGTGTTCGACTTTTAATATACCCTCAGTTATCAAGCCTGCCTTTGAATCCATATTATCTTGAACTCTGTGCCGACTCCTGTGCCCGAATCTGCAAGGCATACAAACAGCTGCACTGCTCAGTAAAAGCAGATTATACTCCCATTTCTATTCAAACTATGTTTTTAGCTGGTATGTGACTCAAAGTTTTCGTAATTCGATACGTTGATTAATTATCTCCGCAGGCCTTACCTTGCTACATTGTCTGTTGCTTGGTTCTCCGAATTATGTCGACCTTCCCAGCTCTATATCAGATTGCACTGAAACACTTCATATCATGACCCAGCGGTGGCCTTCAGCTCGTAAATACCGTGATATCTATGAGCGTATTAAGACTTGTGTCGCTGATACCATTGCACAAGGGAATCACCAGGCTGCGACAACTTCAGCAATAGTATATGAATCGATGGTAAATCGATTTCAAGGGCTGAAACAAGCAATGTCTAATGGTGCTAGAATCGAATATTCTCCGATGATCGCTAATATGGCTAGACAGGAAGTAGAGAGTCTGTCTGATATCAGAAGAAGCAAAAGCAAGGTTCAGGAGGCTAAAGGTCAAAACTTACAGGAACATGATAGTTCCACGAGTTTAGGGATGAGCGGGCTGCTAGAATTCAATGGAGGACAGGAAAAAATGCTCGACTTGTCGAATTCATCGTTCAAGGATATTTTAAAAGACATTGGCGGTCTGGAGACTGATTGGGATCTTGTGATGTCGGATGGGACGAATATCTTCAATATGCAACAGTCAAGAGAATGAATATATCTCTAAAATAGAACTCCAAAGGCGACGTTTTAACTTCACGTGCATTGGCTGAAGCAGTCTGATATTGTATTGTGGCGAAAATAGCTGCCAGCGGAATAATGGCCTCCTGGCTTAGAAGTCCTACAATGATAGGCCTACTGTGCATGACACGTATATTGTCCAAATGTTAATATTTTTAATCATTCGGTGGCTTTAGCATTATGATCTTAACATTTAAAATCACAAACTTGTCCACAATGTCCAAAAGAAGTTGAGTTCAACGTCATGCTCATAATCTCTAGTGTATCTGTGTGGTCTATTTATCTATCTTAAAATTTACGAAGGCGGTACTATACTCTTCGTCCTGTCGATAACGATGTCTCCATTCTCGTTGCAATATTTCTCCTTCAGTACATCGTATCGAAACTTGGCACCTCGGTGGCTTGACGATAGAGTCTTATCTCCGGGTGTACGGCGCAGATTCTCACGGAAAGTACCTCCTGGGGTAGTATAGTCATTCCACATGAGATCTCGTTCCTGGAGAACTGGAACTAAAAGCTCAACCAAGTCTTCGTAGGACTCGGGATTCGAAACATCTGAAGAATGGTGTTAGAAAAGTTAAATATTATATAGAGAAAAGGATCCAAGTTAAAGTCAAATTGAAGGTACTTACAGGCCACATTAAATCCGTCAATATCAGCTACTGTGACCCATTCCTCGATGACATCAGCCACCATCTCAGGAGTTCCTATTGGCATTTGCCCAAAACCGCAGAAAGCGAATTCTTGACCAAGCTCCCTTGTGGTCATCCCACCCTTATTGTTTATGAGGCGTTGGACAGCCTGGACCATAGTATGAACGGCATTGTCGGGCAAATTCCCTTCGAATGTGAGTGGTTCGTCCAAGGGATACTGACTTAGATCTACCCCTGTAAAACCACTTACACTGGCAAGTCCTCCTTCCCAGTCGACATTCTCTTTAGCAATTTCATACTTCGCCTGAGCTTCTTCTACTGTGCGACCGAGAATTGGTGTTATGAGAGGGAAAAACTTGACATCGTAAGGGCCGCGCCCTTTTTTGATTGCCATAGCACGCACTTCCTTAATCATATCTTTAATATCAGTCGGCTTGCTACCACCTATGAAAATGGCTTCTGCATGGCGCGCGGCAAAGATCTTCCCAGCTGTCGAAGATCCAGCCTGGAAAAGGACAGGAGTACGTTGTGGTGAGGGATGTGTTTCACTATAAGTAGTGGTTTTGTAGTATTCCCCTTTGAATATGAGCTTATGGATCTTGTCTGGATCATAGGCACCCTTTTCTGAAGACCAAATCTGAGCGCCATCTTCCCAAGAACCCTCCCACAACCTGGAAAGACAAGCTGTTAGTAATTACGAAGAACTCTTTATCGACCGAACTGGTGGATATGGACTGTGATTGGAGGTTGTGTTTAAGAATGGGCTTGGTGGCAGATTTTGACTTACGAGTACATAATATCCATGTATTCGTGAGCTTCATCGTAACGCTTGTCGTGTGCGGTTACTTTGTCTTGTCTGCCCATAGCTTCGGCTGCCTTGTCGCTGTAGCTTGTTACGATGTTCCATCCAACTCGACCATTTGTTATATGGTCTAATGTTCCCCAAGTTCGTGCTAACAAATATGGCTATTTTCTTGTAAGTTGGCAATATTACTTCACAGGAGCTTGGTAAGAGGCTCACTTACAGGTATGTATGTAGTGCTGCCAGTGATTCCGAAAGAAACAGAATTCGTTACCGCAGCCATTGCAGAAACCAATATGACTGGATCAAGCTGACCGACCCCATGCCCACCTCTAAAGGAGGCATCAGCTTTCCCCTGATAAGTCTCGTGTACTGTGTAGATGTCAGAAACAGGAGAGTAGATGCAACCAGCCCAAAACTGGCAATTATTTGCTAGGTATTATCGTACTTCCATACACATCGGCAAAGAAAATTGAAGTAATCTTCCCTTTTTCTGCGAGTTTTGCCAGCCAGATGTAGTAGTCAAGAGTGTCCTTGGTTCTTGAATTGTCCTTCGGGTTTCTGTTTCATTTGTCATTTGTGATTAGTCCAGAACTTTTCAAATGAAACAGAAAGATGGAGAAATAATCAGACCTCCATTCTCCAATTCCCATATGACTGCCGGTACAAGCATGTTCAAAGAAATTGAGATGAATTTGCTTTCTTGGTGACGCCATTTTTTTGGTAGACGCTCTGGTTATGTAATTTTGTTTCGGTCTTTCAAAACTCTCCGCAAAATATACAGATGGGGTATTCTGGTATGCAGGAAGCAAAACTTCAATATATATATATATATAGTTCGAGTTTCATCAGGAGCTCTGTTTGTCTTCTTTGCGTGCTTTAGTAAGGAGCTAGCACGTGGTAAGTATCATGTCGGATGTCGGATGTGCGGAATGCTAGACAGCAACACTATCTTGGTGCTGCTGTAGCTCGGGCGAAACCTTCAGCGGCAGTATGTGCCGCTATCGCCAGGGCAAACCAGTGCCTACTACCCACATGACAGTGGGCTATCTACTTGTTATCTAATTTTATAACTAATTTCCTACGTATCTAAAACTATTCATGAATAAAGGAGAATAAATTTATTCAAAGGCTACTAATCCTAATTCTAGAGTATCAGTGTTTGATGATGCCCTAGATTACGTGTAGGCAGAATAGCTGTAGAATGCAAAGTGCAATAGAATCTCGACTTATAGCTTAATTCAGTAAAATTGATACAAAGAAGCTCTGGGAAGAGGTTATAGGAAAATTTATAAATGGCTCCTGGTCCAAAAGTTGGGGTTCATCACCAGATAGCTACTGAACAATGTAAGAATAGGATTTATAACCAAGGTAATAGCAACAAAAACATCTAGACTATGATAGTGATAGTATTACTGATACTCGAAATAAAGCAAAATGGAGCAGTTCATTTTCCCGTGAATGGGCTAGATCGAATGCCACAAAGATCTTTTGCTCCTTGTCCTGGGCATTTGCAGCCAGGGTTGTGACAGGCATGCAATCATCCGAACTCCGAATCAGAATCGATAACCCAAGCACAGATAATTAAATACGCTAATTTACGGATGGTTCGCGGCCGAAGCAGAAACAGGACGACTGTGTGTGCTCAATTGGATCAATGCTTAAAGACAAGAGTGGAGTCATTTGCTTTCTGAGCCGAAGTTGCTTCGGCAAGAACAAACTTTTTCCCGAACCCCTTAATGGCGTCCTCGGCCATCCCTCACTCTATGATGTGTCGATGATAGACACGAAAAATCACCTCTCCCTCCTGCTTTAGAATATAGCTGTCTAACATGCAGGTGAATTTCCCGCTAGGAAACGCCATCGGACGTACTAAAATAGGGAATCATTGATTTTTTACAATATACTAAATTCTATTATATGTGAGGCGGAGATACCTATCCTCTTGGTCTAAATTTACTAACTATGATTCCATTTACCATTGTAATTATTCAAAATTACAGAGAATGTTCAATTTTTGCAAACTGCATAGTCCTACGCTAAGAATACTATAACATGTAACATGTGACTAGGTCTCGTGACAGACCTGTAAGTGATATCCCGACAGAACCCATTATAGCATCTTTCGTTTTTAATTGCCGCAGATTTCAGATGCCCCCTATCATTTCATTGGCTTTTCGAGTTATGGCCGCTACTCGTCGAAGTCGCGCCTCGTTCGGTTCTTGTAATTGGAGAAGCTGGTATCGGGTTTAAAGCAGTAGAATGGATACCTGGCTAAAAGGAACAGACTGTAGACCCTTCGTATTCACACTCGTTCTCACTTCAGAGTGAGAGTTATCAGCAGGGGGCGTATGAGCGCGCCTTGATAAGGGACTTCTCACGTGACACCATCTCCTTCCGTTCACTATCCAAAAGTGGGAGTGTGGGGGAAAGGAGTTCGGAGGGGATAATGAGCATGGGACAAACTACCCTAGTTTTGTTTCCATCTCGGAAACTCATGTTATTCTCTGGATAATCACCTTAATCAACGAAATTACGTGCATGAGAAAGCTCCCATGGCTTCCGCTCAGGTCCTCTCCATTTACAAGCACAAGGCCCCACGTTCTAAGACCGGTTGTATTGGGTGCAGACTTCGCCGCAAGAAATGCGATGAGGAGCATCCTGCTTGTGCGAGTTGCAATCGCAACGGCTTGCTTTGTACTTGGCCCAATGCCTCTGACAGCAAATTATCAGGAATTCTGCGCAGAACAAATGAGACCGGAAAGAAAAGGATAAATAGGAGAAAGGGTGAGGAGGAAGAACAGCAACTATATCAGGAACGCAAGAGTAACAACCCAACAAGTCGGGTATCTCAAGCATGTGCCCTATCTGCCAATGCCAAAGATGGAGAAGGTGGTCTGCTGCATCTTGAAGATGCAATGCTCGAACCCTTAAGCATATTTCCAAAGTCACTCTGTCCACAGGGCCTTTTTGCAAATGCTCTGTTGCGGCAGCCTATCTCACGAAGACTCTTTGATCATTACTTACACCGGACTCATAAGATAATGGCGGTTTGTCAAGGGACTAAGAATCCGTTCATGATGGAGCTTATACCGATAGCAATGTCAAACCAGCAGATCTTGAATGGCCTCCTTGCCTTTAGCGGGATACACTATGCTGATTTAATGGGCCTGTCTGTTGATGAAACCACCTGGTTACACTATGGCCAGGCTGTACAGGGCCAGAAGTTTGGACTCACTCGCCTAGCAAAAGGTAAACAAGATATAATAGTTCCGCTAATGGTCACAGCGATGATCCTCTGTATTATCGAGGTATGTGTGCATGTATTGCTTCACAATTAGAACTCATATTAATCTTCTATCAGTCGTTTAGAGCCAATGCAGGGGCAATGGCGGTGCATCATCTCAAGGCTGCACGATTTTTATTACAAGAGGCATTACAACTACCAAGCTCGCAACTGAATAGGGAGACACGCTCATTTCTCATAGAGCGTTATACATACACACTCATTTTGGCACATATTACCATGGGTGCTGAATCCGACTCGTGGGTTTTGGGAGACAGTACTCAACTCTTCCTAATCATGAAAAGAGACTCAAGTCAATTCCCGGGCATCATGTCGGGTTGTGTCCACGAGCTTTTCCAAATCATTCCCAAAGTCTCCGTTCTTGCACGAAAGCGACAAGCCGAAGAGCGGCTTGGTATAGAGTCTTGGGTAACCACCGCGGAATACCTAGACCATTATTATACCATAACAATGTGGGAGCCCACATCGGAAGACGAGATTCATGTTCTGTGCGGACGACTGTATCAGCAAGCATTGTGTGTATATTTGGGAACCATATTCCAACAGTACGACAAAGTTGAAAGAGAGGATGGCTCCGAATACCCTCCAACAGTGCGGCAAGCTTTCAATAAATTCATTCCATTTCTACAAGCTCTCCCCATAGACTCCTCTATCTCGACAACCCTTTGCTGGCCGTTAGCAATATTTGGATCTTGCGCCAGGACATCCGAGCATAGAACTATCATAAGAGAACGGCTTGCGTCGCTGGCGTTAAACTTTGCAGCGCAGAGTGTGCGCGAGACTAGCCGCTTGTTAGAGATTCTCTGGGCGCAAGATGATCCTTTACAGGCAAATCCGCTTAGTTTTGAGGTCATCATGAAGAGAGAAAATATGACGGTCTTATTCCTTTGAATTCAAATGGAAAGTTGTATTAATTCATGATGACGAGTACATTTCTACATGAAAGTACATTATTTTCTAGAGAAGCAAATATCCATCGGTGTCTATATTGATCTATCCATGTTGCTTACTATGTACAGACGATAGGGTGGACAGCGCACTTATGAGGAAACGGCTTAAAATTATACGCATGAGGCTGGCTTAATTCCTGCAAATGATATAACCATCCCGGCCATGGGATAAACCCGAGGCGTACAATACGGCCGATGGCTCAGAACGGGAATGAATTCTGAAGGTCTTCAACAGCAGGCAACCCGTTTTCAACCTGCTTACGATTCATGTCATCTAAGTATGGAAGCAAGAAGTCAGCATAGTGTTGGCGGCCTTTGTGCCTGTATAACAGATGATTAGCAGGATTTTGTTACAGATTTGGCGGGATGCCTACTCTGCTAGCTCATCATCCCAACTCCTGATCAATGATGCCAGTCTACCTGGAATGCCAGGCTCGTTCAAGATGGATTCGAGCGGCATAACATAGGTATGAACGGCCCAAACGATAGCCCCTGACTTAGGCAGTCGTCTAAGAGTTTGACGCTCCTGCCGAAAAAACAGCTGGGAGATGTCAGACACGGCGCCTGGGTGCCTGAATTTACCGTAGCTTGGAGTTCCAACCCCTGGGCCTCTGATGGAGGGATCCCAGTCATCCTCTGGACCCATAGTGACTGTGGGCCAATGTAATTCATCTGAGAAAAGATTAATTGGTATTTTATTTGAGCAGAGGGTTTAACTTTAGTTGACTCTTACCATGGATACTAATTGCGGTTGCTGAGAGAAAAGATAACATGGTTAGAAATAATATTGGATCAATATCAATTGTGGGTTAAATGAACTCACTATTTCTTGCAATAGGATTTTCGACCTTTAGTTTAGTCAAGAATCTAGAGTTAATATTAGCACATTTTCCTTGAGCATTTGGCCCCAAAGCTTGCCTATCAAGTGGCTTTTGCAACTGTTCAACGTAATGAGGAACCTGTCCTAAGTGTAAACCAGCCAGGGACTTTCCGACTGGTAGAAATCATATTAGCCACTGTGTCACATCAAAATAGGTGAAGGTTGATTTAATCCCCTTACGTTTGTCTTTGAGCCGCTGTCCTCCTGTGAAGTAAATGTTATTTTGTCTTGTTTCTGATGCAAGGACTAGGCAGAAATAAACGAAACGACAAACCTCCGATACCCAGCATCATTCCCGCAAGCTGATACTATATAGAAGAGTAATTAGTCTACTTAAGAGCTAGCATATCATTAGAATATATACTACTTACCTCGCCATCATCTTGCTTAACAAGGACATTAAGATCCGCAGGTTGGATAAGTCCAGCCACCTGTGGAGGTATGGGGATTAGTCATCGTTGAATTTCAATTTGCTGCTTGCTGAAAATACGAACAGTCAATGGGTCCTCTATGGTGAGATCATACTCTGCTCCCAAGGCTGGCATTTTGATACTAGTAATTGAACCGGCACCGTACCAGCCATCATGATCTGTGGCCGAACGGGTGATGGTATACACCTGTGGATAACGGCGAGATAGAAATTCAGAGAGATCTTGGCAAAGTTCCTGTGCTGCCTCGCGAGCAACTGGTAAAATGCCCACGATCTTGTCTCCTCTACCGGCTAATCGAGCGACTTTGACTCGATGATATCGAGGGAAGTCATTATCAAGCTATTTTTGCCATTAGAATCTTAGTAATTCCGCTTAGACAGATAGGGAATATAAAGAAATTTACCAGAACCCATGAGTCTTTGTCAAGTTTCTTCACTTCAATTGTACTAATAAAGAGTTAGATTTTGCGAAATTTTGTTTTCAGAAGAGCTTACTGTCTGGTATACGCATATCGAAAGGCGCGAAACTTAGGAGGTTCCGTCTTTTCTAAATCAAAGGTTTCGTGTGGAGATGGTTCTGGATATTCCCATGCTCCTGGTGTAACCGATCGTTCTAAATAACAAATGAAATTTGATTAGCATATATTTCAAAGCTCAATCACAGATTTGATTTCTAGTTTGTACTTACTTTCAACAATCTCCGCGGCGGTCTTTACGTTCTTTGCGTTCTTTTGGCTAGATTTCCACTGTAGAACCACGGTTGTTATGGCGCCAACCACGAAAAGAAAAATACAGCCTGTGTTATGCATTATTGTGAACGCCATAATTATAAAGGCTTAAAGAATTGGACTTTTGAAGGGAAAGAATTCACGATGGGATGAAGCAAAGGAGTAGTGACAGTCGCAACCCGTCGCATTAGCAGCCTCATAAATATGGTATTCTGGGCATAGATTCATACGGCACACGACAACGATGGCACCCACCAATCCTAATCGCGGCCGATAGAGTCGTGGGTTCTGAGCTGGAAACTACCGACCGAGTGAAGTGACATGGATTCGGGCTCGAGGCATGACATGATAAGCGCGCCTTACTATGATAAGGGATTAGAGTTGACATCATTGGTCGCACTCTCCAACCAATTCCTCCACAATGACAGATTTAAGATCCATTTCATAATAATGATAATAAAGTTTGGCTGTAAGTGGGCTGGCATCTTGGCTCTCCTAGTGGGTCTGGCCAGAGATATTGTTGATAAGCGCGCCTTAATTTGAATACATCGCCTACACAAACAAACCCGCCGTAGCCAATCACTAGTCTGATTTGGTCAATTCTTCGGAACTTCTTGGAAAACCCCCTCCAATCTCCATTACTCTTCCCAAGCAGTCGGATCTTTGTGACTGGAACTAGGAACCTTTATGCAATGTCTGTGAAAGTATCGGCGATATTGTAGGTTCAACTGCTAAGATACGGTTCGCCGAGTCGATAGCTGTGTCAGTCAACCTGTGGTACGGCCCGGCACAATCTCGACTACAAGATGAAGTCTGATCTCCCCTCTCTTCTGGACTAATAACATAACCACTCTCAATCAATTATAAGCTTCTTCGACTTACGCTACCACACAAATCAAGATGGCAGTCGAGTCAGAGAAAAGCTCTTTCAATGCCAAAGGAGTCGGGGCTCAGGATATGAGTTCTTCTGAAGTTGTAAGTCCCTCATTTCAGTAAATCATGTATGTCTTGTATCCACACTGACGCCTCATGGCCAACCAGATGTCCATGAGCGAGGGCGTTACTGTACAGCCCACAACGGGGCTGTCCGAGTATGGCATTCATCGCGGTCTCAAATCACACCACATTCAACTTCTAGCAATATCTGGAGTAATCGGTACTGGTTAGTGGAAACGAATGCTTGTATCTTCATGCAATCGGAGTCTGAATGTCCGGAAATCTACAGGTCTATTCGTCGGCACTTCTAGTGTCCTTGCGAGCGCGGGGCCTGGTGGTTTGCTTATCGGATATGGCATCTGGTTAGTAACTAAGATAATATATGCATTTAACACGTACTAACACTATTCTGTGATTAGGTGCGTCTTCCTTCTATGCGTGGCTCACGCTATGGGCGAGATGTCAGCTCTGCTTCCAGTACCTGGTTCATTTGCTACACGTAAGACCCTCTTCTTAACCCAGATGATTTCTATCGGGACTAAAATTTATGTATAGACATTGGACGCTTCATGGATGAGAGTGCCGGTGTGGCAATGGGATGGGTGAGTGATCCCTTACCTGTTGATAGGATGATAATGCTAAGTGTCGTTTTGTCTGAATTTTTAGATTTATGCCTATAGGTTAGTACAGCTGAAACTATTTATAGTATATCTTCACTAACTTGTCAATTATACAGCATGTAAGTTACATGATATAAGTCTATTTTAGGAAAATTAACCAATGTTGGGACACCCACTCATGCCGTTTCTTGCTTTTAGGATGTAAGCAACTCTGCTTCCAACCTTAATTGAATGCGTATCTCATGATGTATGATTTAGGATATTCACGGCCGCTGATTGCACGGCATTGACTGGTCTTTGGTCTTACTGGTTCCCAGATATCAACCCTGGTGTGTGGGTTGCCTGCACATTGGTAGTAGTTTTTGCCCTGAACTGCCTGGCTGTCAAATATTTCGGAGAAGCTGAATTCTACGCTTCAATTTTCAAGATCTTTCTCGTTTTCGGATTTCTCTTATTTACCTTTGTTGTCGTGCTCGGAGGTAATCCGAATCACGACCGGATTGGATTTCGATATTGGAAGAACCCTGGAGCTTTTAATGAGGCATATACAACTGGGGCGACGGGAAGATTCCTTGCAGTCTGGGGCGTCTTCAACACAGCGGCATTCTCTATTGGAGGGCCTGATTTCATTGCCAACTGCGCTCCAGAGGCTGTGAACCCTCGTCGCAATGTTCCAAAGGCTGTGAAGCGGGTTATATACCGACTCATTTTCTTCTTCATCCTCTCCGTCTTTGCTGTAGGCCTCCTTGTGCCGTACAATGATCCTACTATGCGTAAGAAACATTGAGTCTTCAAATTATTGTAGAAAGTCTAACCATAATGGGCTCTACAGTTGGTGCTATTGCTTCTGGAAATGGTGTAGCAAAGTCTCCTTTCATTATTGCCATGAACAGACTAGACATTCCTTTCTTGCCAGACCTGTGCAATGCTCTTGTGTAAGTAACAATGCACGCTCCCATAAATGGACTAGAACTAATTAATTTTCACATCCAGCATCACAAGCGCATGGAGTTGTACCAACTGTCTTCTTTTCCAAGCTTCGCGTACTGTTTTCGGATTGGCTAAGCATGGACGAGCTCCCAAGATATTTGCCCGGACCACGAAAAGCGGTGTTCCCCTCCCGGCGCTCATTCTCTCTGTTGCTGTAAGTTAAAATATTAATATTAAGAGTGTTACTTTCAAATGCTAACGGTAGGTGTTATGGAGGTTGCGTGTTTAGCTTTCCTAACGTGTAATAATTCCTCGGCCAAAGTCTTCAATTGGTTTATTAACCTCGGCTCTACCGCCATTATGATTGCGTACGTTAAGATTATTATCGCCTACTAGGCTTTTACTGACCAAGCTCATGTTTATAGTTATATCTTGATGCTGGTAAGGACGCAAAACCACTACGCTTTTACCAAGTCTGAACATTGACAATTACGAATGTAGTGGGCCAACCTGCGCTTCCACAAAGGCCTTAAGGCCCAAGGCATTGATACCGCAACACTTCCCTTCAAGAGCCGCTTTACCCGTGAGTCTTTAATGTATGATCACGTTATCACACTTGCTTATATTGGAGTCTTTAGCGTACTCCAACTATGTTGCTCTTTTTGGAGTTGGTATCATTCTGTAAGTTGTTGTTTTCAGGGGTTTGTGTTCTGAGACCGCCTATCGCTAACTTATTATAACTCCACAGCCTGACAAACGGATATAGTAATTATTCCTTCGGTCGCTTTGTAAGTATATTGCTAAAAAGAGATATCATAGGTATTTTTATTCGCGGCTATTGGAGTTTCGCAAACTTTTTCACAGCCTACTTCACTATCGTCTTCTTCTGTAAGTATTGCTCACCCCTAGAGAACTAATTTCAGAGACTTATTTTCATATTCAGTCATTATTTACATAGGATGGAAAATTGTGAAACGTACTCCGTTTATTAAACCAGAGGATATGGATTTCAAAACTGGAATTGCTGAAGTGGAGGCACATGAAGCCTCACTTACGCAGAAGGCGCCTCTAACTCGTTATGAGAGGTAAGTGGCCGATATAGTTTTGGTTTTCAATTTGGTACTGACTGGAGATTCTTTCTAAATATAGATTAATGGACTGGCTGTGGTAAAAACGCAGTACTATCGACAATGGAGAAGAAAGAATTGGTCCTAGATAGAACTGGATCTCTCTTATAAATGAGTGATTAGGTATACAAGTTGACCCTAGTCTTAGACCTCTGTTGTATCTTTTTGTAAATAATGACACTGTAAACCTGCTGGCTCGTAGCTTCTGATTAGGTTGCAAGTCTTGTGAATACGAGTTTAAGAACATTACTAGAAATCGATGTTAATACAATTGTTCTACTGCTAACGAGCAATATTTATGCGTAAAGCTCTGCAAATCTAGCTTGGATTTTCGGTATTGAAGTTACGGTTACGAGCCCAACTGTTATTATTAGACTGAGCTTTGGCTATTGATAGTCGTAGCTATAGGACATAATTCTCAGCTATCGTCTGCATAAGCAGTGCTAGTTTAAGTCAACGATGGATTATTCTTTTGATATTGATCCGCTCGCGGAGGAATTCTTAAGGGTGAACTTAAAGTTAACGTTGCCTAATGCGAGTAGCAACAAGGTGGTACAAAAGAGTTGGATTTAATGTTTCTAGTTTGGTAAATATATTAGTGATCTACGTCAAGTAACGTAAGAATCGACTTGTAGATCGACAGATATTCAGGTAAATTGGTTCATACATGATGTATTGAAAAGAGTCTAAGGTAAAGAGGTATAAATACCTCCCTCGCTAAGAATACTATGACATATGATTAGGTCTCGTGATTCACCTAAAAATGACATTCCGGCAGGTATAGAAGGATGTAATTTATTAAGAAACTAACTTAATATCGGAATATATCATTTCCAGGTCAATCACGAGACCTAGTCACATGCCACATACAGTATCACTAGCGGGGAGAGGTATATATACCTGTCTGCTTCACTCTCTCTTCAATACAATGAATCGATCTATTACCTATGAACTAATTTGTACCTGTTTGACATACCAGTCAATTCTTACGTTACCTGACGTAAACCAACACGTATTTCTTTTATTGGAAATAGCTCTTGACAATTAAATAAATGAAAATAACGTAACTTGTAGGTTATTTGGACATTTTAAAACTTACTAATTGAGTTATACATTACAATCTATATATAACATAGCATATAATAGCCCTCGTAACGCTTGGTCATCACCAGTAAATAAAAGGACATTCTTTTACAACATACAACATCTAACTAATCACAATTACGCCTGACCTGTAAGCTAAAGAAATATCACACTACAGATAATAATCATAAATTATAATCAATTCCGCAATATGCCCGAAAGATTCGTGATACTTATAGCTTATGCTCCCTAATACAGAAAGCTGCCATCAGAGCAACTATGGCTCCAGCCAGGGAAACACCTGCAAAATCCACGATATTAGTCCCATGAAACCAAAGTGGCAAACTTGAAAGGGAGGAGTGTTTACCATGGGTATACGTTAAACTTCGGACATATGCATCTGTAACAATTCGCCCCACCCGCCCATGAAGTGAGCGAACAAATTCGATATCCGAAGTCGCCCTATTGATAATCTATAGTCAAAATAAATCAGTATCGAGATTGGTTAGCAATCCTTTCTTGTCAGCATACCTGTTCCCGTCCCTCCATACCTTCTAAAGATATTTTCAATTGTTTCCGCAGTGTCGTTTGGAGGATAGTGGTTGCAAAATTCAACCCTACGACCATACCAATGTTGGAGCTGAGGTACAACCCAGAGCTGGCGATAGCCACCTGACATGGCTTGATCCCAGCATTAAGGGCAACGAAGGACGCCGAGAGAGCAATACCATTGCCGAAGCCTCCAGGTATTATGTAAAGGGATTCAAGGAATGAGGTATGTCCGTGCCAACGAAGCATCATGAGGAGATAGGAAGCGGAAGACGAAACAGCTCCAATAATCGAAATAATTTTATAACGGCCTGTTCTATAATTATTGTCAGATCCCTTCAAATTACATTCCATAAGAGGATAGATTAAAAGATTGGCGAACCTTGTGATGACAAAACCAGTGAGTAGACCTCCAATGGCATTACCCATAACAGACGGTATCAAGTGAGCGCCTGCATTTGTCATAGAAGAATGTGCTGATATTTGGAAATACATAGGTACTAACATCATCATCTACTCGATTCGTCAGTCAACGCATATACATAGGTCGTAGAAAGACGGTTAGGGATTATTCACAGCCATTTGGGCTCCAGTCTGAAAACCAAGATTAATATAAGAGCTCATAACATCAAGACTCAAGACCAAACGAAGTGGAAAGATGGGTTCATTTGCCCAAAATCCCTCAACCACGAGAAAGAGGTTTCCCGTAACAAGTGACGTGCTAAATAACCATAGAACCATCGGGTGGGTCCAAGGTTTTCGCTGGGCGCTAAAATCGAGGGCAAGGAGTCCACAAACTATCGAGACTGATAAAAGAAATGCTCCGAGGAAGTCTATGCGGCGTAGTTTGGCAAGTTGTGTTTGACTTCGGTTATCCTGATGACAGGAGTCTTGAAGCTTCCAAACCACAAGGACTGCGGCAAGTAGGGTGGGAGGGCACTGGCCCAAGAATGACCTGTATCAAAAGTAAAAATTAATGTTCGAAATTTATCACTTATATTGTGAGGATATACCATCGCCAACCAATAGTCTCGGTAAGGAAGCCTCCAATTGGCCCCCCAAGACTCCTGCCACTCGTTGCAGCAATATTGACATAGCTTCTCCAAGTTGCTGCTTCGCGAATTGAAACTAAATCTGAACAGACAATTTTATCAGTACCCCAGTTTTATTGCAGTCGATAGGATCTGCTTCATTACCTGCAATGACGATAGAAACCAGACAATTGATGCCTGCCCCTCCAACACCTGCGATAAGCCTTCCAAAAACTACCACTGAAAGAGACTGGCCTAATCCACTGTGTCATATCAATCAAAGCCTTACAGTTAGATTTCTGAGTACGCAAGTGGCAAACAGCAATGTCAAGGGGACTAACCATATTGCACAGCCTACGGCAAAGAACATGTAGGATGCCAAGATAGTACTCTTACGCCCGTAGATGTCGCTTAGTTTACCATACTAGAGATAGATTAATGATCAATCCGGTACTACTGCAAACTCTTGGCTCCGCAGAAACTAACCAGAGACTGCGTGGCACACATTGCCAGTGTGTAAGACGAGATTAGCCATCCCGCATTTACGAGATCTCCAAACTCGCTACTAATGGTTCCACTCGTAGCCAAAACAAGAGAACCGTCGGCGTTCGCGATAAAGACACCTGTTTAAATTGTAATTAGCTACTATGCGAGGTCTAACATGACATGCTTGCGTCAATTGAGAACATGGTGACCACGGAAGTTTAGTATTGGTGGAATCTAAGCTTCACGTGTACCTACCCAAAAGTAGAACTGTTATTATACCAGAAACGCTCCTGGAGGTTTCCAGCGGCTGCTTTCTGGGAGGGAGGGAGCACCAGTTCGCCACTTCCTCGTCATTATTATGAGAGACGAATGTAGCTTCTCTGTTAGGTGCTGCCGCAGCTTTCCCATTCAACAAAGAGGTATATTCATCAACTAGGAGTTCGTCTGAGGAATTATTGATCCTAGGGGCGGCATTTGGCGACATTGAGAGTCTTTTTAGAAGCATAAAGGGAATGATGTGACTAGCAGAAGGGCCATGATGAACCATATCTTATACTTCCACAAACTCCATACTAATCTCACATGGAGTATAAAAATTTTCCGTTCCGTGTGATTTCCCGATTTAATGCTGCTCTTCTCATTTAGCTTTCCAGCGGCGTTATCCAGCCAGTGTCGGATCGAGTTGCAAGACCTTGTTCACTGCATCCATGGGCAAATCTGTCGGTGTCTATCTATTGCTTGTAGCGTGCAGCTTAAGCTGTTGAAATTTCTCAGTGCATATGCCCTCAACAAGGGTGAATGCAAGTCCAAATTCGCCAAAGAAAAAAGCCCCTGGCCTTGGGAGTTCTCAGTTCCTGTTTATCTGATTGTCTGGTGTCGACAATTCCTATTTCACAAAGCACAAGATCAACTGCCCTATTTGGAGAATTGGACGATGGAGAGCTGTCATGGTGAGAATTGTCAGACTGCTTATTGGCGGGCCGTTGTTGAGGAATCACTCTATGCAAATACTTACCCGGTCGTCTTCTACCTTATCTTTGCTCGCCATCAGTGCTCGTCGTCGTTCGATTTGATCTCGCACGCAATAGATAAGTGATTGTGCAGGTTACCCCTCACCTGCTACCGAGGCTTACATCCGGAAATCTGAGAAAATTCAGCGAAAGAGTTTGCAGATTGCCCCGATATGACTTCCTACGGATTATCCACACGAGTGGGTTTATAGGCGGTGAAAATATGAGGTAACGAATCTCAGGCTAATCCTAGAATCACATGCTATGTGGTCCTTATACGGAGGATATATCTCATAGTCAACATGTACTAACTAAAACTGTTGACAGAGGTTCCGGTGATCGATGGTTTGGTGCAGCCACGGCTATATCTCTCGGAATGCAAGAAGTTCTCGCGTGCGCTTTCCCTAAGTTTATGCCGTCCCTTGTCAGGCGTGTGTTATTGTCTGACGCTTTTGTATGAGGATGCATCCGCAGCAAACCCGCCCAGGTATGACTGCAGCCATGACTAAACAATTAAGATAAGCGGCCTGTACTCTTGTGATAGGAGGAGCTCAGCTTTGCATCTGCGTGGAAAGATTATAGTCTCACGAACCCGCTTGTATATGATAGGAAATCATCATCGCACAACTTTCCAGAGCTATTATATTTACAAACCGTCGGAATTGACAGATTCAACTTTTCCTTATACACCAAGATCGCTTTTAATTAATTTCAATGCAGGAGCTTCTTTCCGGCGAGAAAAGATTGATCTTGAAGCCAGTATTGCAGAAATTTGCTTTGTTCCTGGTTTCCCAAAACATTTTTCTGGCTTATAGAATTTCACCAATCAAAAATCACATATCGGCATGTAGTCTCTTGCTAATTTGGCAACTTTTCGTACATAATCCTTTAAACCCGGACTTTGAATCCGTTCGCGCACAACAAGCTGCATTAGTGAACGATATCTCTAGCGCTAACTACTACTTTGTATTGATTCTCCTAAGAATGAGAATATCACATTCATAATTGCGCTGTCGATATTATACCCGTTGTTTGATGTACCCTCGAAAGCATTCGAGAAGTTGTTCGGCTTCTCGATTTTTAGATGGCCACCTAACGCAGCAAAGCCACAACAAACGATGAAGAAAAGGGTGAAGAGTTTGATAGCAGATAAAATATCCTGCAGACCTCTACCAAGCCTTGGAACGACAGTATGTATTTCAACAGCAAACACTGCTCCTGCAATAGCAATCCCACGAAGTTTCCAAGTAGTTGAATTGACGCCTGCGGCTACGAGGATGTAAGAAGAGAATGTGATAGCGTTACTTGCAGATATTTCTGTTATTAAAGCAGATATTAGCCAACGGGTCAAGTTATAAAATACAGAAGGAAAGTGTTTTGGAGATCTTGTCGTACGAAGAAAAACACAATAAAAGACACATGTCTGCATCAGCCGCGGATGGAATTATCTTTCAAGATAATTCTTAATGCCTCCTGATCTAGGGATACTAGTGCCAAATTCTAGCATCACGAATATGCCACATGTTGATATAATGGCTCTGATAACCCAACATATCAATGCCATACCCACACTACCCGAGAGAGTAAATATTTGCTAGGTGTTGAGAATATTCTAATGATTAATTACATCATCAGCAAGCTTAAGTTTCTGCTAATTCATTGGGTTTATTTTGGACGTACCCTGCACCAATTATCTTATTCACAATAAGTGAGACTGCTCCGAAAGTCCAATTGTTCGGTCTTGCAAAATATTGACTTCTACAATCCCTAAGACATTGCCCTTTTCGCGATCTTTGTGAAAAACAGCGACAAGAAATAGTTAGACAGTATAAGGTAATTTAAGGCTTTCCATGCTTGGTGGGTCAGATAGATACCTTCGACTGCAACTTCGGCTTTGGACATTTTGAAAATTCTGATGTCTCTCCTGTCTCCCTTCGGAATACTTTAGAGCTGGTACCAGGTCTTACCTTATCCTCTCAAAGTAAAACATACAAGTAGCAACAGCCTACCTTCTCCATCGGTCGCCCGATCGGCTGCAGCCTTACGAGCCCTTGGAGAGTCGGGGAAAATCAAGGAGCTTTTAGAAAAGCATGTAGCAGTGCTTTTCCGCGGAATATGCCATCCGCTATCTACCCAGACATTCTCCGATCTGATTTCTGCTGCAGAAGAAGGCCGTGGCTCATACCCACAAGACCAGATTGGCTTGGCAGGCAAGAGGACGCCAGTTGCGAAAGCCATCTGGACAGCAAACGAAGGCCCGCAGGATCGTAGGTTCTATCAACACAACGAGGTAGATAGCGAGGTTTTTACTTGGTACAAGAGAAAAGAAATTGACGCATTAATCAGTTTTCAAGATGTACTCGCTTTCCAACCAATATCCATTTCTATTGCCTGAAGAAGGCCCCCAATGGTAAGTCTTCATGTGTATCATTGTAAGAAATCTGGCCCACAATGACATATTTTTAAATGGATAGGTGGTGCAACGCCTATTGCTCATAGCGCCAATGTATATGACAAAGTCCTTGCTGGGATCCCGGAGCTTGTGGAAGAGGTCCAGAAGCGTGGACTCGGTATGAAGATGCTTTTCCGAGCTCCTGGCAATGAGGGTAAAGGTAATGAATTCAACTGGGCAGGTGAGCATAGTTTTGGCCAAGAATTCCTACCGGGTGGTGATGAGGCTACACAGAAGAAGGTCGAAAAGCAAGTCCAGAGATTGACAGATGACTTTGAATGGCTTGACGACGGCAGCCTTGAGTTGACTCAGTACATTCCAGGCAAGTCTAAACAGATCTTGGTTAACTTCTTGATCAAGGTGTAAGTTCACTGAAATAACTGCTAACTGATTGGATATCTTCATGGGCATTCGAAGGGTTTCATCAAGCGGTAGACCGGTATGGTTTAATGGGCTTGTGGGGAGACACGGAATAACGAGAGACATTGGTGCTCTAGACCCACCATATATTGGACGTGACGGGATGACCTGTAAGTTACGGGCCTACCTTTGGATCTATCTATCTATTGCTGGTTCTCCTCCCTCCTCGAGTAAATACTTACATTAAAAGATTTACCGTGTGTCTACGGCGATGCAACTCCTATTCCTCGGCAATATCTTGACAAGCTTATTGCTATTATTGACAAGGAAGAAATAAACATCGTTCTCGAGGAAGGGGATATTCTCTTGGTTGATAACTTCCAAGTGTCGCATGGTCGAGAGCCGTAGGAAGGAGAGCGTAAAATCTTAGTCTCTATGTGGGATGGGACGGCGCCGATAGAAGCATTTTGAAACACAGATAAAACGATGTCTTCTCCCTCTACGGCTCTGCCAGCTTCAACCAACTCTTGATATAGTCCTGCCCGAAGTGCAGTAGTTCAAGATCCAATCATAACGGGATTAATTCATCAAATTACAAATTTGCCTGGATTTGATACATCATATCTCAAGGCCCTATTTAGACATCTTCATTTGATTTTGGACATCACAAGACGTCCTATGATTACTTAGGTTGTCTCCTTAGCTCAGTGGTAGAGCGGAAGATTGCAGTAAGCGATCCATCTTCAGGTCAGTCGTTCGAACCGGCTAGGGGACTTCAAATCTTAGAGATTAAGTTTTTATTTTTGTGAAAAATACGGAATAGATAAATTGAGCACCCTTCTCCTTCTTCTTTTCCCTTTTTGACCGAGAAGTTACAAGATGTACGCATTTCAGGAACTTTTCGGGATTGCTGTTAAGCGAGGTGGATTTGAATGAGAGTGGGTCGATCTAGTATGTGCTACGAGAGTAATTTCAAGATTTCTTTAAAGCCGAAGCGAAATACGAGGGCAGCACAGAGAAAGACATTCCTGGTTGGCATTTGCATTATTTTCTAGAGATAGCAATAAAATGGTGCTTTTAAGTGCAATGAGCATAAGACCTGCAGTGAAGTTGAGGATGAATAATTTTTGTAAA
Organism: Coleophoma eucalyptorum; assembly: GCA_026120035.1. Classification (NCBI taxonomy): domain Eukaryota; kingdom Fungi; phylum Ascomycota; class Leotiomycetes; order Helotiales; family Dermateaceae; genus Coleophoma; species Coleophoma eucalyptorum. Next base: position 1,025,139 of record JALRME010000011.1, read on the forward strand.
GGATGATGAATGGCGATTTGTGGAGTCTCTGACGGATTTATGCTCAGAAAAAATTACTCAAGATGCACTTTTGACTTTTATATCAAGATTTTTAAACTATGAAATCTTAAGAGATAGTACCTGCGTAAACCCTAAGCTCAACTGATACAATCTCCATGCATTTCGATTCGGTTTGCAATACGCTTTGCCTATTATTTACTAGCTCTAGATAAATATTCCATTTGTAGGACAGAGGGTATATTGTCGACGTCAGCATTGTCTCTTCGCATTGGCTTGGCTCAAGAGCAGCAGCGGCAGGAACCTTGATCTAAGCTACATTAATAATCTGAGTTTTCATCTCAGAAGACAGGGGGCTCTAGTTCAACATGCAATACTAATTACTCTGCCTTCTGTACCTCGCAACCTATAGATATCGAGTCTCAAACCATAGCACTTTACAAATTTTATGATACTATATCTGTTAACAGTTTAGTATATATCTAGTTGAATTAATAACATACCGCCGGTAGATCTTGAAATGATAAAGGGAGCCTTTCTCCAGGTGCTCACCTGCTCACCTGCTCACGCTACAGGCAGTTGTCAAGGCCAATTGGGGGCTTTTTGGGGGCGATCACCATCATTATAAAGTTAGTTGCAGTGGTGAGTAGTCTCCCAATTCCGTTTGCTGAATATGACTCGTGAGACGTGCTGTAAACAGCTCTAAAAAGCTTCTGAAAAATCATCGCTAGGCAGTGCAGCATCGCGATGTAGGTCAATCTAGCCTTATGTACATCTAGTATGATTCCTATGACAGTTATTAGACCTAAAATTATATAACTGACAGTATGGATAATAGTGAACACGCAAGCAGCCCATCTACCTAGAAAGCTCTGGCGCTCGGCCATATTGCACTTTCGTATCCATTGTCCAAGGCAATGTTGGGACTGATACACCAATAGCTCTCACCAATATTAGTCTAGTAGAGTAGTTATGCCAATATGCGATAAAAACATCACCTGGGAGACAAGTTACTTACAGAGCCGCCGCCCATGACCAGGCAAACCATCCAGGACATTCAGCATATTAGCTTCGGTGCCTCAATGAAACAGGAATTATGGAAGATTCTCGCATTCTTCAATAAACTTGTAAACAATAAGGCATCTTCCAGAAGTCATAGAATTGACCACGGGATTTGCCGAGCATTTACGTCGCGTCGAGCTTTGGTCCTCGCTCGAGCGCAAACTCGTGGCCCGCCCGCAGGTACTGGCAAGGATTCCCAGGAGCCTCGGTTGTGCTATGATAACCAAGCAGTCACTAATCTAGGAACAGACCCTTTGATAACGTCCACACGGGATAATTATACTTTCAGTCAGACATGTTTTGCTTGAGATGGTTTTGCGTCTTTCGAACCTAACACTGCCGGTACGGTTATTTGATGTGAGAAATGTAGGCGCGGTACCCCACAGTTTCGCCGTCGTTTTCAGCGAGCATAAAAGTACACTGCAGTCTAAAGACCATCATTTTTCAGGAATAGTATCCCTCGGCCTTGAAGTGTTACAGAGAGCTCGTGCGATTTCTGTGGACCTCTGAAGGGGGTAGAATGACATACTTCAAGCTCAAATCTGTCCTGATCAGCTCTTAAGCTGTTCCTTGGCGTGCACCACTTTTTGGACCTGGCAGACACGGAGATGTCTTATAGTCCCAGGGTAATCTACTGTGCTTTCTTCTTTATCGTTGCTATTTGGTCTTGTTTTCATCTTATGGAAACCTCTGCTTCGGCATCTTTTCAAAATTAGGGCTGTAGAGCATTGTTGAAAAATGGGAAACAGTACGTTCACACTTGTGGCCATTCATTATATCGTTTCATCTCTCGTGTCGCAGGAATCTAAATCTTCGATATGTAAGATATTGATATCTGCTGATATTTCTAGTTGGCCGACCATCGCGAGGATGTTTTCGTTGCAAAAGTCGTAGGATAAAGGTACGATATTGTCATACAGCTAATTTATGCATATTCTAAAGGCTAATATGTTCACAAATCAGTGTGATGAGAGTGAACCCGGGTGTTTGAATTGCAAGAAATCAAAGAAACCATGTCCAGGATATCCTGCGCTATTCGACACCATATTCCGAGATGAGACCCAGTTGACGAAACGAAAGTTTAAAGCGAAAGAAGTGAGCAACAAAGCTGAGTGTTTGCCTAATGCTAGTCAAATCCGTCCTGTCGCTGGCAGGCTTCGGCCTAATCCATACTCTGGATCCACTTCCTGGAGCTACAGCCATGAAAAGCTCACAATTAAATCTTCAGCTGGTGGGCAAGTTATAACCAGTGTGAGTGAGAGGTCAAGAACCCGTTATCAAGTCAAACCTCCGCCGAAGTATCGAGAGCTGGGTATTCCAGTCGAACAGCAGTCGATCCATTACTTCTTTTCTAATTTTGTCCTTCTTCCTAGGTGGAGCAACAACCTTGGGCATATGACATATCTTATGACATTGATGAAGCAGCCTGATCCAGGTTCGACATTCGCTTTGTCACTATCTGCAGTGTCTCTAGGAGCATTCGGAAACCGCCCACAGTCTAGGTGTCTTCGCCCCAAGGCTCTACAGCTGTATATAGCAGCCACTAGGCGGGTCAATATCGCCTTACGTGATCCTGAGCTCGTCAGATCTGATCATATGCTGGCTTCTGTCCTACTCCTAGGCCTGTTTGAGGTAATATCTAGTTTAACAAGCTTGTAAAATTCGAGTTAACAGCTACTAGACAATACATTCTACTGAATCTACCATGAGTTGGAATAATCATATGTGCGGAGCTGTGGCGCTCCTGAAGATGCGCGGAAAAGAAATTCCAACGAATCCCATAACTCGACAGCTCTATCTCATTGTAAGAGCACAAGTAGTCAGTCCTCAATCATTCTAATCTCTAAAATTACCACAGACTAAACAAAGCCATAGATACCTTATTGTTTCACGTATTCAAAAACCTTAGATCTGCCGCTTGACTGGTGGATGAGTCTTTCAGTTCCTGGAATGCACAGCTCTAGCGATACAAATTTGAAGGTGGTTGACCTTAAGTCAAAGGTAGATTTTATCCTGGCATCGACTCAACGGTCTCTATCCGTGTATGAGCAAGTGGTGCAACTTGCTCATCAGGCCGAAGAATTAGAGGATGAATATGTCAATTGGATAGCTGGCCTACAGGCACCCTGGCTCTTCAAAACAGTATCCTGGAACAGCAAACTGCCCGAAGAAGAGGCTGAAGATTCAATGTGCTTTCCTGGGAAAGTTGACCTATACGGCGGAATGTGGATGGCGAATATATGGAACATGACTCGAGCATGCCGCCTTCTCCTATATCAAGTTCAACTCCGCTGTGTAGCATGGATTTATGCTTCTCGAGATTATCAGATGAGCCCGGAGTATCATAAAGCTAGTCTGCAATGCAAGACACTTATCGCTGATATTATAGCCAGCGTACCTAATTTTCTAGGAGGCATACCAGAGATTGACAGTGATGGGGGTGTCACTGCAGGATGCGCTTTTCCCTGCGGCGATGATAGCAGGATTGTTGGGAAAGGGGTTTCTGGGATGTTTCTTCTCTGGCCCCTTAGTACTGCAATAACATCGGATTTTGCCTCAGCCACTCAGCGCAAATGGATGGCCAAGAAGCTCCGTTTCGTGGGCGAGAATATAGGGATCAGTCAAAGCTTGGTATACTCTAATGTAAGTACTATGTTTCTAATATGCTCCGATACTAATTACCTTTCAGCATCATGTCCGTTTACCTTCATGGAGGATAGCGATCGACAGAGAAGTCTCGTTGAAAGGAAGGGCTACCAATTGATATAATGTTTGATAGTGCACTAATACCTGATATAATCACTAAGTGAGACGACAAAAACCGAAACACCTATGCTTTCTTTCCCTACGTAAGAACTGTCTGGCCTCTGGTCAATGACCAATTTTTCATTGATTCTATACCTTAACATTAAGAGATACTAGGACCTTAAATAGTGAGCATTCTTTATGGTATAACAAACGCATTTATATGCGAGCTATCGTAGTGGTCTTATAGATAGTGAAAAGGAAAAGTACTCTGAATGTGGTTGCCAAGAGCCATGATTTTATGTTTAGTTCCTCTTCAATTTCACAAGGGAAGCTATGCGATCATGTTCGTGTAAGAGTCTGCATAAATTCCAAGTGAATGTGTGAATACATAGACCAATCTATAGCTCTGAGTTCCACAAACCATCCTATGATGTGCCACAGTACCTCATTCAAACAGTTACACTAAACTTGGAATGGATCTTGCTTGGCTCGTGATTGCACTCAACCTATCTATATATTTCGGGACTAATTCTTGATCGGAAACAAGATCTTCTTGTATCCACAAAGCCCTTAGGCTCCGCCTTAAACAATCTAGATTTCTTTTGTGTGTATTCTTCTCTGTCCTCTCGATTAAGTCGAGGATGATGATTCTGTGCTCATCAGTCCGTGCCTCGTAGCCTAGGATAAGCAGAGGGAAATGGAAGTCCAGAGCGCGTAACTGGCATAACAGAGCAAATGTACTATCCAGAAAAGGCTGCACATTCCGTAATTCCCCAGAAATACTTTCCGAAACTCGTGCAAGATAGATTATTGCCGCCATTTGATACAATTTGATCCTATCTGTAGCATTTGTGTTCGCCTCAGTCGAGGAATTCACACACACTTCAGAAACTTCCGCAATAATGCTGCCCCTACCTTCTAACATTCTGAGGCTTCCCGCAAAGTTCTCCATTGTGTCTTTCTGCTCGAACGCTTGGAAAAGCACGCTAAAAATCTCGAATAGAAACTGCAATATGCGATGAGAGGGGCGTACACGATTGGTCATCTGGGTACAAGGTTAGTAAAGTTCACGAAATAGGAATTAAAAGGTTTACTTGTGGTCCCTTGACACTTAAATTCCACTCCCAGTCTTTAATTCCCAGCTGCTTAACAAAAATGGGTACTTCTGGACGATGTCGCCAGTGTAGAATGCTGAATTGAGCAATCACATCATGATAAGAAACCCAATCAAGTAATTGAGTTACAATACCCTTGCTTGTCTGAGACTCGAGGTGGTTTGCTTTAATAATATCTTTTACTCCACGGATATACCATAGCCAATGTCCGCTTGTGTCTGAGCATGTCTGGATCTTACAAAGATTTAGCACTCTAGACCACTCAGGCATTGTATAGGAACCAACCTCGAAAGAGCATAGAAGCATGCCCGCGGCGACATGCTGCGCTGCCTCCGTAGTGCCTAAGGTACCGTTCTCTGCGGATTTGGCGAGCGCACTGATGGCAGATGTCTTGAATTGAGCGGCTCGGGACTGGAGCCCATCACGATGTTGCGAAGAAACTGCAAGCAAAGAGAGCAAGACTGCCCTGGAGGATTCAGTGCTGTTAGATAGTGCCATCTGAATTAACAAATCTCGGAAACCAGCCGCGTCCTGGTTGAAGATTACTAGGGAAGAGAATGCGGTAGATGCAACTGTCAGACACATGAGCCTCGGGTGCGCATTCAGCAATCATTTGGTTACACGTACAGTAATGCACCAGTTCCATTTCTCTTCCATCTAGTGGGCACGGTTTCCATAAGAATTCATAAGGCGTAAGTAGTAGATCGGGTAGAACCCTTGCTTGATTAGGTAATCCTATATCAGTTTTAGCCATTGCCAGCAGCCCAGGAGTCAAAGTAAAAGTTTACTCCTAGTACTCAAATCTGTCAGGTAATTGTGCATTTTCAAATCCCGAAACGAGGTATGAATGATATAAAACTTGGAAAATCTGTTGCCATGGTTGCTTCCCAGAGGGCCATTCCCAAGCATCGCACGTTTATGATCGTTGACCCTCGGCCACGAGAGACGGATACCATAACCTTGGCATTTCCTTCGGACTCGAGTGCAATTCAAGCAGCCTGGTAATTTGCGGTCACATCGAACTCTTCGATCTGTGGCACGTAATCAGTCAGCTCTAAGCTAGTACATTTGGCATATGCTACTACCTTTGCAAGTCCAACAGCCAATAGGCGCTGCGAGACTCCCCAAAGAGAGATTATCTGCCATACCGACGTGATGTTGTGTGAGTTTCCGCCTTCATCTTCCAAAGCGATGTTGTATGGTGTAAACCACGCGGGGCGGAGAGGTAGTTGCTGAAGACATTTGGTAGGTCCCAGAGGGATGCCATTTCTAAGCAAGTATTGTGACCCGACTAGATACAACCTCCTCAGTTCCTGACCAATAGACTATAGATGCTCGTGCTGCGCTTGCCTGAGGCCGCCGGAATGGCTCTGACGCACTGGCGGTTAATGACTATCACGTGATTCCCAGACCCACCCAAAGCAACTTCTCGCGATATTTGTGGGTCCATTTCCGCATGGTTAATAATGCAACAGAGACCCGAATTGTCAGGATCTATCAACTCAATCCTCGTTCTCTACGTATAAAACCATGGAATAGTCCCCCCTTTGTAGATTATATCGTAGGCCATTAAACTAGTAGTCACAGCTCCCTTATCACAATCCCAACCTCAAGCTTTTCACCATGTCTTCCTATCTCATCACCGGCGTATCACGAGGCATCGGCGTATGTGCATGACCTATGATGGCCTCCAATTCCCCCGATGGAAGGCTAATTAAGATTCTAGTTTGAATTTCTCCGCCAGATCTCAGCTGACCCTACTAATACCGTTATCGGGCTTGTTCGTGACAAGACCATGACCGAAAAAAAGGTCAGCGAGGAATTGAACCGACCCAATATCCATATTATCCAGGCCGATCTTACGGACTTCGACTCCTTGAAGGTAAACAAGTAACTCTTAGCCTAGTGTGATATAGGCTTATGCCCTATTCAGAAATCTGTGGATGAAGTCTCTCCTATAGTCAACGGATCCCTTGACTATATAATCGCCAACGCTGGTTATATTTCCAGTTGGTCCTCTTACGATCCTCTGAGTGTTTTGTATGTATTCCCCATGCCCCACGTTAAGTCGAATATGAATCCAGGAGACTAATTCCATGCTCCCAAACATAGGGGCAATGAACCTAAAAAGCTAGAAGAGGACCTACTAGAATGCTTCCGTATCAATGTCATGGGAAACATACACCTATTCAACCTCTACATGCCGCTCATTTTGGAGGGCAGCGTCAAGAAAGTCATTACTATTTCATCAGGATACGCTGATAACGACCTTACCACAGGGTTCTCAATCGATGTTGCCGCCCCATACACAATCAGCAAGGCTGCTATGAACACCACCGTGGCAAAGTTCAGTGCCGAGTATGCGGAAAAGGGGGTTTTGTTCCTCAGTATCGCTCCGGGAGCCGTGGAAGTAGGGCAGGACAAAGATAGTGAGAAAACCCACTTAAGCCTCCCTTAGTGGCATCGTGCTAAGGACTTGTAAAAGTCACCGACCGCCAAATGAAGAATGCCGCCGTGGTAGGAGCCAAGTTTGCTCGCTATGCCCCTCATTTCCGCGGTCGTACAACACCAGAAGAGTCTGTCAAAGATATGATGTCTGTTTTCAACGCAGCGAGTCTTGAATCTGGGCACGGTGGCAGTTTCATCTCACAATTTGGGAACAAACAGTGGTTGTAAAGAGATCAGCTGCCATTGTATCGTGGTGCAGTATTCATATGCCTATCTCTCTGGTATGGCTCGAGGTGTGAAGTATACTTGAAGTAGAGGATAGGGGATTTTGGAGGAGACTTCTCGGCATATATTCATCAAGGGCATTGATGTCTCTAGATCTTGCTACTTTCGTTAAGACAAATTTTTAAGAGAAAACCCATCCATACCAAGGCCGTCTTCCTTTTCAACGAAAAATGAATAGCAGCCTGTATAGTATGCCTGACCTTCGACACGCACATAGACAGCCTTTTTTGGTTGTTCACTGCTGGCATCCGCCTTTAAGTCGACCTCCTCAACCCAGGACCCGGTAAAACCCCGAAGTCTGTCGTAGGAACGTGACAGAATAGAGTGATATATCCAAGATTGATTCTTGGAGAGAGTTCCTTTGGCATGTGCGAGAGCAATTCGTGCAGCAACACATCCACCAGTTGGGGATCGGTCAATCTGTTGGTTTGCAAAGAAGCATAGCCCAGTCTCTTCCCCTACAACAGCCTCGTCTGTCGACCACGAATTCTGCTCAGTTTCTAGTTTCGAGGTGTCTTTCTTTCGTTCAATATCTTGATCTACTATCATAACAGAATACAAGAAGCCGAGTTCGTTTGTATCCGGATGGTGCACGCAGTATCCAAGGCTCGGATTAGCATTCACAGCATCCTTTAAGCATTTTGTAGCGCGATCCATGGCTACAAGGTCAATCTCTGATAAACCTTTGGGAAATCCCAATTCATTCGCGGATATTAAGCAATAAAATGCCCCCCCGTAGCTAAAATCAGCCACGACAGAAGTACGGCCTTGGAGTTCAGGCCACCGGTACTTTTCGTCCAAAGGAACTGTGATACCTACGGCTGTAGCAAAGGAAGGAACTGATATGAATGACACGGGACGTGACGGGTCGGACTTTCCGCTCGGAAGGGTTGGAACCGTGACCTTTACAACTCCACAAGGTACATGAAGATTAACAGCCGTGGTTTGGGTGCCGCTATCATACTTCAATAATTTCCGACGAGCAAAGACGGTCTCGTCTGCATCAACCAAGAACCGGCCCAAAGCAATAGTGGCATGTCCGCACATAGTAGAGAATCCTTCATTGTGCATGAAGAGAACTCCCATATCGGCCTCTCCGGTTTTAACAAGTTCTGTCTCTGGTCGCAAGATGGCGCCGTACATATCATAGTGGCCGCGAGGTTCCAAAATCAACAAGCGGCGAAATTGATCGAACTTTTCTTTGAATTGGAATCGCTGTTGCAACAAAGTGCCGCTGATCTCTGGCAATCCAGACCATATTATTCGTGTGGGCTCGCCGGCGGTGTGCATTTCCACACAGTTGATAGGCGGAGACACATTGCCAAATAGGCCTTGCAAGGCTGCGCTGTTCATGTTGAGGATCTGGTACGGAGTGTATTTCGTGGCATATAGGTAATTGGGAGTACTTTTCTGCAGTTGGACTTTGTGTTGGTTGTCGTAAGTGGGATTTCAAACTCTGCACGGAAAGGCCTTCCGCGTAAGCTGAGCGGGGAAATAGTATAACCGGCGGTTTAGACCACTATTTTTCGATGAGATCAACCTAAAGCATAAAAGTTTCGTCTTTAATTGGAGTTTTTTTGACTATATAGATAAGAGAAAAGACGGAGAGTAAGTCAATGCTTACGAAGGGAAAGACAAGGGTGGACGGAAGGATCTACCGCAGGTACCAAAAACATGCGGATAAGGTTACCGCAGCAGACAGCCCTGGGCAGTATGAAGTGTCCGCAGTAGATAAACCTTAGAGCAGGGTCATTGATATGATGAGATAACGACCGAGAAGCATATTCAAACATATTTACAACATCTCAACCTTTTCTATAAAGGTTATGCGATGAGTATTTTTGTTTATTACACATAAATCTAGCGAACCTCTTATATATGAGAGGGTATGGATTTCTCTAAGCGACCTGGTCTTTCAACAGCCCACCAAGATGGCGACTTGTCATTCGTCGAAATTAATTGTCCTACGACCAAGTAAGATGGTCACACATCGTTGATCAGAAGGAATCACCGGGCATACAATTATACCCTTTTTAGGATAGACGGTATGATTTTGATGATCCTTATACTCATTACCACACTTGAATATCTCGATAAGCATACTCTAGTATAGGCGCCAATCCTCAGACTCGAGACCATCACCGATCTAGTGGGCAGCAATATTCCTGGCTCTTGTCCATTGTCTCTTTCGGATGTATGGGCACGCAGCGCGTGGCTGCACTGCTACTCACGAAGTACCCCATGAACCGAATAGTTGGGTTATCGACAACCGGATGGGCATCGTGTTGATTTGTATGGTAACTTGTCATTATGTAAGTGGCCTTGCGATAAATCAGTTCCTTCTTGGATTATTTGAAGCATCAATCCTGCCTTGTTTTATAGCAATCTCAGCTCAATGGTGGAAGAGATCAGAATAAGCATTTCGCACAGCCTTTGGGTTCAATACAACTGCTGAATCTTTGACGGCATACTGGCAAATGCGATCGCTAGACTATATGGACTATTGAACTGGAAGGTTATGTTCCTAATCTGTGGCCGGTGACTATGCAAGTGCCCGTTCCTACACTCGTCATCCTGCCTACTTCTCCGAACACTCCTTAGCCAATCGCTAGCATAGAATCTCGGAATGTTTGCAATGCTTGTTGGCCTTACTGCTATGACAATTTGTGATGTACGGTATTGCGCTTGTGCAGTTTTGTGGATAAGTGGCGTGTGAAGACGTTGAGCCGTGGTGAAGCCAGCCGGTGCGGCGTATTGGCAAGGGCACAAACCAGCTATCACCGCTAGATCTAGCAGAGTGGGAAAAGAAGGCCTTCAAATATTCCGAGTAGTATCGGGTAGTAAAGAGATGAATACAGCGCTCAAACCAAGATATAGGTTAACTCCGAAGTGTGCAGCGATGCTTTGCTCAAAGCCACCCATTGGAGTTCCCCGGCCTATTTCCATTGACAGATCTAGTAAATCAGTCGAACCGTAAGATGTGTCGGAGGATTACATCCAAAAGGGTCCTTCTACACGACAGACGACCTTAAGAGTTAAATCATATAGGTACTGGTCCAATCAGGACTAGTGGGCTTGTCCGACCGGTAATTGGGACCACGTTATTTCCGTCTGGAGGGTTACTTCCCCTTCCCGGGCCCATAAAAACAAAGCCATGGGTTGATCTTAATGCTGCCTAAAGAGGATCGCACCAGAATGGCGATCCACCTTATTTGCGTGTTCGGGGGAGAGCAGAATCCACCCCTGGGGAAATCTCAGCCCGCCACTTGCCCTTTGTCCCCACAATGCGAGAGGAATGGATCATAAAGCTACCCAAAGAGGATCGTACAATACTGGCGATCCACCGGATTTAGTCCAGAACGGACCAGACCAGAACTCACCCCGGTGGACATCTCAGCTAGCAACTTACTATCGTCCGACCAAGCAATGAATTGATCTCTCGAGACACCCAAAAAGGATCGCACATTAATGACAATCCACCTGATTTGGTCTAGAACTGAGCCGGACATCTCAGCCCGTCAGCCACTTACCACCAACCGCGCCAGCATTCCGGCTATTTCTCAGTTTTCTCTCTTGCACAACGAGCTACGATGTTGTTGATGGACAAAATTATCCGCAGACTAGCCGTTGCGGAACTATCATATATGGCGATGGCCAACCTGGCGAGGAGAGGGCAGGAACGAAAACAAAAATCCTGCCTCTCATTTTTCGCTTTCTGTTTTTGTCTGTTTTGTTTGCTCAACTGCAATTATGCAGCCCACGGTCCTTAACCTCGCTGGCGCTCTGTCTGTTTTAATTTTCGCCATCAATGCAACCCCCTTTCAACAGTCTTTGGTATCTCGTACCGAATCTGCCATCACTGGCTATGACTATGAAGGATGCTACACCGAAGCCGATAATGGTGCCCGAGCTTTGACGGGGAAGACTTACTCTGACGATCTTATGACCGTAGAGAAGTGTGCGGCTTATTGCAGTGGCTTCACGTGGTTCGGTTTGGAGTATGGTCAGGAGTGTTATTGCGGCAACTCTCTCGGCGCTGGCAGTGTTCCCGCTTCTGCATCAGACTGCGATTTTGCATGTCCTGGTGATGAAGTTGACACTTGCGGTGAGCCTGAAATAACTTGCGGTGCTATAGACCGACTTAATATGTATCGCAAGAAGATAACTGCTGCTCAAAACTCAACGGCCTATGTAGCATCTTCTTCAACTATATCATCGGTGTCCAGTCTTCCCACACTATCAAATTCAAGCATTGTTAGCAATTTTAGTCTATCTGCTTCCCCATCTACATCATCGGCTTTAGCTTCTCTTACTCCAACTATATCATCAAACTCAACCAACCTCAGCACATTTAGCCTAGCTGTTTCGTCATCAACACCATCAGCTTTAGCTCCCACCGCTGCTTCAACTATATCATCAAACTCAAGCGCCGTCAGCACATCTAGTCTACCTACGTCATCATCTCTATCATTGGATTTTACTTCCACTAGTTTATTGATATCAACATCATCTAGTATTCCCACAGCGACAGATTCTGAAGTCGTTAGCACATCAAGCTCGTCTGCTCTATCAACTACCTTGCTAGTATCGACTCTCGCTTCTACTACTTCATCATCCTTGACGTCGTCAATCCCACAAGTAACAAGTTCTGAAGTCGTTAGCACTACCAGTTCATCTACTTCATCTACTTCATCTGCCCTATCTACTTCAACTATATCATCTACCACATCTACTACACCATCTGCGTCGTCTTCTGTAGTGGTCACATATGAATCTAGTTCTACTGCTGTATGAAAAGTCAGACTTTGCAAGGGGATAATTACTGATTAGTTACAGAGTACCACTGTCACCTCCACCTCTGCGTCTACATCTACGACAGCATCATCAATTTCAACTCTACCCGCCTGTGCAACTCCTGTGCTTGACCCCAGTTTCGAAGAGACAAATGCAACAGCAATACCCTGGGTGACGAAAATCAACCTCGCGAACTACATGACATATAATTTTGAGGATACAAGTGACGTTGCAGCTTATAGTGGAGCTCAAAAGGCTTCCATCACCTATGCAAGCACGTTAACAGCGTATCAATCGTGGTTTAATCAACCAATCACCGTGTGCCCAAATACTGTCTACAAATTTAGCGCGGTATGTGACCTTTGCCACCATAGGCTTCAAAACTGCAATGCTAATATAGCTCTCTGTTAGTTTGTGAAAGCTTCAGTCGCGAACCCTGAATGCAATATCTATTTCTACATTGGAAGCGCTGATAGCGAAACTGTTATAGACATTTTTGCAATGGTACTACAAACGGCACTAACTACGACTTGGACCAAAACGTCGGCGACATACACATCCGATTCCACCACTTCTTTAACATTTAACGTCAGACTTACATGTGCGATCCGAACGGTCACTGAAAAGATTTTCTACGTTGACGATATTTCATTTGTTGCTGAGTGAGATTTCTTCCAACAGGAACATATTTTCAACCCAAAGAAAGAATTACTTTTGGCTAGATATGTCTGTAAGAGTTACAAATGATTCTGTAAAATATTTGATCAAATGGTAGAATGGGCTTTAATACTTATGAGTGCTTCGTCTAAGCATATCTTATATTATAACAGTAGCAATATATACATACAATCCAAGCCTTAGAAAGCTATTGCGATGTCCATACCGTTAAAACTCGCCGTATCTTCACGTTTGAGGTGCATTTTCAAGATGTTGATACTCACATGACTCTTTTGTTCTCGACTTCATGATACGTGAACTAGCTGCCTATATTTTGAAAGCACGTTTACAATGGGCACACCTGTATATCGGTGCAGAGAATTCTTCTACGATTCGATAGTTTTAAAGTTGTTCGCTATAATCTTCTTAGCAATTGCAGTTCATAATTAATTTCTAGTTCTGGTAAAACTGTGAGATTAACAAGCAGCATCAATTCCCCTATGAAAATTCTGAATGTAAATTGCAACCAGAGGGCGCCGTAAAACTGATTAATGCAATTATACTACTAGATCAAATCTACAAAAGATCACGCAGCTGGAAATATATGTCGAAGCGGAAATAAAATGCTGTAGAACATGTCTCTACCCTTGCTCTATCGCCTTTAAAATCCGTGGCGTCGTGTCCTCATCAAGAAGTTGGAGATAGCGCCCTATATCAAATCAGTCAACCTAATCCATTTCCCTCAAATGCTACCCAACTCACGACAACAGAGCCATCTGCTTCCAACTAACTTCAGAAACATTCTTAGAACCCTCAACCTCCTCACACCCTCACTGATTTCGCCGTCTATCCAGAGCCTCTCCATCACTAACGCCGCTGTCTTATAAATCAAAAACATGATAGACTGAGGTATGAGATCGAGTTCTAGGACTTGGATGGTTAGCATGAGGGATTCAACCTTGTTAGTAATAGTTAAGATGAGAAAATCGAAAGAGTTTGTTGCGATAGAAACACAATTTGAGGTTACGTCGTTAACAGGACGAACTTTGCAAAAATTCCTGAATGCAAAAAGTAAACTGCTATATAGATATCAGCATTCATGTGTCGCTTCACTAGTAAAGAGGTCATAATGAATGAGGGATCTGGCTTACATGTCGCAAATGCCCAAGGCACCAGAAAACATTTCTCTCCCCTCGAGAGTCTCTTGAAACAGGATCGTCTTCAGAGAATTCAACGTCTCCAGTATGAGCATTGCCTCTTCCATATTGAACAACTCTTCGGCTGTAGGGTTGTATACATGGGCATGAATTTTGTCAAGGAGGGTGGAGGCTTCGAAAAGGCGGGAGGAGCGGCAGATAGGAGTTCTATGGTCCGGACCAATAGTTTCTGTAGCGTGGATAAAAGGGTCGAGAGGCTTGTACGTTGGGTGAGTGTATGAGCGGGTTAGAGGTGCATAAGAACTGGATTCTAGAGCTATATATCTGTGATGAATGAGCTTATGATAGATGAACCTAGCTTATGTTGAAAAGCATGCCCACCTATCTAGAGTCGTGATTCCACACCAGGTTAGGACACCCTCTTCTTGCCTTGTCTCGTCATTTGGATTATGGGAGGGTGGGTTTTCTACCACTGGATGAACTACAAGTGCATCAGCAGCTCTGAACAGAGATCCTATCGAGATATGAGCTGCAGGGTAGAATCCATGTGCTACTTCGAATAAAGTCACCAAAGTCCTTGTCTGAAGGATTTCAAGTGAATTGATGCCCAGCCCTTCGATTAACGATATGCAGCTCTTAATGCAGAGATATAGGGACTTGAACTCAGACGGATTTCTTTCATCACCTGGAGAGGAAGGTGGAGTAGTTGTAATTAGGACAATGGAGAGGCAGAGGAGTGACAATTCCAGGGGAGTTTCATCCCATCTATGCAATGGAGTCTCGGAGTCAGTAATGCCTTTCGAGACCTTGGGGCGCCTAGAGCTCTATGTACTAAGTGTTGTGCTAGCGGCATGCCTTTGGAAGCAATACCAGGTAGTGGGGCCAAAATAAGACAGGCGATAATGCTTGGAGACGCTGAACTTACGTGCGTGGGAGCCGGCTCTTTAGTCTAGGTATGGAGATGATGGGCAAGCAAGGGTCGATTGCTCGAGAGTACCTTAGAATTACATTCTCTGGATCGGGTTCGAGTAATCCAAGCCTCCGAATGACATCGTTTCTAACGTGGCTTGCTGGAAATGCCTCCAAGCTAAGGACAAATTCTGGTTCGATAGAGGGTTGAGGAGTTGGAGTTGGAATTGGAGATGGCAGATTATCGTACTTGCATGGATGACGGAGCCTAAATACAGCTGCATTAGCGATTTCGTAGAAGATAGGAAGGGTCGGTTCGGTATTCACTTCGCACAGAGTCCGCATTCCGGCAGTGCCTTATCACATCTCTTTTTCTGGGTGCTGCATCGGATACAAGCTTTCCTAGCCACACCTTGATGGCGTTGAGCGCTCATTGCAGGAAGCAACCCGCCTCAAGAAAGGGGGACGCGGGTGTCCAAACCCGAACTCGGAAATGTAGATATACTAAATTGGCGGGATCCCGCTGAATTTCGGCGTCAAAATAATTTCCAAGCGGGCAGCCAGGGCAGATGCACTTACAGGATGTCCAACTTCTGATCGGGAATCCTGCGCGGGACCCTCAATGCTTTCCAAGCGGGCAGCAAAGGCAAATGCTCTTGCAGGATGTCCGACTTATGATCGGGAATCCTGCGCGGGGATCCCTCCATACTCTCTAAGCGCACGAGAGGCAGAGGAGCGGACACACGTGACTTATAGTCGGGAATCCCGCGCGGGACCTTCAATGCTTTCTAAGCGGATTAGTGCACACTCGTGCGGGTTGTCCGACTTGTGACGAGGAATTCTGGGCGGGCTTGACAAACCTTGAGATTCATCTGTAGGGCTACTTTCCATGAGCAAAGACATGGGGCTTAGTTGGGACAGCACAGGTAGCTAGGAACTTAGAATTAAACGCCTTGAAAGGGGTATAAAGGGGCAGAACTTCCTAGGTAAAATAATGGAAAGAACTCACTTCAATCCTATCTTGGATCATCGTACTACCAACTTTCATCTTCGTTATAAAACGTCTCAAAGTCTCGCTCTTTCACCATGTCCGAGATCAAATCAGTTGCAATTGCCGGTGTAAGAACTCTGAACATATGAAAGTATATGACAAACTGTCGACTGATAATTCGTACAGGCATCTGGCACCCTAGGACCTCATGTCATTAAGGCACTGATTGATGCAAACTTCCAAACCACCGTCCTCACTCGTCACCAGAAGGCTGGGCAATATGATTCCAACATTCGGGTTCTCGAAGTAGACTACACCTCTGTAGAGTCGTTGGCCGCTGCTCTCAAAGGCATCGACGCCGTCGTGTCCACTGTGGGCTACGCAGCCATCAGCGATCAACATATACTCATCGATGCTGCCATTGCCGCAGGCGTTAAGCACTTTATTCCATCCGAATACGGCAGCTGTACCACCAGTCCTAAGGTTGAAGCCATTCCAGTCTATTTCCCCATAATAGGAACTCGAAAGTATCTCCAAGAGAAGGCAAAGTTGGGCCATCTGACCTGGACTGTTCTTGCATGTGGTGCATTCTTGGAATTAGTGCTTGCTAGTCCTGCTCTTGTGGATTTTGAAAACCACAAAGCCACGCTGTTTGATGAGGGAGATAACAGGGTCAGTTCAACGTCCTTGCCGAACATCGGAAAGGCTATTGTGGCGAGCTTGAAGCATCTTGACGTCACGAAAAATCGAGTTGTTTACACTTCTGAGTGGATCGTGACACAAAACAACATCTTGTCAATCGCGAAGGAGATAAATCCAGAAATCAAGTGGGAACTCAACAAGGTGTCAACGAAGGCACTGTTGAAGGAGAGTCTGGAACAGCTTAGTGCTGGGGATTTCAGTCATCCTGTTATCATGAAGCTTCTGGCGGCTACAGCTTTCGGCGGCGAGGAATATGGGAGTGCATACGACGTGACGGACAATAAGTTGCTTGGTATTAAGGAGTTGACGGAAGAAGAGTTGAAGAAGCTCGTGGCTGATAAGCTGACATAGGTTGGAAGGAAGATATAGAGAAAGCATAAGTGTGCACTGTAGCGAGACATGGACTATCTTAACCTATCCTTACCCTGTTCTTAGATTTCTGTCAATACCAGTTAATTGCCCATACCATTAGATAGGTCATCGTGATATTTTAGCACATCCGTTTTACATTCACGTTACCCGTATTATAAACAACAAGTTCTGAAACCATCATTTCATTCTGAGTATTAATATAGTGCAACCATAAGTTCTACCATGTAATCCCCTCTGCCTGAGATACATGATCACTTGGATCATTATACTGTCAGAAGAGCTGGCAAGGCTTGCAAAATTTAACACGCTTTGCACAGTATATCAGGAAAATATCCTTTGCCTTGTATGTAACCCATTGTTGTATCTCAGGAACAGTTGGCTCTCGCATTTATTTTCGTTGGCACAATATTCTAGGAGGCTTATATATTGCTGTACTAGTAAATACTTTCTTGTATACATGGGTTGCAGATCTGTTTTGGAGAGAAGTGGATGCAAGACTTGTATTATTAGGCAACTAGATTGCTGAAAATTGTTCTAGGAAAGAATAAGTAAGAAGATATATTTTTTAGGTTAGAATTAATTTAATAAAGTTAGAATACTTTTTGCTACTAGGTAACCAATCATGATGCTGTGTTTATGCTAATAGAGGAAATTTAGCGCTACTACTCTAACGGAATACTAAGCTTTAATATTAGCTTCGCTGTGGATTAGCTATTTCATACCTTTAGTTATTCTTGATATGAAGTCTCCAATCATACTGAGGAAATTTTATTGAATTTATCTTTGTGCGAACATATGCCTGGGAAGTTGGTAGCCTCTTGAACTTCTATTCTACTTCTAGAAGAGATGAGACCTGAAACCCAGAGTATGTTTCTGCACGGCTTTGTAAATCCTCTGATGAACATATAGCATCTTCCCACAGCCATAGGAAGCTAGAATGATGACACAGCACAAAGCAATATATGACAAGTTTAATCTTGCAAGTTCATAGGAGTTTGAACTTGTATATAGATTACATTGAAGGATTGGCTGGCATGATTCTTTCCACTGTCAATATCTTTAAATACATTGCCTTGCAAAATTTTCAACCCAATCACAGCACCTATCTAAAAACAACTCCTTCCCTGAGCGCACATTTACCAAGATCAAATCGATTCTTGTGATTATTTTAGATGTGAATCTGTTTGAATGACTGTCCATTTTCGCCTAAAACGACTGAGAGATAAAAAACTAGGGGAGAAGGCGAGTGGTGGCATGCGAACCGAAAGAATTGGTTACTCCATGAACACTAACATGGGATTAGTGCTGTCAACTGATTAGATTTCAGAAACAAAAGAGGGTCATACTAATTAGGATGAAAAGAGAATACAGCTCTTCGAGAATGCTGATGAAGAAAGTGTCTTAGTTGCAGCATGGGAATAGAGTGCTTTCCACACATCAGATTTTCGATCGTGCTTCCATTCGTTGCGAATTCATACTAGGTCAAATGTAAAAGTAAAGCTGATAATCTTGTGCAAGTCCATAGGCATAGCTTCCTAGACGATTGCTCTTCCTTTTATTTCTGAGCTTTCCCTGAAATTTATTCCTCCATAAAGAAAGGTAATTTTTCCACTCGGTGTTTCTCACTGGGTGTGTCGTGGTTCGGGAAGCATAATTATGCGGGTCCAAGGAATCCCCTCCTTGTTTTGCACTGCCTCGCCACTTAACTGGTCATAACCATGCTCAGACGAAAACCAATTCTAGAACTGTAACTATATATACCTATATCTACCATTAAAATGTATATGTACATCTACAATTATTGCACGTTTTGCCTCTCAAGTCACCAACAAGAAAAATCTTAAAAAGGCCTACTAAATTCGTGGTCGCAAGTAACAAAATATGTTGGATATGTCATTCAGCCATTATCTCTGCATAATTCTTTCTCTTCAGCTCTTCTCATGTATTACTGCTAGACCTGCTCCCAAGCAGTACCAGAAATGCGATGCAAATACCGCGACCAGAACTTTTTCATGTCGAGAAATGGTAGGGACATCTATAGTCTAAAATCAATACTTCAAATCGTGCCTACCAGCTAATCAGCATATTTGCTTAAAAATAGGTGATTGTAGAAGACAATGAAATTGTTTCTCACAGCAGAATGGTTTCATTTCGTAATGAGCCAACGAAGTCCCCATCAACTCTTTCTCGTACAGAGACACTAGAAAGCCCTGGACCCTTATCTACTACCTACTTGATGTCCATATCAAGCGACGATAGAGAGCCGGCGACATCAGAAAATCATGAATCTGTGAATAGCATAACCGTACAGTCGGCTGATTATCCAATCGAGGACTCTGGCCGTAAGACCCAAGACCAGGTTTTTAGATTACAGCAAACGACCTCGATCGAGGAGCCATTTTGGGGACCAAATTACAGCTTGCTCTTAATTTTTGCACTCGTATTGCTGTTCTTAGTTGTAGCGGTAATTGTGGAGGCTACATTAGGAAGTTTGTGAGCATTTTCTAGCTCCTGATCGACGACCGATTCTAACATTATGTCTTTAGCTTAGATCGCTATTTTGGTAGAACGATACGATGCAACTTGTTAGAGAACTGTCACTATTGACTGGCGCAGTTGTATGGAATTTTCTTTTTAACTAACTATAATTGGTAGCACACTTTGTGTGTCGAAATATGCGACGAATGCAACACAACCAGTTTAACTGGATAGCCAATTGCCCAACTAGTGGGCATCCCATTATCAAGGTTTCTACTGGTTTAATAGTGCATTTGAGAGCAATATACCAATGTACATCGGTTCCATTCAAACTACTATTTTCGGAGACCTTAACGGCGGCAACTTTTGCACCATGTGCTACCGTGACTTAGGATCTAATTATACAGTAACCAAACTTACACGTACTCGCTAAAGAAAATCAATCCTTCTAGCCTCGTGTTTCCGGGATCCCTTGTAGGTAGCACGTGTTGTGAGGTTTCAATTCACGAGACAGCCAATGGCACAGAGCTGCAAGCGAAATGATCCTCACGGACGTTTTATATTTAGGACAGATCTTTGCAAGGTCCTTCACCTCGGCCGAGTATAGAACTATCAAAATACCCATTGGAGGCCTTGGAACTTACTGGCTACATCGTGTATGTTGTTGCTCTCAAATATGCATATGCCTAATGGCGCCACTTTCACTACAGAAGGTTCGCAGGACACGACGAGGGGGGCCGAACTCTAAGAATGGCTGTCGCACTTGCAAGTTAGTATTCCTACCGGTGCAAGTATATCCGTTGATGAGAATACATGTTTTTGTCTCCATCTCATCTTCTACTCTCTCGTTGAAAAACCAGTACCAAAATGAAATCTCGTCTTGTCTCAACGACAGCATGTGTTTCCTCCATCTATGTTTCGAACTGACTAGACGTAGGATTCGACATGTCAAATGTGATGAGAACCGACCATCATGCAAACCATGTACTAGTACAGGTCGAACTTGCGACTATCTTTCTGAGCCTAAATCAGCAACAGTGGCAAAATATAGCGACAGGAGCCAAGTCATACCGTCGTTGGTACAAATCCCGATAATGCAACATGGGAGGCCTAAGGTCGGCGCCAAAGAAATGTTTTATATAGACTATTTTCACTTTGTCTGTTCCAGCGAATTTTCAGGCTATTTTGAGGACTCTTTGTGGAAGACACTGGTACTACGAGTATCATATTCGGAACCCTGCTTCAGACACGCCGTAGCTGCTCTTGGCGCTCTTCATCAAGCTCAGTCACAACTCTCAATAACTGCGGCCTCGGAAAATTCGGCATGTCACTCTAAGCAGCCCCAAATGTCAAGTAAGATCCGTATTACAACAGATATCCTCCATAAACTCATTTATGCATTACAACAATATAACAAATCAATACAACTACTAAATTGTCGACTCGATAATACTACTGCTAGCCACGAGCTCGCCGCTCTCTCGAGCTTACTATTCATAGCATTCGAACACCTCAGGGGCAATGATAAGGGTGCTATGAACCACTTGGTGGGTGGTTCTCGCATTGTCAAAGAACTCATTACCCAGACGAGGAGCTCGCCCTCCGGAGGAAGAGTCGAAAACCTTGAAGATATATCCAATGCTTTCTCAAGGCTAGATTTGCATACTTCCACCTTTGCATTTTGTTATGATACGCAGAGCGTTCTTCTACCATCATTGAGCATGGATTTTTGTAGCCTGATCGAAGCAAGATCAGCTCTAGATACAATCTTGGTATTTATGTATGCTGTTCTAACTCCTCATGGCACTAGATGGCAATATGAGCCAGCGCCAGAGAGTTTACTTCAAGAGATGCAGTTAACGAGAGAATTTCTTGATTCTTGGAGTCTTGCATTCCGAATCTTCTTAGCCAGCAACCACACCATAGCAGAAGAGATTGGTACAAGTGTTCTTCAGATCCAGTATCTATGCGGTTACGTCTGTATTAGAACACATTTCTCAAAAGACGAGATGGATTATGATTTCTTCATGCCGGAGTATACCCAAATAATCAAGCTCGGTCATCGCGTTCTGGATTTTAAAGCATCACAGAAGAAAGGCTGGAGCTTCGCACCAGATCTAGGAATTATCCAGCCTCTGTTCTATGTAGTCCTCAAATGTCGGTCACCATTCCTTCGTAGGGAAGGCGTAGTGCTCCTTGAAAGTTTGGGGAAAGAAGGGTTCTGGGATGGAGGAGCTTTTGCAGCTGCTGGCAAGTGGGTAATTGAGAAGGAGGAGCAAGAAATGGAGTTGACTGGGATAGACATTGGGGGTATGAAGATGCCAGGTGAAGGAGGCAGATTTCATGGCTGTGGATTTAGTATTGATAGATGGCAAGAGACTATGATGCTGTATTGCTCTAGAGCATTACCGGATGGGGATTGGGATCATATTGACGAATCTGTGAAATTTGGGGATGGAGGCAGAGACGCTCTCAAGGCTATATTAGGAATTGATGGACAAATGTCTACTCGTGGTGCACTTTATTAATTTAGCTGTACTCATATTTTATGATGATATCTCACGAAGACCAATCGAGTTGTAGGAGAAATTAACTAGCATTTGCTGAATTTTAAAACCAAGTTAAAAAGAGAGCGACGAACCTATAATTGGCCACTCTCAATTCGCTTGGAAAATACGTAACCTTTACTATCTAAATGCATTATTTTCCACTCAAGATCCAACCTCGAACCATAACCTACTATGACTTAGGTACAAAGCCCATATCTAATAGAGTAACTATGTTAAAACTTGGGTTGACCTGTGTTATATCTCATACGTTCTGGCCCGTACGCGTATAAGGAACGCGAGAACCACCTATTCTCAATGATTTGGTGAAGGTCGCACTATTGTATAGTTATCAATAGCAGTCTATTGAGCTTAATTACAAGTTCACTGCCATACCTTTTGTTTCTCTTGGTGATTACTCACTCTAGACACTACTAAAGCTGCGTATAAGTTCTTAAAGAATTCAACTACCTTTAAAAAGAAATTCAATGCAGGCCGTTACATTATTAAATAAAAATCTCTGCAACACGGTTAAGAAGATCCTCAATATCATTACTCGCCGAAGATATCTTGATAGGATAGCTAGCATCGCTTTGAACGGAGAAAAATAGGTACCTGAGTCAGTCAGGGTACTCTAGGATAAACAAAACTGCTCGCAGAACCTCTATGGCTATGCGGGTCTGACAGGGCTTTTCTACCAAGTAGTCAGCTAGGTCTTTTGTGGATACGCATAGGCGTCTATGCGGCATGAAATCCTATCATCAGAACTTGGTGCGAAGGGTATCCTTGTAGAAATATTAATTGCAAGCATAAGCTTCATCAAATCACGGGCAATTAACGTTAAAAAGGCTAATCATCCAGAATTATGACAGCCTGGCATATTTCTTAAATGAGAGCAACAAAGTATAATCCTAAGCCTTGTGGCTACCAACCTTCATTTCTATTTGCTAATGGGTATATTAGATAGGCTGGCTATAGATGGATGGCTTCACCGCCGATTCGCAGAGTGAATTAAGGAAGAAGCTTGAACACGTAAATCGCACCCGGATAAACAAATGCATTCGCACTATTCTCACTTAGCCTCTTTGGATCTCTTTGTTCTCACGAATTAGGAAATCACGACAAAATTACTGTATTGCGCACCTTGGCTGGCACAGTTGCTTCGAGAAGACGCCATGTGGGTGTAGACGGCAATTGGGCAGCGAAGCAGATCCAATGGAGATTAAATTGCATGCCAAGTCTTGCGGCTGAAGATCTGAAGATCCTCACTGGAGGATCTTGAGCTCAAGCGCCAGCTAGTCGCTTCCAGCCGTGCGGTGGAGGCGCCCGTGACTTACCGAAAGGACTTACCGTCTCGGAAAGTGACCGCTTCTCCTAGGATATACGTTGAGCATCTGAATAGCGCTTTTCAATATGAGGTTTGAATATTATGGAGGAAGACACTACTACAGCTTCATTGGCTGATGGCTGTATCACGATATGTTTTTGCGTCGTGTAGCGGATTATATAGCCACGGAAATAAAAGCCGCTGCCGTTCATGTGTATTCTCCGTAGATTAGATAGGGTAATTATCAAAATCTCGATTGTCGCAAATGTTGTTCTCATCATGGCAAATTGAAAGGACTTTCGAGAAATCCGCATATTACACCGCTATGGCGTCCCCGTGACATTACCAGGACTTACCACAACGACACTGCTAGCTAAAAATCCCCAAGGTCATTCATTCCGCTGGTGACAGAGTCATGCTTCTCTGTATAGCTTCTTCGTATGTTCTTGGCTACTGCACTAAATATACTCACGCCAACAGATCTTGCCAACAGCACACTGCAGCTAAAGCACATTAGCATGACGCATACTACCAGTGTAGTTTAGTAATGAAGGGTCCAGGTGTGATGGCTGCGAATATTTATTGATCATGAACTGGCACCCTTTCTCGAGCTCGTCGCTTCAATCTTGAATCTATAAGGCAAATCAGTGCTTAAAATACACAATGCGCTTCCCATCTGCTTGGGCACTATCATTACTGTTGCCAACTTCTCTTCCGCTAGCTTCCGCGGCTCTTCCTCTCATCGGCTCACTTCTTGATCCTCTTGCCGATGTTCTCCAGTCTGCTTATAGGGGTGATGGATTTGTTCAAGGCGTACTTGGTAGTCTGGGAGGTATCCCCGGCGTGGATGCTACTTACGACTACATAGTTGTGGGTGGAGGCACCGCAGGAAACACTATTGGGTATCGTCTAGCTAAAGCTGGCTACAGCGTTGCTATTGTCGAGGCTGGCTCTTTCTATGAGATCGCCAAACCCATTCTTACCACTACTCCTGGCGGAGTACTTGTTGGTAGTGGTGCTAGCCCGCTGGACTCAAAAGCTCTGGTCGACTGGCGGTTCATTACAGAACCGCAGGTGAATGCCGACAAACGCCAAATCCATTATGCTCGAGGCAAAACCCTTGGAGGATCTTCCGAATTGAACTTCCTGGTGTACCATCGACCAACAAATGGTAGCCTTCAAAGATGGGCCGACGATGTCGGTGACCAAAGCTACAGGTAATTCTTCCAACCCCCTTCTAGAGCCTGAAGAGGCGCGCGATTGTCATAGAAGGATTACTTACTTTCAGTGTACACACAGATTCGAGGAGATGTTGCCTTACTATGAGAAAAGCGTGACATTTACGACGCCTGACGATGTGAAGCGTAACGTAACGACTGAGTATGACGCAGGCGTTTTTAGCTCTCTAGGTGGCCCTCTCCAAGTTAGCTATGCCAACTATGTACCCCCCTGGTCAACTTTCATCCAAAAGGGCCTGAATTCGCTCGGGCTTAAGAGCATTGATGGGTTTAGCAGCGGCGGCTTGCTTGGGTACTCCTATACCCCGACCACTATCAGAGCTTCAACACAAACCCGCAGCTCATCATCTGACTTTGTTAAAGCTGCGAGAAGCGAAAAAATGAAGCATCTCAAGGTTTACACTCAAACGTTGGCAAAAAAGGTTATTTTTAACCATAACAAAACAGTCACTGGCGTCGAAGTAAGCTCTCTTGGTTTGGACTACAAGCTCAAGGCGAAGAAGGAGGTCATTGTCAGCGCCGGCGTATTCCAGTCCCCACAATTGCTTATGGTTTCTGGAGTGGGTCCAAGGTCAACACTTGAACAATTCAATATTACTGTTGTATCTGAGCTACCTGGTGTTGGGCAAAACCTTTGGGATCATATTCTCTTCGGACCTTCGTTTGAAGTCAATGGTATTGGTACTCTTAGCTTGGCCATCAATAACGCTACAGTTTTTGATGCTGCCGTGGCCGCCTATATTGATCAACAGGCCGGCCCATTGACTTCTAATCAGGTTGAGCTCCTGGGATGGGAAAAGCTGCCCCAAAAGTATCGCTCCAACTTCTCTGCAGAGACCAGAGAAGCGCTGTCCCAATTCCCAGCCGACTGGCCTGAAGTCGAATTTATTCCGGAGAACGGATACTCTAGCGACTGGCTTTTTCCTCTGCTCCAGCAGCCTACTGATGGCAAGATGTATGCAAGTCTCATCGGCGCGCTTGTTGCACCTC
This sequence comes from Coleophoma eucalyptorum, assembly GCA_026120035.1. NCBI lineage: Eukaryota > Fungi > Ascomycota > Leotiomycetes > Helotiales > Dermateaceae > Coleophoma > Coleophoma eucalyptorum. Next base: position 1,050,955 of record JALRME010000011.1, read on the forward strand.
TCTCAAGGGGTAATGTTACCATCAAATCGAACTCCACTGTTGACTTGCCTGTTATTGACCCCAACTTCCTGGGTAGCAAAGCAGACCAGGAAGTCGCTATCGCTTTGTACCGGCGCCTTCGTGATGTCGCCAACACACCAGTAATGCAAGAGGTTGTCGGCATGGAGGCCTATCCAGGAGCAGAGAAGCAGTCCGATGAGGAAATACTTGCAGTCCTCCGTAACGGGTTGATGACGGTATGGCACGGCGCTTGCACCTGTAAGATGGGCAAACCTACAGATAAGATGGCAGTCCTTGACTCAAAGGCTCGTGTGTATGGTGTCAAAGGATTGCGTGTGGTAGACGCTAGCTCGTTCCCTGTTCTACCCCCTGGTCACCCTCAGGCCACCGTTTACGGCCTGGCAGAGAAGATTGCAAGTGAAATTATTAAGCGAAATTAGTCGTTTTATACAATAGGTTCTGTTCGCTACTATAGGAAGCACTTGTTCGATTTCTTCCGGAATTAAAATAGAACTATTAGTAGATATTTCTTAGAGTAAGCTGTAAATAAATTATAAAATATAGTTCTTATGCATTATAATAAATTGTTAATACGATATCTGTTATATATTAAACTTAGAATAATTGTTGGAATATCGTTGATAGGTCTCGTTTGTACACCCATTTGTACTGTAGGTGGAAGTGTGTGTTGTATATGTTGTAATTAAAAGTTTGTGATAGCTACCTAGCATCTTCCCTTAAAACCTTGAAAATGTCTAATAATACAAGACATTTCTAGGTAAATTGTCTTTAGTAGGTCACGAACCTGATGTTTGTACCTCAAACAAGACATTTGAGCAGTACATTTGGAACAGTGGTCGCCTGATAGAAAACAAAGTCAGGTGAGCTCAATTTTGCCATCCTCACTCGATTCTACAATTAGTAGGCCGATGGAGAAATAGTACATACTATTGTGTAGAGTAAAGGAAGGTGCGATTAAAAGAGACAGTGCCATATACAGCCATTCTAGCCTATCCGACTGTTAACCATACTGCTATTTCGCCATGTCCCCAGTCTTGCAAGATCCACTGTCACCAGCGTTCCGCCCCCCCCCCATATTTTGCTGACACATCCGACTCTAGCCGTTCGCGTATCCGACTCTAGCCGGAGAGCCAGTTTGCAGCCTACCTACAGGCCTGACTGACCTCGCCATGGCTGCAAAAATATAATTGGGTATATCAGGAGATTGTCGGACCATTTTATTCACAGGAATTGCCTGTCAATCACCTGTTAAATGTGGTGCGGGCGCCTTCCATGGCCCTCATCGTAGAATAAAGTATTGGATTCGCCGCAGTGAGGATTTTCTCTTATTGCAATTGGGCTTTCTGGGCAGTAATCAGTCCTATTCTTCAAGACGTGCTTCATAAACATAAATATCTACCATGGCACTTACAACTGTCAACGCCACAGAGTATCTTTATCGTCGTCTGCATCAGCTTGGTGTTCGTGCTCTGCACGGCGTTCCGGGTGATTTTAATCTGCTGGCTTGTGATTTTGTCGAGTCAAGTGGTTTGAAATGGGTAGGGAACTGCAATGAACTGAATGCTGGTATGTAGATGTGTTCATCCCACTACACCTTAATCTCCTTCCCTCATCAGGAGAGTGAGATACGAAACTGCGAAGTTATCTAGCTGATTATTTTATTTCACACTGTAGGTTATGCTGCAGATGGATATGCCCGAACCAAGGGTATTGGAGCAGTTCTTACGACATTTGGTGTTGGTGAGCTCTCGGCAATTAACGCAATAGCTGGAGCCTATGCAGAATTTGTACCGGTGGTCAAAATCACTGGCACGCCTAGCATATTGGCACAGAAAAATGGCATGTTGTTGCACCATACGGTCCGTACATTTGCTTTCTTTTTCTCGATTGATCTTCCAAAGAGAAGCAGAATCTAAACTCTGAAAATGAAGTAGCTTGGGAACGGTAACTTCGAGGTTTTTGCAGACATGTTCAAACACGTAACATGTGCTCAAACAAATCTTATCAACCTCCATACGGTGGCGGAAGAGATTGATCGGGTCCTACGCACTTGTTACATTCAGTCAAGACCTGTCTATATTCAGCTCCCTACCGATATGGCTACGAAGCCAATCGATGCAAGCTTATTAGAAGTACCAATTGATCTATCTACGCCACAAAATGATCGAGTAGGTGAAGATCGCGTTGTCAGTCTCATATTTGAGAAGTTATACCAGGCCAAGAACCCTGTCGTACTTGTTGATGCAGGAGCACATCGACATCGAGTGAGTTTTAGTCAAAATGAAGAATATAAACAAGATCTCATTTCTATTTTAGGTTATGGAAGAAGTAGATGCCCTCCTTCGAAGTTCTGGTCTACCTTTCTGCATATGTCCCATGGGAAAGGGCAGTGTAGATGAAACTCTCCCCAACTTCCTTGGAGTCTATGCTGGCATCGTCTCCAACCCTGATGTACGCGCCGCGGTTGAGTCTAGCGATCTTGTCTTAACCATCGGCAATGTTCAATCTGACCTGAACACAACTGGTTTCTCATACCAGATCTCCCGGATGAATACGGTTGATTTGCACTTTGACAATACAGTTATAGACTATGCAAATTATGAGAAAGTGCATATGAAATGGATTCTTCATAGACTGGTGGCAGATATCTCCCTTGACAAACTGCTGCCTACTGCAAGGAAAATCCCATCGATATCAAGGGTGCTTCCAGAGGTTTGCAACGGTTTCTCACATGACACCATCACTCATGCATATTTCTGGGATCGCATGTCGAAATGGTTACGGCCGGGTGACATCACTGTTGCAGATACAGGAACATCCTTTATTGGCATCTGGGAGACTCGCTTTCCCGCTGGAGTTAGTGCAATCATGCAAGCCCTATGGTCATCCATTGGATATGGCGTTGGGGCAACTCAAGGTGCTGCATTTGCAGCGCAAGAGATCGGTAAAGGCCAAAGGACGGTCTGCTTTGAAGGCGATGGTATGAGAGAATCTCCCATTATAAAAGCCAAAATTGACAGTGATCGTAGGATCATTCCAATTGACAGCACAGGAACTCTCAACTATCATCAACCATGACCTTCGTGTCACTATGTTTCTTATTGAAAATGATGGATATACAATTGAGCGTCTAATTCATGGCGAGGATGCCATGTACAATGACATTCCACAATGGCGCTATAGCCAATTTCCGGAGGCATTCACACCGGTCAGGTCGGCTTCATCGAAAAAAGTCAAAACTTGGAAAATTGCTACAATAACCGAGTTGGAGAACCTTCTAGATGACGAGACTTTCAGCAATGGTGAAGGTTTCCAGGTAAGCACTTGGGAGGTGAAACATCTAGGTCTTTCGGCTGACGTATCCCTAGTTTGTAGAGGTACACATGCCTAAGATGGACGCTCCGCAGTCCTTGAAAGATTTTGCAACAAACTTGAAGAATAAAAAGAAACCTTAAAGCAGAAAATATGGAGATTAGAAGAAATGACTATTAGAAATCGCTGAGGGCTTTTGAGACGTACTAAAACTATTAGTTAGAAGCCCGTTTTGACATTCGTCTATATTTAGAGGTTTTCTTAGCACAAACTGGTTTAACTTTTAGAAATATCTTATTGACTAGGGTAGAAGTATTACAAATTACACAAATTGTTCATTACTATCTCTGCACTACTAAAAGAAATACAATCGGAGACTATGGCTTTCCAGCATTACCTTACGCGCCAAAGCATTACCTTCTCCACGTTGTAGCAAAAATAGCAAATCATTCACAGGAATATACAACGAGATTAGTAAGTGTTGGTCTACCTCTTATTTTAGCTGTAAATATAGGTCAAAAATGTGAGGTAAAATGGTAAATGATTCTTCTAAGTAAGTGAGTGTGATGGGGGTCTTATAAATACACCTATTCCGTTTGTACTACAAACAGAATAAATGTCGATCCTACCATAGTAATACTACCTAATTATAAACAAGTGGTGTTTGTAGCCGGGAACAAACAAGTGTACAGCCGGGTGTACAAACGAGTCTAATGACGATATTCCAATAGTAAGATTACCATCTTCGTACCCTTAAACTTCACTTAGTCTCCAAATTGTGGATGTTGTGAAGCATTCATCTTACTAGTACCCAGATGAGTACGATCAAGGATCATTCTAACATGCAACTAAGGTAAATACCTAGCAACAAAACTTGACAATTAAAAGAATGCTTAAGAAACACTCATTCTCACAGAACTATATCAAATAGTAAAATGAGAAATCCAGTTACAAAACGCAAATTCGAACTTAAGAAATCAATAATGAACTAAGTTAGAGAACATAATATAAATAACTTTAGATATTACTTATATGAAACTAAATAACAAGAACGTGTACCATAGTGAATAGTAATGTACAATCCTCGTCGGTGAATGACCAGCTCATCCACCAAAGGTACAATTAGTGACTGCCTAGTCAATTGGTCAACTGGGCTGGTTGGCGGATGGGCTAGAACATACATGTAAGAAAGTTCACACTATTCATGATTGTGGAAACACAACACGTAAAATTTACGTGAATTTTATAAAGACTCTTCATAGAATACAATAGAGCAATGCTATCGGTACTTTTAGATGAGTGACTCTCACTTGGGCGCTGGAATTCCCATGTTAAAGTACACAGCATTTGTCTCAGTGTAATTCTCTAGTGCGGCCTCACCGCATTCCCTTCCAATGCCGCTTTCTTTGTATCCGCCGAAAGGGATGCTCCAATGAAAAAAGTTATACATGTTTACCCACGCGGTTCCAGCTCTCAGACCGTTCGTCATTCGGAGAGCTCGCTCGTAATCTTTTGTGTGCACTGCAGCGGCGAGTCCATAGTTGGTATTACTAGCGAGAGCCAGAACTTCTTCTTCAGTAGAGAATTTGGAGATCGAGACGACCGGGCCAAAGATTTCCTCTCTCATAATCTGATATAATATTAGATTAGAATATTATAGATTACGGCTTATAATTAAATGTATCTGTGTGGCTTTCACCTTCAAATCAGGTTTCACATTTGTGAAAATCGTAGGCTCGATATAGTACCCTCCATCCTCACCAGTCTGGGCTTTTTTACCACCAAGATGAACTGTTGCTCCTTCTTCCTTTCCGCTTTCAATATAGCTAAGGATTTTATCGAATTGCACTTTGCTATTCTGTGGTCCTTGATGAGTACCCTTGGAAAAATTATCACCAACCTTGACCTGTGCCATTCGAGCTGTGTAAGCTTCGAGAAACTCGTCGTAGATGTCCTCATGTACGTAGATTCGTGTTCCAGCACGATGAGTTTGGCCAAAATTCATGTCTATTCCCCATGCTGACCATTCTACTGACTTCGCGATATCGGCATCTGGGAAAATGATATTCTATCAATCATTCAAGTCAGCTTAGATTCAAGGGAGTATTTCAAAAATTCTTATTGAGCTCTTGCCACCTAGCTCAAGTGTGACCTTCTTTAAGTTTGACGAGGTTGCAGTTTTCAATATTTCTCGTCCGGTTGCAGTTGATCCAGTGAATGCCACTTTATCAAAGTCCATATGCGTTGCAATGGCATTTCCAGCCACCTTGCCATATCCAGAGATTAAATTGACTACACCAGCCGGAAATTTTGCTTCTTGGATCAATTCGCACATTTAAGAGCTGATAGAGGCGTCGCTTCGGCAGATTTCAAACGAGAAAGCGACCACTTATTGAATTTCCATGTTGTCTCCATCTATGAGTGAGTCAATAGATATGTGAGAGCTTGTAATCGATCTAGTTTTTTTTAGCGAGATTTGCTGAAGTACGTATTCCAAAACGAGTACTGTTTCTGCTACTGCGTATATATATGAGACCCTTCTTGTTGCTGGACGTGCTTCTTTCATGGCGCACTCCGATAACACCGGTATGCACAAACTATCTAGTCAAACGAGTTTAAATCTTTTAAGAGAACTTGATCTTCAATTTCCTATGGTAATAATTTCTATAACATGTTGAGAGGCTATGGGATTGCTAGTTTCCCAGTCCATGTAACTAGACGTGACTTACAAAGACCAATGGAAACTTTTGGTAAAACTTGAATCATATTCATTTCTATAGCATAGTCTCAAAATTACGATTTAACCGACACTTACTTGACCAATAGTGATCACTATGTGAGGAACTACTCATCATAAAATACCAATGTCCGTACCTCGACGCTCTCTCTAGGTGGCTCTTGATCATGAGCTGGATCCGAGAACGCACTATGCGGGATTCTCTTAGCCCTACCATCATTGACGGAATCATAACACTTAATAAACAAGACTTCATCAGGTTTCTGAGCATACTTGAAGTACCATCGATGGCTAGGGTTGGGTTTGATAGTCCACGTCTCATCAATACGATCCGGATAAACCCGTGCAGCGGGAACAAGGTCGCTCTCAGGTACAGAATTGGCGTCCGCAACACCAAGCGGATCTCTGAGGATGGTTTTAATAGGACGCCAAACCTACATCAATAAGGTAAGTTGTTGCATCCTTAACGGAAAGAAGGGATTGTGCTTATTTACATTGATGATTTGAAAGCGTTTCTTGAGAAGTTGATCAGCCTCATCTGGGAGAAGGTACTTGACGGTGTTCTCGGCGGTTTGGTAGGACTGGTCGATGTGAACACTCTTTCCGGGGCCAAACACATTAGTAACAGTTCCGTCGCCTCTATCTACAGCTAAGCGGCGAATTGCGTGGTGGAATATGAAAACTCGATTTGCTCCAGTGCTACCCAGGCCAGTTAGTGGAATGAGTTTGTCACTACTTCAAGATTGATACCTACCTATCTTTCAGGAGTTTCTCCACTTCTGGATAGTACTCGGCCTTGATCCTCTCATCGTCTAAGAATTCCTTGTCCTTGCTTTCATGGTTCACGTATTGAAAGCCATGGTTATCAAGAGAGTATTCATCTACTTCCCCGGAAATGTCGTGAATGGTAACTATGCGCGGGGTGCGAGGTTTCTCAGGGTTTATTTCACTATTTCTCTGCTTTTAGAAAATGACACCCATATAACGTACATCCAAGAGACACTCACCCAACGTAGACAGGACGCGGCAGAGATCCATCACCGGGATCCTTGTGGTAGTTCAGCTGCGTAACAACGTCGTGCTTAGCGGGCTTAGTCTTTTGAGCAGGAGGCTCGATGACCTGGCCCAGAATATTGCCTGGGGCATGTTGGGTAGCAGCAGTAGCCATGGTTGGAATTGATGGAATTCAGTTGTCGGAAAGCTAGAGACTTGCGCTTCTTCAAATGTTATATGCTTAATTCGGCAAAACAATCTGTAATTATGAAGGTGGAGAAAAGAAGATGTATATGTTATGTATATAGTGACAGAAATAGGCCTGCATAAGCCTACTACGAAGAGTGGCCAAAGGCGGCGACATACGATGACTTCGTATGTTCTTTGAAATCACATAGGCAAACATTTGAGGGGTGATAGTGGGGCTTAATAACACCTTCCTAAGGTGGCAGGTAAGCTAAGATAAGTAGCTTATGGGGAAAACAACTCGGTTGAGTGATTTATCTTATTATTACGGTCTGACCTATAGTAGATACCTGATAAAAGTCAAGCCAAGATAATAATTACTCGGGCCTAGATTGCATAGAGCACCCAATGGCATCCAAATTCGGATGCATCGCTTGTCGAACTATGCATGGGCCAATTCTTCCGACCTGGATTTGCTATTTGGGTCCAAATACGGGGTTTCTCCGATCCCCACAGCACGGTTGCCATTCCTCTCGCCAATACCGTCATAATCAAAAGTAGCGCTATGAAAGAAACTGCGGTTATCCCAGATTGCTGCAACTCTTATCAGATCCAAGCCTCTATTCAATTTCGAAATTTCATGACTTACCAATGTCGTTTTGGTTTCTCCATTTGAAGCGAACTGTGATATCATGGTTTTCATAAATGACACCAACGAACTTCTTGAGCAGTTCCGCCGACTCCTCCCTCGTCAGCTCATTGATGTATTTAGTAAATGAGCCCAAAGCGAAGATGCTCTTCCATCCTGTGATTGGGTTCGTCCGAACTACGGGGTGAACAGCAGATAGCGTCCGCCCTATATTCTGAGGGCTTCCTCTTTCCTGCTCGTATAGCTTGATTGTCTCTGGGTTCGCTTCCGCGACTTTGATGAAGCCGTCACCAATGAAGGTCGCTGTTAAGCTCTCGAAAAATTTCTGGTATGGCTTCGAAAAACGGTCATAAATCTCATATCCAGATGCCCAGAGGGTGTCACCCCCAGTTTTCGGGAGCTTAGTTAGCCGAAGGGAGGTGTAATCAGCGGGAACTGGCTCGAATTGGATATCAGAATGCCACTGAGCTGCATCGTATCTTCTTGGAACAGGCTGTGGCGCGTGTTTGGCGTAAGATTTACGGGCGACAGAGCTGATATGGCTGATCTGAGCATCATCAATACCGAATTCCGATGTATTATTGAATGCAGGGTGGATATGCAAAGTCGACGTTGATGGTTTACCGGTCACTTCACCCAGTTTCTGGACAAAACTCTTTTGAAGTTCATTTGTCAGGTTATCCTGAGCACGGAAGAAAACAACCCCTCGTTGTGAAACTAGAGATTTGTCAACGGAGGGCTTCTCACAATAGTCAACTAATGCACCAACTCACTAGTGATGGCTAGGTCCCTAAGTAACTCATCGGCGTTCTCAGCGTTTAACAGGTCATCAACGATATTGACATTGGTAAACTCTCTTCCAAGGGCCGGAGTAGTATCTTCGTATTGGAATTTATTAAGGATGCCGCTTAGCACTAGAGGTTCCAAAACCAGTGGCTTAGCGTCAATTGAGGGAACAGCTGAGAGAGAACCATTTGTGTGAGTTACGGTACCGTTGGTAGTCATCTTGAAGATTGGTTAAATTGACGGCGTATGGGAGTATGTCTTGGAAACTAAGTAATACCTTTTGCAAAAAGAATCCGAAACTTTGAAGCCAATTTATATCCTCGTCCCTTTCATGTCGTATTCGACGATTACATCCTTCAATCCTTATCACCAACGGAGCGACTGACGCAGTCGCTGCTTCAAGCAGGTAACTAGGCACCTACATCCGAGTTGTGACAACTGACGAATCAATAGGTCAACCCAGCTATCTCTCCCCCGCAATGTCACCAAAGGCTCACCTTGCAGCACCATCCAGCAATCACCAGTTCAAGGTTAATAGTCCGCTGGTCAGCAACAGGGAACGGCATCAAAGTGGTGAGAGACCCACTTAAGATTACAGTCGTTTGACGTACTGGATGCTACTCTCAGATCATTGTAAGAGTATTCATACCTACCATATTAGGTTTAGGCGCAGAATGCGATTTTTGGCAGTAGCCATTGGATCTGTAGTCTCGGGGATTCATAGCAATGTGGGCTGGATCGAATAGTATAAAGCAGAAACCCACCACTTCCATTTAAGCTGTCAATCCCGTCAGCAAAAGCCTATCAGCAACAGCCTCCCTTAACCAGAACTCTCCGGAACCTAGTACCTTCGACCTCGGGACCATGGCAGAAGATCTCAAAACGCTGCTGACGCCGGAGCTCTTCAGGCTCATGGTAGCCCACTGGGCACCGTGGAGCAAGACGGAGCCCCTGGACTTTGGGGACATGATCCACAAAGTGTGGTTTTCCAACGCGGGCCCGCTTGTTGAGCCGTGCCGCGAGAAGTCGGTGGCGGCGCTGAAGGCCCTGAGCAGGCTCGGGCCGGACAAGATGCCGGACATGATGGGCTTTCTCCCACTGCCGTCAGACCCGGACTTCCCCGAGCTTGCCCTCGGGCTACAGTTGGTGTTGGACCAGGCGCCGCGTGCGTTTCTGAAGGGCACCGATGTGCGCTACACATACGACTACTTCGCCGCGATGGCCATGAAATACGCGACGCAGCTGCAGGCCCTGCCTGAGGAACAGCGGCCTACTGAGTGGGAGAGGTGGCGGGTGGCTGGCGCCAGCCCCGACTACTTCGTCTGGGTCAGGCTATTCTGGGGCGCGCCCTGGATCCACAACGAGAACATGGGCAAGGAGGCTCTCGCGTTCACCAACGCCACGAGGGAGTTTGTCGAGAGCCGGTCCGGTAGAAAGGACCCGTACCGCGAGCGCCCCGAAGTGAGGTGCGACCTCTACGGGTTCCCAAAGATGCTGGCAGGCAAAGCACCCGATAGCCCGTGCGATTTTGTGGATGGTTGTTTTTTCATGGGATACTTTGTAAGTGGCACCTCGAAAGTTCGTCCTTGAGCGACCCTTGGAATGTCGGCTCACCTGTCGAATCACAGATGGATGTACATTACCCCCCGCTAGAGAAATTCGGGCGGTACCCTTACTGGAATGACTTCTTAGGCAGAGTATCTACGGCGGACGAAGAGGAGTGGATGAGAAATGCCGAACGATTTCGAGGGCTAGCGCCCGAGATCAGGGATAAGATCAGAGCAGATGTGGAGGCCGGGCGATGGTCACCTTTGGTCGGGGAATAAAGTGACTTAGGGCAGCGAGAACTTTTCTATTTGCAGACAGCCCACATATCGTGGCTAAAAGCGGGCCTCCCAACCGACCGCGCGATAAGGTCATCCATCGGATGGTAGAAAACTAAGTCGTGTTAATTGTGTATATTGTGTGTGTCTCTATAAAGGTGTCTCCCTATGATTGGAGAAGATATAGACTATGGATGAACTAGTTAAAAGCACCTTCCCCATTCCTACGTGTAGCCTATTCACAGTAGCTAGCCCTTCTATTCTACTCTTAAGACCCAAATAATACATAGACAAGGCATCGATACCCCACCAATTATTTATCACTACTTCACTGTCCAAGCCGTTAATTATTCCTCTTCAAGCTCCGTCACAGAGACAAGCGAACTCGACCTCGAGAAGTGAACAAAATGGCGCAGAAATTATCCAAAGAAGACGAAGCAACTGTGTCTACACATTCATCCGATGATGCCGAAATTGCCTACCCATCAGGTCTCAAGCTTCTACTACTAATGACATCCATGTTTGTTGGCATGTTCCTAGTATCACTGGTATGTTTAGTTGACTTCTAGATAACGAAACCGCTGATTTGCCTTGTATTAACCAGGACCGTCTTATCGTTTCGACCGCCATACCCGAGATTACTAACGAGTTCAATTCGGCCGGGGACATTGGCTGGTATGGAACTGCCTATATGCTTACCAACTGCGCCTTCCAGTTAGTCTTTGGAAAACTGTATACTTGCTTCCGCATCAAATACGTCTTCTTGACATCTATTACGCTCTTCGAGGTGGGTTCGGCAATCTGTGGTGCTGCCCCGAGCTCGACTACATTTATTATTGGCAGGGCTATCGCCGGTTTGGGTGGTGGAGGAGTTATGTCAGGCGTTGTACGTTTAATTCCATTGCACATCTCATTCACAACTAGCCTTTCTATTCGTGAGTTATTAAATGTTTCTCTGACCATATTTATCGCAGCTGGTTATTATAGTGTACGCCGTTCCGCTTCATAACCGTCCAAAATGGCAGGGAATGATCGGGGCCGTTTTTGGCGTTTCTTCGATAACCGGTCCGCTAATCGGTGGGGCCTTTACCACGAACGTTACCTGGAGATGGTGCTTCTATCTTAACCTTCCATTGGGAGGGGTGGTACTAATTGTCATATTCTTCTTGTTGGACATTCCTGATCGAGCCAACACGTCGAGGTCTTTTACGGAGAAGTTGAGGCACCTCAACGTGCCAGGTGTGCTTGTCCTTGTACCTGGAGTAGTCTGCTTATGTCTGGCCTTGCAGTGGGGTGGAACGAAGTATGCTGTAAGTTGTGGGTTTATAAGCCGGAAGGCTTCGTTATTCTGTCTTTATAACTGGGGCTAATAATTGAGTCTAGTGGAACGAAGGGCGTATTATCGCGCTACTTGTGCTAGGCGGCGTACTTTTGATTGCATTTGCATTGATCCAGGTTGCTTGGCCAGAGACTGCTATGTTGCCACCGCGAATCTTTATTCAACGCAGTGTCTTCTCTGGCTTTTGGGTGAGCTGTTGCCAGGGTGGGCATATCGTTATGCTTAGTAGGTTTACTGGCTGCTCAAGAAAATGCTCCGAGATAAGCTAATGCCAGATCGCCAGTTTACTATCTACCTGTCTGGTTCCAGGCCATCCAGAATGTGTCAGCCGTTAGCAGCGGGATCCACCTACTTCCAATGGTCATTCCTCTTATCATCTCAACTATCGTCACCGGCCAGTTGGTATCCCGCATCGGCTATTATACACCATTCCTGATCTTTGGCGTCTGTCTCGCAGCTATCGGTACTGGGCTTCTTACTACCCTCGAGATTGACACACCAGAGGGTATGTGGATTGGCTTTCAAATTATATATGGATTTGGCCTTGGCTGTTGTGCACAAGCACCAAACATGGCTGCGCAGACAGTGCTACCGCGCGAGGATGTTGCTATCGGCGCCTCACTGATGTTCTTCGGGCAGCAGCTCTTTGGTGCCATATTTACTACGGTCGGCCAGTCCACGCTTGACAATCAGCTAACCGATCGTTTGGCTAATTTCCCCAATATTACCTTCGATCTGATTCAAAACACTGGCGCCACTGAACTTCTCAAATTAATCCCCGCAGAGGACCATACAGCCGCCCTTAATGCTTACAATGACTCGCTTCGCGTGTGCTTCCGCGTTACACTCATATTGGCCTGCACCTCTATCCTAGGTGCGCTCTTCATGGAGTGGCGCAGTGTCAAGAAGAACCTCCCGAAAGAGGACACACCTAAGGAGGGAGTTACGGAGGAAGGAATTGCCAAAAATGGCTCAGGCCAGGAGGATGGAGATGATACTAAGACCAAAAGCCAACAAACCAGAGACATCCTCATATGAACCTCGATATCCCGTGCTTTAAACTGGTGAGTTATATTGTACTATAAAAATACTATAGACATAGAGGCCAAGAGCTCACTCACTGTTTCGGAGCCTGGGTTTACCTAAAAACTTTAATATGATAAACAGCACAGCTCTTTCATGGGTCATGATATACCATCTCCTTCATTTATGAAGAGCAAGAGCGGGGTTGTCATGGTGAAATTGCAGCTGCATCTATTCATTTAGTCTGCAGCTGTAGGAGGTTCGTCTATAGTACCACACCCGAAAAGGCGTAACTTTCCTTGATAGTGTTTTAGTTGGCTTTGATCCACTTCAATAGGATAGGGTTGTATGGAGATGCTGTTATAAGATTTTAGGCACTTGCAAGGGTCGTTGTTTGGGGTTACACGCCTCGTCAAATTCCTCACGGCTGTGAGCAGACAACTCTATGTAATCCACTGATTTATCAGAGCTGACCAGGCAGGACTCGCATCACAAGCCCGAACTATAGTAGCGAGAAAAGCATTTGCATTTTCAAGCAAAAGAATTGAAGCGAATTTCTGAAACAAAAAAGAAGTCGATAATGTATTATATCTTGTCACTATTTGCCCAAAGCATATCAACTTTAAACTTGTGCCTGGAGTGCTGATTAAGTTGATTGAGTTTTAGGTGTGAGACGGATTTCTGCAACCCTGGTGACACCTGGCATACGTTTTGTCACCTCCAAAAACGCGCTGCCATAGTCGCCACGGCGATCACAGCTCCTGCTAAAACCCAAGGCTGTGCTGTCTCCCACGCCGCCCATGAGAGATCGCTTGATACTTTTTTAACCTTAACCTCGAAACCTTCGGCCTCGTTGATACGCGGAAAATGCCTATCGACTGGAACCTCTTTTCCTAAGAACTCGCAAAGCGGCTCCCAGCCTGAGCCCAGCTCGTACTCAAGCTTCCTCTCTTCCGGGATCACTTGCCGGATCCTGTCGTAGTACGAGAAGTAGAATTTCCTTGCCACGTCTTTATTAATCTCCCTGTAGTTTTGCAACCCGAACCTTCCTAAAACCAACTTTTCCACGCACTGCCGTGCCCTATTGCCAGTAAGTGCCGAGATGATAGGGCCCAATTGAGTATCGGGAAACCGGAAAACGTGTCGCAGCAGGGTCTCGTCGAGACTCCGATACCAGGCATCAAAGTCACGTTGCACGATGATCACCTTCGCGTCTGGGTAGGCATCTGCAAGCTCCTCTACAAACCATCCTGCCCAATCCGTCGGGACGTCATAGTCGCCAAAGATAGTGTCCCAATCAGCACGGGTAAATGATGGCTGCATCTTGGCACCGGGAGCATTAGGAAGTGTCGCATCAATAGCTTTCTCGAATTTGTGCCAAATCTCTTTATCCTCCCGATCAAGATAAAAGCCATGCCAGGGACGCAGACCAAGAATAGAGTATGCCTCACACATAGAAGCTGTGCCGGTGCGCCACAAGCCGGCATGAATAACACAAGGTGGACCAGAACGTCTGGTGGCCGTGTCGATGCTTGCCATAGCAGTCTTGTTAATAGTAAGTAGAAGGTAGAGAAAAGACTCAGAAATTTATCAATAAGAGTGCTGGTTCAACCCTAAAGGCTTCATCCACCAACGTGGATGATCTACGGCTATATATTAAGCATTTATGGCCACTAGCGCCGAGACAAGCCTCTATTAATCGAGCTGCTATAAAAGGCAGGAGCTCGTACAGCTTCAGGGGGGCACCTTCGGCTGTATGCATAGATTGGGACCAGGGCCGCGATACCGCTTAAGCCTCTAAGAAAAGCCAGCTTATAAAACTTCAACAGCCCATGAGCTAAGACGAACTTATCTGGAGAGGGAGGTGACTTAATATTAAGAACTTTACAAGAACTGTACTATTAAGGCCTCTTCCTTTTCTTTTTTTTCTGAAGGGCTTTTCTAAGAAGTATAAACATTGTTGAGTAACTAATAAAAGTAATCAAGATAAGACTAATTAAGAATACTGTTACAAACTTTAGAGGTAAGAAACGTACTATCAACTTAATACAACACTTCTTACTTCAAACTACCTTGTAAGGATTATATTAACAGAGAATTAATACTAATAAGAAAATTATTTCCATAACTCAAGACTATATAAGTTAATAGTTAAAGGTTAGTACTTGTTAGTTACTAAGTACGTAGTCTAGTTACTAGAAGTAAATATATCTTTATAATATTATATGTAAAAAATTTTAAAGTATACACATTTATATAAAATAATAGATTAAATGTATGAAGAGCTGCAAGACACCTAGGGTTAGCTCGTCTACTTTATTTCTTGCACCCCTTCTGAAGCGGCAAGCGCTCGTTTACAAATAGAGTTCGACACGGAATGTTTGCTTTACAAGAAGCGCGCTATCTACTATTATAATATAGAGTTACGTAGTTTCGTCACTGCGTTCGTGTTGAACACTATTATTAGGTAATGAGAATAAGACGCATTTATGAGCCTCATTTAGTTGAGGAAACGCTTCGATTGACTACGAGATATCTGGAAACTATCTTCCTAGCCAGTGGAACGAGGGCATCCGTTATACCTTCATTCCAACTTTCTACTAATCCTCTGCTCAGACCGTTGATCAACCATAGTGATCTAACGCATCTCCTTTACCAGATGCATAAGCAGCGCAATTCCACCGACTCTCGGAGTTCTTGGTCTTCCGTTCCAGGCAATTCCACACTCGAATGCAGAACACCCCCTGAAGCCAAGCCGCCGTCCTTTTCGGCATGACTATCAAAAAACGTGATAATGATCACCTCTTCTGGCTTTTGTTCCTCGACCCAAAACCACTTATGGCTTTCTGAGTATCTAGACAGATAGCTGTCGATATCGTGTGTTCCAGTGACCCCCGGTTGCCCAAGGTAAGGAAACTTCATTACGGTAGGCACGTAATCGTTAGGCTGAATTGTCCTTTGGTCGCTCACAGCTAATGCATCCCTTCGCACCGTTTTCAAGGGCCTCCAAATTGAATAGATCGCCCATCGAGGTCCGTTGCTCTCTTTATAATTGGTTTTCAAATCTTTACCCTCGTCGAGTAGAGCATCCTCCGCTTTGATAATGTCGGCCGCAGCTTCAGTAAATTTAGGATGGAATTTTCGGATATGCGTTCGAGCACCACTAGGGGTATAGTCCAAGTGAACCTTAGCAGATGGCTTCCCGCCGCCTTGGGTGGGATCGAATCCAATGAACTGAGGGAATCCAGTCACCAGATCAAGTTGTGACCGTTTGCGTGCCGATGTAGGCCCATTCCCACTTTGGTTATCTTCATTGCTATGTAGGACCTGTATAGCAACGGCGTCGTCATCACTCCCTTTGGCAGCCCTGAGCACGAGGCCATCTGCGACGACGTACTTGCATCCTGTGATTTGTCTCAACATGTCTGCAGTTTCTGGAAGATAGTATTTCTCCAGAAGATCTGGGTCTCGCCAAGACAAGGAGCTATAAGGGGCGTTATTAAGAGTAGTAGGATGATAAACGGCCGTGAAGCCGTGAGTCTCTAGCTGGGCATGATTAGCTGAAGCAGGGAGCTCTTTCACGGTTGGTATGGGTCGCATATTATAGAGCGCGAGAAGTCGCTCATCTTGGATCTCGCTAGCTTCCGGTAGATGGAAAAGATGAGGGCTTGCTTGCGGCATATGTCCTGCAGCAACATATCGTAGCTTTCCCTTGGGTGCTGGTTGCTGCACAGGTGCAGCTTGCGTTATTGTTGAGGTAGACATAGTTGAGACGGCGCAATTTTGCGACTTTTTAAATAACCTAGCCCAAGAGTGCTAGAGAAATACCAAACTATATGTATCCGAGCAGGTAGCTGAAATTCTGGGGTTAGATACTAGTGGAAACTTTGCGAAGGAAGAAACTGTACGGTAAAAGCAGCATTAGTAAAGAGCCTACTTAGGGAGGTCCGTGGGAGGGGGGGGGGGCAGGTCATACTTCTTGCACCCCACTATAGATACTGTAACCCATTGGACTCAGGGCCCCCGTAATGTAAGCAATAGAGGAGTTCTACGCTAGTAGATAACCAGGTACATCACCTACTTTGATAGTAGCGCTTATACTGTCGGTAGGGACCTGATTTAGCAGGTGAAGTAGCCATTGGACATCGGCGAGACTACTGGCTAAGCAACTTGTAACAGAGTGGATCTAATCTGCCACTAGAAGGAAAAGCAGAATTTTGCTGCATCAACCTTCCATATGTGTGATAAAAGGGGGGTGTTTGACTTACTTACACGTAAGAAGTTACTCTATCAGCTAAGTGATTTACAACCTGTGGCCAGGTATGAGATCAAAATTGAACCGATTTCGCAGTATATATATGCAGGAGTCCACCTTCTGCTTATGGCTATGAATCCCTGTCCGAGCCAATTATTCATAATGCTCAGCTAAGATGGTCAATGAATGATAAACTACAGAATTGAACTAGCAAAACCAAAATGCGATGCGTTAATCCCTCCTTTAGTAGAATCCTATAAGTTTCTGACCCGACTATCCACGGTTGGTCCAGGAAAATCTTCTTGCACACGAGCATTCTGAGTTACTACATAATTATGTCCGACAAGAAGCCATTGCTCTTATTTACGTCCTTCGGTACGGTATCGATATACGGCTCAGCTGTGTCCAAGCTGACAGATATTAGGGATCCATGGCCATTTTAACCCCACAGCCCAAATTGCCGAGGAAATGGTCAAACGTGGATATGATGTTGTATACGTTATCGGTCACGAGTTTGAAGCCAAAATAAACCAAATCGGAGCAGAATGGGTTCCAACTATAAGCGCCTTCGAGCTCGTCACTCCGGAATTTCAAAATGAAATCGTTAAACTGGAACCTAGTTTAAGAGGGGTCCTTTACAGTCAAGAACACATCTTTTTAAAACCTATGCCGGAAAGAGCTCAAATAATACAAAACACGTTAGAGAGCATCCGGCAACGAGAACCAGACCGGCAGATCATCGTCTTAGACGAGGCTTTGTCTATGGCTATTTACCCTTTCAAACTTGGAAGACCGCCTCCGAAAGGATTCAAGGAATTCCCCAAGACTATTTCGTTCAACGTCATTCCTTTATTTATCAAATCTCGCGATACAGCTCCTTTCTTACTGGGAATACCTCCGGATTCTTCCAAAGCTGGTTGGCAACGGAACGAAGAGCTGTGGGAAAAAGTCATGGCTGCAGAATTTGGAGAATACGTCAAAATTCAGAATAAATATCTTAAGGAAGCGGGTGCTACTCGGTTCCCCGAGGTTCCTTTCGATGCATGGGTTACGACGAAGGATATCTGCTTTCAGATGTGTATTCCTTCTCTTGAGTACCCACGCTCGGATCTGCCCTCTTCTGTACGTTTCGCCGGGTGCGTTCCTCAGAAGCCACTTGACCCTTCATACCAGTATCCAAACTGGTGGCCCGAGCTTGCGACTAGCAAAGGAAAGAAAATCGTATTCGTCGCACAAGGCACGATTGCCGTCAACTATGAAGAACTCGTGATCCCAACATTGATTGGCCTTGCCGATCGGGAAGACTTGCTCGTAGTAGCAACGTTGGGTATTCGTGGGGCCAATCTTGCGGACGACTTTCTGTTGCCTTCAAACGCTAGAGTCTATGATTACCTGCCTTATGACCCTATCTTGAAATTGGCCGATGTCTTTGTGAGTAACGGGGGGTATGGTTCTTTGACCCATACCGTAATCAACGGTGTTCCCCAAGTCCTTAGTGGGGTTACTGAAGACAAACTCGAAGTTGGTATACGTGCAGAAAGAGCCGGGTTGGCAGTCAACTTAGGGATGCGGACGCCCACGCCTGAGCAGGTTGCAAAGGCCGTCGATGTCGTATTATCGGACCCCAAGTATAAAGAGGTTGCACTTGCGTTGAAAGAGGAGAACGATGGCTATGATACCTTTGCGATCATCGAAAATCAAATTCTTGAGTTTACTGAATCATGAAAACCTTAGTGTTACGATTGGGGGCACTGTCACGTTCTAGCGCAGTTTGGCCAAGGAAGTTTACATACAGAAATTCATTAAGAGAAGAATTAAGCGAGTTAAGCGATCGCGCATAGGACTTGTTAAAGTCGCCAGCGACGGACTCTCTTGTCTTTTCTCGTTAATTCAAAGTCTTCACATATAGGTATTATATTAACTCAGGCAATATTATACACTTTATGACAGCAAATTTTTAGAGTTCGTTCAAATTAGGAGTTGCTCAGCGCAAGTACCAAATGGCACGTATAAACTAGCAACTCTGACGTGTGACTAGTTAAGTCATTGCAAGTGGGAGTTTAGTGTCATGCAGCGTCTTCATGCCATGACAATAGTATACGAGTGGAAATCAAGCCCCGGGCATCGCGCTGGTAGCTCCATTTGAAGTTTCCTCGTTGGTTGTGGATGCCGGCGGACCCGCTGCGGGTATGTCCGTACTCGACCAAGATAACGGTAGGGTGGGACAATGATTTTACAGTAAGAGAACGCCTCTTCCTTAGGGCAGGTCCATCGAGTGGAGCGAAACCCTGCATGTTACTGTATCTGGATAGCAGATGATGACGACGCCAGCGTAAAGCCTGCCATTATGGGGGTTTCAGTTTATCCGGATGGTAGATCATGATAACGCTAACAAACGTTAATCCCTGCGATAGGCTTAGTCTTACTGCACTGCTGCATTACTCCACTCTTTGCCGGCCGGTAATCAGCGGGATTAAGGTTAATGTATCCAACCAGCTTCCCTGCAGGGTGGGGTCTTCGACGTCGCGAAGATAACGACAAGATTACTACTGGAGTTTTGCTAGGAATTGGATAACCTCTAAACTGCACAAATGGATCAAAGTACGTATATTTGACCTGTACTTGCATAGATACCTAGTTTTCACGTAATACTACCATGCAGGTAAGCCATAGTCGGAACTAAATCAGGCAGGAGATTTTGAATTCTTCTACACTGGGTCCTCTCTTTATCTCGAGACACCGGAGATATACTAGTAGATAATTTGCGGTACCGTTATCTTTCAAACTTTTACATGGAAGAATGCCAGCAGGCACTCGGGGGCAATTGTTCATACTGCACCAGCAGGGGTTAACCAGCTTATCTGTCAAGGGGTATGAAAAATTAGTAGCAAGTTAGTAAAACTCAAAGCCTTTTTTAAATTTAGCAGTATATTGATAGAACCTCAAGAAAATGTATTACGGGGTAAAACAATTTGAATTTACTCGAATTTTAATTCGTTTTAATGGGTAGAGGCGGTCTGCCGTTGCTGTGTTGAGATATCTTGCACTTATCAGTGTAGGCGTACGTATGTCATTTTCTTTCTTACACACCCTGTCTATGTTGGGACACGGGGAAATTACAAATATTAATTGTACAATGGCTTTCTCTCGTATAGAACATTATTACTCAAAGCTGCTTTCTTTTGACGCCATACATCTCTCAACATCTGTTATAGTTCTTGTGCATTGCCTATAACAATATAATCAATTCATTCATATTATCTTGCTGCCGCATCTGATACCAACTACAATATCTCTATCTCGAAACATCGCTATGCCTCAGGTCCAGGAATTCCAACTTCACCCCTCCGGTTGGGAGAATGATCCAGAGGAAGAGCGATTCAAGCTATCTACTATCGACTACTTGACGACAACGACCTATCTTCCCATGGCTGTCTTTTTCAGGCTTGAAGAAGCAGAGAAGATGTTAGTGCTAAGTTAGCGCATATACCCAGGAAGCAAGGTTACTAACTCCTCCAACAGCAAGGCTGCAACAATACTTAAGAAAGGCATAGAACAGACCCTCAGCCAGATTAGACACTTTTGTGGCATTATTGAGAGGGACGACGATGGCCACCATTCTATAGTCAAGAGAAAAAGCAGTACGGTCAAATTTGTCATTCAGTACCTCGACTCGCCCGCGGATACATTCCCGTCCTTTTCCGAGATCGTAGAGTCTCACTTTGTCTCGTCTATACTTGGTGATATTAATATCTTGTGCAATGCTCCTATGACTTGCGGCAGTAAGCCAGAGGCACATCCTGATAGCCGGCCGGCCATCTCATCATTTAAAGCAAACTTTGTCCCTGGCGGTCTTATTTTTATTATACACGGTCACCATTACAGCAATGGCATCACAGGCTTTAACTCTTTGGTTGAACAGTTGGCGGCGAACTGTTATGCTATTGCACATACGTTTGAGCTCCCCCCTTTTGACATGAGGTGCCTGGATCGCAGCGTTTTGCGTTTGTTGGAGTACGACCAGCCGTCGAATTCCAAGGAGTCGCAGGTAGACGCACCTCCTCGACCCGGCACAAACATGCAACACAGGCAGTCACAGTCGCTAATGTTCCACCTGCGCAAGAGCAGAGCTGCAGAGCTGAAAAGGGCTGCCTCGTCGAGTGATGGCTCCTGGATCTCCACATACGATGCAGTATGCGCCATGGTCTGGCGTACCCTCTCTAGGATCCGCGAACCTCTGTATAAGCCTGGCTTAGGTTACAAGCCGCTATGGGCAACAGGCGTTAGCATACATAAGCTATTTACCAACCCTCCTCTACCTGCAGGTTTTCAGGGCAACTCACAAGTCGACATTAAATCCACCACGTCTACTATACCGCAGTTGACTCTAGCTGAGGTCATCTCAGAGGCACCATTATCTAAAATAGCAAGATATACCCGTCAGCTAACTGACAGTGTTACTGCTGATCTTGTGGCTGGCATGCTACAGGAACATGCGAATGTGCGTAACAAGCACGACCTATCAATCAACCTTTCGTCCTTCCCACCTCTGTCTATATTAGTGAGCGATTGGCGTGTCGCTAATCTCTGCAAATTCGATTTTGGGTTCGGTGAGCTCAGTGGTTGGCGGCACTTGTTCGGTGGGGTGCCTCTGTGCCAAGTCCTTGTCTATGCGCCGCATAAGGGCCCGGCTGGAGATGATGAAGGGATGGAACTCCAGATTACGTTTGAGACAGAACTTGCGCAGCAGCTGATAACTGATCTGGAGTGGAGCAAGTATTTCGAGTTCAGGGGTATTGATGCATCCGATGGAGAAAGCTTGAGAACTCAAAAATCCAAGCTATGATCACGTAGCTAATTACTATTAAAAAGAAGGCGATTTGCGAGTCGTATATGATATTAGCTCAAGGACTACAGGACGATGGCTCTGAAAAGAGTAGAAGTGAAGCTATTCCCACCGGAGGGAGCTATTCTCCGAGGCTCAAATAGGCTCTAAGCCCCAAATCCATTTCCTCCATCAGTTATGTTGCAGTGCACGAGACTAACCAGCAGTTATGATCTTACCTTACTAGCTGAAGCTCAATGAAATTATCGCGTTCACGAGATCCGTAGTATTCGAGCCTCAAAATCGGCGAAGCCGGGCCACTTTGAGAAGTGGCGCCTACGGCATATTTATATTATAAGACTACATACTACCCATAAAGGAACATCCATGGCATACTGCGCAGTTACAGTGCAGAAAAGTTATCCATGGCGCAGTTTTACGAAAACCTTCATCTCTGGCCTTAGCCATGTCACAAAGCCCTTTTGATTTCTCATCCAGTTTTGCGACTTTTCACTTAGCCGCATGTCAAATTTCCACACAGCCCGGCCTAGAATCAGTTTGCCCTCCGCATAGGCAAGACTTACGTTGAGTCAGTCAAGCCCCTTCACGGGGAAAAATCATAACAATAGTAATAGTGTGACGTACCTTCTTCCTATGCAGTTGCGTGGGCCGACACTGAACGGCTGCAGAACTTCTCGCCGGTCGTCCGGGAATGCTACCACGTCGATGAATCGTTCCGGGATGAACTCCTCCGGCCGACTGAAGTTAAGGGATGAATGATAGGCGGCATAATGGTTGACGCCCACTGACGTCTACTCAACTCAAGTTATCACAGTCAGCAAAATTCAGCACCTCCAGAGTATTATAGCAAGTACTACTGGGTAGTACTACTTAGCAACTTCTATGAGATCAAGAACACATACCCCGCCTGGAACATAGCCGCCATCAATAATTGCTCCGCCTTTAGGGACCTGTCGCGGAAATCCCGGTACGGCGGGTGAGTATAAACGCAGACCCTCCTCGAGGACAGCAGCAAGATATGGGAGATGGTCCGTGTTCTCAATGGTCATCATGCCGTCGCTCGCATATGAAGTCGTCAACTCGTCCGCCAGCTTCTGCATCTTGTCTGGGTGTTGAAGGAGGAGAAACAAAGCCCCAGACAGTAGCGTAGCTGTAGTTTCACTCCCTGCCTGAATCAGCGTAGCCGAGTTACTCAGCATCTCGCCGAAAGAGAGACCTTGGCCGGAGGGTTGGCGCAGGATGTGTTCCATGAAATCTGGGCGGGGGGCGTTGTTGTTCATTCGACGCGTTACCTTTTCTTTTGTGAGCTTACGATGCCCATCTTGCCCCTTTACGGCATCAGAAGGAAGCATAGTATTCACGATTTGGCGGGCATAGCGGCCCAGCAAAGGGATATGCTGTATGATCCGAAAATGCATTTGGGCCTCCTCGATCTGATTCAGCTTCGCAAGCCAATCAGTCGCGCCATTCTCGAGACAGCCAAATGGCTCTCCGAATGCGAGATCCCCGATGATGTCAAATGTGACGAAGTTGAACCACTGGACCATATCTACGGCTGTCTCACCATGCTCGCATGCCCGAGTAAGACCGTTGATGAACCTGCCCACGTAGCCCTGGATCAGCGGCTCCTGCTCACGCAGAGAGCGTAGCGAGAACCCGGGAGAGTATAAGCGCCGGTAGCGCGCGTGTTCCTCACGATTTCCGTTGACTATGGTAGGTGCGTCGGGGTTTCTCACGTAGAATTCAGGGTCCTTGATCATTTCCAGCTCAGGGGCCTTCTTGTAAGCGTAGATATCTTTCCAAGCTTGGGGGTTGATGAATGAGAGATTGTTCGGCGCAATACGCACAACGGGCCCGTATCTTGCATGTAGCTCCTGCATCGCAAGATGGTGTTTCCCTTTCCACATTGCCGCTAGATACGGGAGCTTTGTCACCGCTCGAAGTCGAGGGCCTGGATATCTCGCTAAAGGATGGAACAAGACATTATAACCAGCGGATCCAACCAGGAAGACAGCAACCTCTCTTCATTATTACAATGTCTTCAAGTGTTGGATGTGCCTACTCACAAGTGTAGAGGCGCTGATGATTATATTCTGAATATTTGGTGAAATCCACGTATGTCCAGCCCGAGTGAAATCTGCCCAGTCAAACATTGTAGATTTGTGTTATGCTTCGTTTTTAAAAGTCAGCTAGAAAGATAGCTCTGGCAATAGAAGTAACTTGTAAAGAAATTGCTAAGAAGCTCGCGACGCAAAATCATTTAAACATTTGGCAAAGAAGCATGAAATCTATATTGTAACTACCCACATTGACTTTTACCCCACTGTTAAAAGTGGACAATTCTTAGCAGAGATATGTGAAGCATAGTAAGGCTGCTTCGTTCCCGAATCGTATGGTTATCAATCGCCTAAACCTACCTAATATATATAGAAACTAGTATTACTAGCTCTTTATTAATAAAAGCTAAGTAGTGTCTTTTTATTGTATTAGTATATACCTTTCTCTTCCCTAGGCTTATATCGAAGCCAGCATAAACTACCTCCAAATGCAGAAGGTACACCTAATACGGAAGGTAACAACTGTTTATACTTGCTACATGCTTATTGCATTATCATTGCATATCGCCTTGCTCGCCAATTTCTCTTAGCTCCTCTCTTCCCTAGGCTTATAAAGAAATTAGTTTGACAACCTCAAACTACAGAAAGTACACTTAATACGGAAGGTAAAAAGTCTTTATGATTACTACATGCTTGTTGCATAATCATTGCATATTGCCTTGCTTGCCAATTTCTCTTAGCCCCCCTCTCTTCCCTAGGCTCACATTGAAATTAGTTGTGATAACTTCAAACTACAGAAGGTACGCCTAATACGGAAGGTAGATGCTCTTTATATTTACTACATGCATGCTTCTTTTACAACTAGTGCATAGTCATTGAGTAATCATTGTATATTTCCCTGCCTGCTAATTTTTCTTAGCGCTAATATACTATAACTATCGCATTAAATGGACAGGGTTCATCGAAGCTATTTGCTCCGCATGCAGGTTATACCCCACAGTTTCACGCTATCATCAACTACGCCACTTCCAGGCCATCAGAACTCTGTTTAACGTCTTTCCATTTAAGGTAACCACATAGGTAAATGCAACGGTACTGTATTGTGGAGCTCCATAGTATCTGCATAACCCGACACATGCCCCTCTAGTTTAGGTCGCCGAGTAAACACGACTAGCATATCCCTAGTAGTAGGCTTAGTCGTATCAAGTTGGTGCACTGACGTCACGCTGTGCTTGAAGTCATGGTCAACAAAGACCAGAGTGTCCAAGAAGTGCTGGTGGTGCACGCGAGCACGGATAAGAGTCGGGTTCGTCTCCCATACTTGCACGCCAGTAGTCTCTTTGTTGTCGTGCATGAATGTAACGGCGCTATCAGGGCGCATGTTATTGCTACCTAGGAAAACCGTCATCGTGTGATCGGACCCGTCCGAATGGACACCTTCAAGTGCGGGCTCTCCGAAAATGCCATGCTCCTTGGAAGTGTGTGTCCGCGCGTTGAACATAGTGCATATCCAAGACGGAGAGGAATAGTCCAGGCGGTTACGGGGCGTGACTGGGACACCTTGGAAAATGAGTGCTTTGAAGATCATTAGTGCCTGCACGACTGTGTTGCCTTGCATGACCGTCGGAGTCTCGTCGAACATCCTAGGGGTCCCAGAGTCATGGCGTTTGTAGTCTTCTTGCACCGTTAATGTGTATGGTTGTGCCTCGAGTCGTCGTATGCTGCGTGTCTCTGGGTCGATGCAGTATCGCCCGTAAGTCACCGTGCGATAGTCGAGCGTTGGGTCGGGTCCCGTGAGGTCGCTAATCTGCTGGACGGACTCAAAGTCGTCTTTTCTGGCGCCGAGACCTTCCAGAATGGAAATCATGTCCTCTCCTCGGACGAAGATGAATCTATTTTGCAGGTATGTTTTGCGCAGAGCCATGATGGCGGCAATTGACTCGTAGAATTGTGCATGATAGCGTCGTTCGAGGACATTTAATATGTGAGACCCTCGATGATGGCTCTTGTGCCCGTTAACACCGTTCACGATAGGCATAGTGTTTTGATAATGAAAGGCTCAGACTTCAGTCATTGAAGTTGTGGGGTAAGGTGTTTGTCTTCTTATACGCCGAAGGCTATACCCACGTTATGAGACCATAAACACTGTGGACGTGTTACGTCGAGCATCTCTGCTCGCTTATTGTGGGTCGTCAGTTAGGACCCCTGCAGTGCCTCCCACTTCCTCCTTCACCTTACACTTCAAGTGCAGTTACAGTAAAAACACAGTATAAGGATATGTATTTTACACGCTAAATTAAGGATATTACTAAGGAATCCCTACATCAAAAACACGTGATATTAGGTTGTTGAGTCTTCTCAGGATTTTAGTAAAGCATATATGCTCTAATAGTTATTTATTAAAGCCTAGTACGTAGACTTTGTTTCCATTTAGTCAATTCGACTTGAGACTCGATCTGAAACCTATAGATTCAATCTATCGATGCCAGTCTGTTGTATTTTATATAGCTTTAATACTTTAAGATCCTTAATAGCTTTTACCTCTGTATTATCAACTTCTTCTTCTTCCTTCTCCTACTATCTATAGTATAACTCTCTACTATAGTAGCTATTATATCCTCTTTTTCCTCTTGGATTTGCTTTTAAAGAGGTTTAATAAACTCACCAAGAGCGGTCTCGTTAGATAAGAGCGGTGACAAGAAGACAGCTAATCACCCTACCACACTATTCGCTCAAGAGTCTGCGAGTGAACCCCGCCGATCTGTGTGCAACCCACCCATGCACTATTAACAACTTCCTACTTGTACGCAGGGAACTCCCAGATAAGAATTGCAGGTGGCACTCATCCTGGCCATGCTTTGCCATATTATTAGGGCTTACATAGGCTCCTTCCACACTATAAAGTTAGGACATGTAAGTGGCAAAAGAATTATCTACCGTCACAGTTACTTCATTTCTCTGCCTCATCTCAACAGTTATCTCAATGGTCAATCCCCATCCTGCGGCAGTCGCCAATCCTTACGGGCAGTTATCACGACGAACAGATCTAAAGTCGTATGAAACGCCCCGACTGTCCATCGTCGACACATGGTTTCTACTAGTATCCCGTCTCAAGGCGACGACGGCCACCATCAAAGAACGCTATGATGCACGGGCCCGCATAGAAAAAGAAATAGATGCCCGTACTGATGACTGGTGCATCAACATCTTCATGCAGATGTATACGAACCTGGAGCATCTTACTTCAGAGCTGGAGATGCAGCTAGCCATTACCAAGAACCTGGGCCAGGGCCAGAACCAAGCGTCATCCGTACTGTCGGTATTCGCTCTTACCCCTTGGCAGATGGAGGAACGCTACCGCGCTCTTATCCAGCTTCAGTCCTGCTTAGGCTCGTTTTTCGAGCGCGCGAGTCCCACGTACGATCAATCTAAGACTGTATGGTGGTTTGACCCTTCTTACCACCAATCAGAAGGCCTCAACTATGATCGGTACGGAGCACCCGACCCTCGAGATTTTGAGGCACGACTCCTCAGCGCCTTGGGACTGGGCCACGAAAAAGTACCGCTGAAGCTGTTATTGACGTCTAGCGGCGTTGCAGCCTTCACAGTGCTGCATCAGTTCCTGATGAGCCAGGTTCTTACCGCAGGTGACACAATTGTCATCTCTCCGTACCTTTATTTTGAGTGTTTCGAGCACCTTCGACAGGTCTCGCATGTAAGGGTCATCAACTCGGCCACATTTGACGCCGAAGACATCATCGCGACGGCGGAGAAGCATAACGCTAAGGCAGTCTATCTCGATCCCATGGCTAATACGCTAGGTTTGCAGACTACTGACCTACGGCGGGTTGCGCAGCTCCTGGCCGGCAGAGAAGGGTGGGCAGACCGGTATTTGATTATTGACGGGACGCTGATCTCGGGCGGAATGCCGTTGTACGAGTGGTTTAACAAGCCTAGCCACCCAAAGATCCTCTACTACGAGAGTGCCCACAAGTACATCCAGATGGGTATGGACATTGTAATGTGTGGGCTGATTGTCTCCCAAGAGGTCTACCACGAGCGCCTCAACCTCATCCGCCAGGTCACTGGGACAACGCTATATTCACGCCAGGCAAACGTCTTACCTCCCATCGACTACGATATCCATCAATCGCGGATGCACTGGTTGACCACAAATGCGGAGAAGCTCTACCACATTCTGGAAAAGAAGAGTGGCACCATTGCCCAGTTCAATTTTCCGACCAATTGGCGCAAGATGGGCTGGGGTCACGGCGGAAACGTGGTCACCATCCGGCTCTTTGGAGATGATGAGATGAACAAGCGGCCAAGCTTGGATATATTTACGACCCTCGTCCTGAGGGCAGCTGAGGGAGAGGGCGTTGCAATGACAAAAGGTGGCGGCCTAGGGTTTTCCGTCACTCGAATTTGGCCATCGACCCCCTTCATCCGAAATGAGGACCCGTACATCAGGATTTCCGTCGGAGTCGATCCAGATGAGGTCGAGCCCGTTGCCAGGGCTATTTGTAAAGGTCTGGACAGACACTACCGCGCTTCTAGATCAGCGATGGCACAGTGGAGGCTCAAGGAGAATGGGTTGGCGAAGGAAAACGGGTTGGTCAAGGAGAACGGATTTGCCAAAGAGAATGGGGTGGTCTTGGCCAACCGAGTTTATTTCGACGGTGGCAGAGATTCAATTCGATGACTAACTTGAAAGATGCTATTTCAATACCAGTTACTCCTTATGATATATCGAGTGCATTGAACTTATTTCCTTAGATCACTTCATAGCGCAAGGGACATAGCTTGATATATATACACATTACTGCTAAGAAACGGTGTAAAAGTAAAGCTTACAATGTGTTCTTGCATTCCATTATCAGTACTCTTTATACTTAGCGTTATTGCAATGTAGACTAAGAATCCAAGTTCCCTGCTATACAGCGATACTTGTCCTAAGATCGCTTTTGGGCATAGCAAATGTTGCAATAAGTAGAAAACCGATTTATCTCTCTTTCTTTTACAGGTATGAACGGCTTGGTTTGCCCGTTGGAATTTGGATGCCCAGCTCGCCACTCCTGCATCTCTTACAGATGTACTTTCCTGGGCAATCATGAAGGTCAGAGACTTGACTCCATCGATCACTGTATTGTTGTCTTCGTTCAAGAGCGAGCAGCTCTTGTGAATATTAAAGAAACTGCCAATTGTGATCAACTGATCTAGCATCCATGACATTGTTATAACTCCTCGATCAACACTACTTGTATAGCGGAACACAAGTTAAGAGAGCCAAAGACCCTTCAGTTTTCAACTCCCGCATATGAGAAGTCTCCAGACCAACCAATCTATCCCGAATCATGCGCTAGCAAGGTATGTGGTGGTGAATATCAATAATCTTGCTATCAATTCAACTGCTCTTCATTGCTACCGCAATCGCAAGCTTCCTCCAGGTATAGAGACAGTGCTCCTCACGATAGTACGCAGTATAAGCGGATAGTTCGTCACCCGATATCAGTCTTGTCGTGTTTGCGCCACTGGTCAGATTAGAGTCTAGAAACCATTCTCGATCGTCAAAGGGATGATATTCTTCCATTGGTGTCGAGAAGAAGCATTTATCAGGGACCCAAGCGTAGTTCATAGGTTCATAGTGGCAATTCCTTGATCTGGCTTCGTCGACATTTGTTCCACAGTCATTCCAATCCAAAGACTTATTTGAAGTTTGGCCAAAGGTTCGAGCGATAAAAGCAAGGCTAATTCCTGCAAGGAAATCAAAACTATTGGTAGTCAACCTCCGCTGTGTCATCCTATGGTTACTGGAGAAATCTCATACCTGTGTCCTCAGCGATACAGATGCCGAAAGTCTCTCATTCAGGCAAGTTGCTAGACGGCACAACGATAATACTCAAAAGAAATGGCTAGTGTAACAGTCTATAACAAATGTGACTTCGACTAGACTCAATTCATTCTTGTGTGGTCAAAGAATTGAGCACGAAGTTCGGTTCTTTCTCTAACGAGGGCATACAACCACCAAACATCCATCTCGTCACGAAAATATACGATATGTTTGGTAAATGTAACTTGCCTACAAGTTCAAAGAACCGATTGCAACATTTGGTGCCGCATCTCTCATTGTCTACACGGAGGAAGTAACCTTACGCACAGGTTTTCTTACCACCCTGTAGCAGAATGTTCTGCCTCCAATCGAGTGGTACTGCGGTGAAGGCGGTGAGCCTAAACTTACCCCAGCACCCCCACCGTAATTAGATCCAATTGTAAGAGTCTTCTTATAAGTACTTTCCTATTCCGGAACTATTCACAACGTAAACACCTCCACCTCATCACGCTCGACCATAACCTATATTCCATGAGAAGAGAAAACCTCCTTTTCAGTTTCTCAAAGTTTCAGAGTCCATCCAATTAGTCGATTTACGGCACTCACCTTCTTTACATGATACTTGTTCGCGACAACATTATGTCACTCGACAGAAAGCAAGAGGGGGCAATCTCCTTCCTGCCGACTGAGATTATTTCTCAAATCTTATCAAACGACTGTTTAGAAGCCGCAGACTTATGCCGTTTGAGTATTACGAATAAGAGGCTCATGCAAGCATTGCAACCAATACTTTACAACCATATCGTTCTCCTCTCAGACCAGCCTATGGCAGTGGAGCGCCTTCTTCGGAGTCTCAATGAAAACGCCCACTTGCTACCACTTCTTCGTCATCTCAAACTCAGATCGACTCCTACCTGCGAATGGGTTGCCTTCCCTCAAAGCATCAATCTGGCTTTCGAGCGAATTCTTGGATTTCATCTACCTGCTCTAGAGTCGGTGATTTTAGAGATGGCCAAGATTGATATAAACGTTTATAAAATCAACCCAACGCTACCTGTGCGATCTATATTCATAAATCATGCGTCAGTCGAGCAGGCTATTATGCTGTTGCTGTTACCTCATATGGAGAAGATACATATTGCATGTATTGATGATACCGATCAGTTATTTTATGCGCTTGACGATCACTCCATCTCTCATTTCATTCCTCCAAAAAAATCAAAGTTCTCTACCGTGAGGGACATCAGGATCGACCAAGGATTTGGGCCACATAATTCTTTATCTCCATTCATTGAGTGGCCTCGAGAGCTCCAGTCCCTTCGCATTTCGATCAACACCGTCAATGGCCTGTCTCCAATATCTGTTGATAATCATCTCGAGCCAGTCAGAGAAACTCTGCAGGATCTCTCGATAGTAGCCTACACAAATAATTTCACCTTTGATAATGCCACCTTTATCCATTTTGAAGGATTCAAGCATCTGGCGCACTTAAAGATAACGTCAAGTCTTCTATTTAGAAGCACGTGGAACCTCGCTACTATCGAACGTACTGGTATGTTTCGACATCTTGCAATTAGTTTGGAGACATTGACGGTAGCGCTCTCTACTAAACAGTTTCCTTTTCACGATGTGTATACTTATAGCACAATAGGTTTTCTTTGATCATCTTGCCGATGCGATAGTTACAGGACGAGAAGATGCCTATACCGAAAAAGAGACTCCAACAGATTATTTCTGGATTTTAGAGCTCACGAATCTTCCCAAATTACGATCTCTCAGATTGATAGAGGATCTAGTGAGCCCCGACGATAGCCCCAGTTTCAAGCACTTCCACTGGGTGCCTCATTCAATCGTTCAGAGCGCCTTTGCCAGCCACGGTATAGCTCTTGAAGTCTTGCTTAGATCGTATAAGCAACATAACGTAGATACAAGTCGAAGGAGGGATAGAATCATGGCCCAAAGACAAGCTCGTGAAGCAGTAAGGACGAGGCGCCATTAGACTTTCTTGTTATCACACGAAGTCTCGTGGATTTTATGATTGTGAAGATACGATGTTCTAGAGTGCGGCAGTCAATGGACCAAAGCCATATCCAGCTGCCTCAGCTTCAGAAATAGAGCTGCCACAATAGAGCCTTGTCCTTGATCGAGAAGCCTCCGTCACCCCGTCTGAGATGGTGTTTAGGATATTGGTGTATACATATTGCGAGGCATACGATTGCTCTCCATGAGGCAGGTCTTTTTAAAGTGAAATGGCCATCTATTCGGAGATATTATTCTTTGATTAAAAGGAAGACAGGTCAGAACGTAATTTGTCTTCGTGCCTAGTTCCAGACCTATTTCATGTAATAAAAGTTGGGATGTTATAGAGTCCGTCTTGCTCGCTGACCTTGACCGGTTCATGAAGACAATTTACTTTATGAGCGCATAACGCTCATGAGCTGCAGTCTTGATTGCCTGGGTATTAACATCTACCCATTATATACCACGGAGAATTCTATACCATGGATAATGCCATCATTGACGCGAAGTCTCATGTAAACACCGGTCCCAAGCTGGAGACCACAGCTCCATGCGCGCCTACCAATGCATTCGATGTCCCATTCATCCTTCTCGCAAACCTTAGCTCTCAAGATCTCTGCACTCTGGGAGAACGAGTCGGGAGGGAGGTAAGGCGGAAGATCACGTACGTAGTCTGAAAGCCGACAGATTTCGTTCGTGTATAATGGTTCGTTTCGCATAGCACGTTGCAAGTCACAAGTCACAAATTACAAGACACTCGGCTCGAGCAGGAGTCATCATTCTCTTATCTGGAAAGCAGCTCGTGGGGGACACGATAGATAATCCAGTTGGAGGAGTGTACGAGCCACGCCATTGGAGATCGAGGTGCTTTGCGGTCTAGAGCGGAGGCGACGGGGGCAGGCAGAAAGGCTTGGCTATGCATGTAAGAGAAAATGGAAGGACAATGTCAGCCCCAGTTGTCAAAGACGCAGCATGAATGGCCTCGGTGTCGCCGAGTGGTGGTCCCTGCATGGCGCGAAGGTGCTTATCTGCAATCAAGCTTCCGTATCTGTCACTTTGGGCGCAACGCGGCTCAGCGGCGAGGACCAGCCAATAAGCGGAATCGAATGTTCATCCAGACAGAGGGCGATATGCTGGTGTTGCTGCATTGTTATCATGCAGCCCGCCCGTTCTCTGCTGTCAAGTCGCGGTGATCGTTCTCGTTCCCATCTCATCCGTCTCCTTCTTTCTCATTTTCTTCGATTTTCAGCATCGAAGACCTTGATTGATTTTATATCCTCTCTTTCGGTCCTCCATACCGTATCCTACGCAGCGCAGCGCAACCTGCTTCACCCGCCAAGATGAGCGGCGAACTTAGTCTCGCGGAGAAGGGGGAGAAGTCACCTCCTTCTCTCCCACTCGAGCCGGGTAGTGTCGGTCCCCACGAGATCGCCATGGAAAACGGCCAAGGCAAGCTGCATCGCAACTTGAAAGGGAGACACATGCAGATGATTGCCATGTATGAATGAATGAATGAATGAATGAATGCAAAGATACACGGCTAACTTGGTCCTAGCGGCGGTGCGATCGGTGCAGGTTTCTTCGTCTCATCGGCCGGTGCTTATACAGCGGGAGGGCCGGGTTCCGTCCTCATCGGTTTTATGATCATTAGTGAGGCCGAACATTCCACCTTTAATTAACGACTCTAACACGTTCGAAATAGGTGCCATGATGTGTGCATTCACTATTTCACAAATGTTAATACAGTATTCTAACGATATTGTGTAGATGGCTGATGATGCAAGCCCTGGCCGAATTATCCGTGTTGTACCCTGTCAATGGAGCATTTACCATGTATATTGTCAGGTTCATCGATCCTTCGTGGGGATTTGCCTGTGGATGGCAATACGGCATTAGTTGGCTTACCGTCCTTCCCTTCGAGATCACGGCGGCTTGCAATGTAAGAATGATGACAACCATGATCTAGATCCCAGCTGACGCGAACAAGATTATTCACTTCTGGTCGAATGTGTCGAATGTCAATGACTGCGCCTGGATCATACCATTGCTCTTCGCCCTTACCGCTATCCAATTTTTTGGAGTCAAAGGCTATGGAGAGGTAGGTGACTTCTCATGGACGATCGCATTCCAGACTGACTGTATTAGGTCGAATTCTTTCTCAGCATCTTAAAGGTCATCGCCTGCACTGGTTTCATCATCCTAGGAATAATTATCGACGTTGGTGGTGTGCCAACCGACCCAAGAGGTTATATCGGTGCCAAATACTGGTACGTATGAATATTTGTACTAAATTTTCTCCGACCTGTACTAACCGAACGAACTTGTCTAGGCACGATCCTGGTGCTTTCCTCAATGGTTTTAAAGGATTCTGTTCCGTCTTTGTCACAGCCTCGTTTTCCTTCAGTGGAACCGAGCTTACTGGACTTGCTGCTGCTGAAGCTGAGAACCCCAGAAAAGAAATCCCCAAAGCCACGAAGCAGGTTGTTTGGCGTATTTGCCTCTTTTACCTCGTCAACCTCTTCCTCGTCGGCCTCATTGTACCCGCAAACGCCTCGCAATATAATGACCCAGGAGCCGAAAGTCGACGCTCTCCATTTGTGATTGCTATCGAATTAGCAGGCATCAAGGCCCTTCCCTCAATATTCAACGCCGTAATTTTGATATCTGTGATGAGCGTTGCTAACTCATGCACATTTGGATCCACTCGAACCTTCCAAGCGTTGGCTGAAAATGGTAAGCCCCTTGACTTTCAAACCAAGTTCACATCTGACCATTGCGTACAGGAATGGGCCCAAAATTATTCGCCTATGTTGATAAGAAAGGCCGTCCTCTTGTTGTCACTCTACTTCAACTTCTCTTCGGGTGTTTGGCGTTCCTCAATTTGGATAAGAATGGAGGTGGTAACATCTTCACCTGGCTTCTATCCCTGTCCGGTCTCTCCGCGTTCTTCATTTTCGGTAGTATCGCTGTAGCCCACATCCGTTTCCGATCCGCATGGTAAAATTCCCCGACTTCTTCGTAATGTTGTTCTCTCAGCTAATTATGTCTTTATAGGAAATATCAAGGTCGCAGTGTTGATGAAATCCCTTACAAGGCTGCATTAGGTATTTGGGGCTCTTATGTCTGCGCCGTCATGAACTTCCTTTGCCTAGCCGCCCAATTCTACGTTGCCCTTTATCCCGTCGGTGGGCCAAATCTCAACGCTACCATTTTCTTCCAAGACTACCTAGCAGGCCCTTTCATCATTGTTCTGTACATTATATGGAAGGTCTGGTCTTGGTTCAAGATTCCGGAGCAACGTCCGTTGTATGTCAAGATCAAGGACATCGATGTCTACGATGGATTGCGTGAGGAGCAGTTGGAGCTCATCAATGCGCCTGAGGACCAGCGAATTCAACGTATCCTAGAGATGAAGGGCGAGAAAAAGGCCAATAGTCCTCTTGGTTGGGCAAAGCGTGTCGTCCATAGTGTAATCTAATCTGTACTCTAGCCTTAGTATCCTCCAGTAACTAGGTAACCGAGATCTTTTTATATACAAAAAAATTTCGGTACGTTAGCTTAGCAAGGAAACTTAGTTACTTGTGTAGTAAAGTGGAGTAGAGTAGTCGCGTTACGTAGTAACGGTGTAGAGTTGTTTCGTCTTGTAGGAGTTAGTGTTCTACTACACCTTCGTGGTTATAATTAAATTATCTTCTTTCCTTACTTTGAAAGTCGTCAACTTACGCCCTTAGATTACCTACTACTTGCACCTCACTTAGCTTTTGCTCTTATCTATCGTCGCTATGTTTATATTCTACATCTTAGATGTCTTGTACTGTAAATATGTCCTCGAACTATTAATATTGCTACGACTACGACTACAAAGGATATAGGATATGTAAAGTAGACTTAGAAGACAAACCTCTACTACCTCCTCGACTACCAACCTTACAAGTCTCTAAATATATATACTATAATCCCTCTAGGGCTCGAGGGATTTAATTTGAGAGCTCGAGAGGATATTCTAAATAGATAGGCTCTGTTAGAATGTCGTTATTAGGTATTAGGTGCTGTCGACTGGAATTTCTAGTAACTTTCAAACTAGTATTCGTCATGGTTTTAATAGAAGTCACGGTCGCGAAGGATTTGATTTGCTATACCATCAGCACTACCGATCCATATAGGAATTTCTCATAACTTAAGCTTAAGTGCCTAATTAAAATTAATAACATCTTCCAGATTTGTAAGGTTTCTTTTTTTTTGCTATTTTACATGTCCAAACTATTGTCCCTTCTGGCGACGCGTTAGGGTCGCCCGAGATACCGCCTCTGTACGGCCGGTCTACCATCTGAGAACATTACGAGAAAGACAAACATTAATTTTTCGCGATCATCAAATCTTCTCTTGGTATCTCTACTAAACTTTGTATTTACTCTCTACTAGATTATATTCTACAATGCTCTTACTTCACGTAAACGATTCTTAAGTCAAGCAAGGCTAGCTTCTGAGTTCGTGTTCCAATCGTTAAGGTCGTGACGGCATCTAACTATTCAAGAATTTTGACCTCTGTAAACCTAACTCGAATAATTATTTAGAAGCATCCAGTCGATTATAGATTCTTACCACCGTATTAACTAGGTTTGGCCATGTAAGAGGGAAGAGAGAGCTGCCTAGAAGTGCCTCTTTGCCCGTGGTGCTAGTCTCATGGTCACGTGGTCATATGATAAGTTCTTCAGAACTATTTTTTTTGGGAAAACTTTTTTCGTCCACAAAATCGGGCTCAGCTTCCAAGCACCAAGCGGAAATTTACATCGACCGATGAGCATCAGCTAGACTAAGTTGCCTCGTCAATCGAATTAGTATAGTAGTATTTGAGGGAAGTGGAGACTGGGTTCGATCTTGAACACCAAAAAGTTTTCATCAGCGCTTTTCTTCAGGATGGCACCAGACGTGCTAACAACTAGCAGCCTTTTGACAATTATCATAACAACATCAGTGACACCATCAGCACCATCAACAGAACTATTATCACTAGTTCTAGAATCTTTTCGCTGTCATTGTCCACTCTTGTTAAATTGTAGGGTGATTGTTGTGTTTGACAACTATGATCAAGTTACTCCGAGAGCTCGTTTAAAGAAGGGCTGCGTCACTTCTGAACAAGCAGCGGACTACGTTCTTTATAAGGAAAATGTCAAGGAACTTTTCCTCAAACAGTATTACCAAGACAGCAACAACATTATTTTCTCCCAGATAGACGCAGAGGCTGAATATGGAAGCCCTGGAGATGCTCAGAATGTTGTGAGCCTCAAAGTATCGCAATCGCACGACAAGAAAGTGACGTTTATATACCCATCGAGACGTCTCGGCTTCGGTCTCGGTGTGCGTTCTGCCTTGAGAATAACTGAGACACCATATGTATGGGTGCATCAGCATGATTGGGTTTTGGTTTCCGACTTTCCTATAGATCCCTTATTGGAGATCATGAAAGCCTCCGAACTTGACAAGAAAGTCCCTATCAAATACGTCTGCCTTCCAGCAATTCGCATGCTATCATACGCCGTATCTGACGCTGTCAAAAGATTCCCAGCTTTGAGGGAGTTGACATCCTCACTCAAGCGAGACATGAGTCCTGCATCGCAGCCAGACACAAAAATCCCGTTGACGCCACTGTTTTTCTGGCATGATAAACCGCATATTGCATCTACTGCACATTATCTGACTCGAGTCTTCCCCACAGGCCTGGCTATGCTTCGTGGAGACTTCATCGAAGACAAGATTGGTCAACGTGCTAGGACCCAGATGAAAGAAGGACTTGTAAGCAATTTCTGAAATTACCTGCTCTATATCTTTCTTTTAGGAACCTGTTTTCTATTGAAACTGGTTCCAAGATATCTAGACACCCCTCTACCGCATGATTGTCGAAGGAGCACGAAAGAGCACTGAATTCATTTCGTATGAGCAATTACTAATCATAGATTGTAGTGGACAAAATGGGCAAGTTGGTTATACTATCCTGATGAGGGAAAGCAATTGTGCTTGAGACATCTAAATGGAAGAGCTTGGCCAGGGTCAGAACGGGAGGCTGAAAAAATTGCTAGGTTGCGACAACAGCGGGAGGAGTAGGTTCTTAACCATAAGAAGGTTTGTTACAGAATCTCCCTTCGGAGATCTGCTCATGAAGAGGGGGAAGAGTATTGGCTAGATTTGGTATATGGCTCATGTATTTAGTACATTTGAAGAAGAATTCTGATCAGTCGCTAAAACTACTAAAGGATTTGACATAGGCTAAACTTAGAACTACCTTTTAGCGAACTATAGCCTGACCGTCTCTCTAGCTATTGCCGCTATTCAAGTAACCGACCATCAATAAGTGATCTATATTCTGTTCTTTGAATATTTGCAGATAACTGCTCTGAGTGTCGAGTCGACAGCGTAAATCTCCGTTCGGGGTGGCACCAGGATAAGATTAGCAATGCTTCGTCTATAGGACCGGCTTCGTTGTTCGTAGAAAAGAAATCCATCACCAACGAGTAGAGGCTGGAAGCTCTTACATCTCTTCCACTGAAGCCAATCAAGTGGTAGAGCGATGCCGTGAGGGAAATACTAGAGACTTGAACATGATCATAAATGGTTGGAAAAGTCTCTGGGCTGATTAACCGTGGTGGAGGGCATCAAATCGTTACCCCCCAGAGTAGCATAGGTAAAGTCTTGCAGACTTGGAGGGCTTCCACCTCATTGGCTTATTGGTTTATATAGCCTTAAAACGTAACTATTCTCAGTCTAGCCTCTCGTCGTGCACCCCTGCAACTAATAATCATAGAGGAGATGACGAGTTATCAGAGGTGGGATCATATTACAGTGACGATGATACAATGGATGATCAGGGCCTGATAGCTGACTCTGCTTCTGATAATCTATGTGAGAAAGCCAAGATGGTAGTATTCAATGACCTAGGCTTCCTAGATCGGGATTACAAAGGCAGCTTAGGCCTTTCAGCACAATCTAGGTTATGCACTAGGGTCACCATATGGATGCCGTACGGCATCACATCTTGCCTCACCTTAGGAAATGTTAAGTTAAAGGCGAAGTAGAGCGCGATAGACTCTTCCAAGATTGCCGCTGTTTTTCCATATCTCAGAGATATACCCACAGGTGACGATTACAAAGATGCACGGAAAGCTGGTGATCGATTTCTGGAGCTTGTACAGAAGCTGGGCTTCAAAACAACATTATCTGAAAGAGGAGTCACAAGGGATCAAGTTGGGATCATATGTACTAGGGCTGGAGGACAGTTGGACAAGAAGTTGGGTTTAGAGGATATAGAGAGAAAAGACCTTCGGCAGCTAGTAGAAACTTCATTTTAACATGAATTATGCAAAAGAAATTTTGTTTCCATGATTGTAACACATTTGACTGAGCATCCGTATTAAATCTAGTGCAAGACAGCTGGTTTGTAAATCTGTTAGTATAAACCTCGTTACTGAGTCGTAGCCATGGTTTACCTTCTTTTGTTTTACCTGTGTATTCGTGTAAAGCATCTAAGACAAGTATAAAGTATACGAACCGGAGGAGTAATACCAGTAGAACAATATGTTAGCTAGTATAGTAGTACTACATCTCACGTTATGATCGCGGACTTACTCCTTATGTAGTTGTATAGTATGGTGGTTACCGTGCCGCGAAGAGAAAACTATTACAAAGAACAAAATGTCCCTGCAATACAATACAATAGCCTAAATAGCTCGTAATTCGGATATAACAATGCATGAGAACCATAGCCCCTAAAGATTTAGATCATTATATATTATACGAGATCAAGCTCTGCATAGCCTCATGGTTTTGAAACTCATCGGTTTATTGGCCGATGCTACAGATCAGAACAACTAGCCGACATAATGCGAATAACTGGGGTTGGGGCATGGGCTGAGCGACCGTTGGTTGATATTCTCGGCTGAAGATTAACTTACTGCAATGACCTTCCTCATCTGTAGAAGGCGCCCACGATGAATTAAAAGAATCAACTGTCTAAATTAAATAGTGACACACACGGCGTATCCGTGACTCAGGCAAGAGAGTATTAGGAATTAGACATGATGCAATCCAATTTTGGTGTCCTCATCTGCGACTATCACCCTCTTTATCGCTGCTAAGTGTTACGCAGCACTACAGTTGATCGTTTCGGTCGCTTATTAGTTTTGTCAGCAAGTATGAGTGACTCTTCAATTTCTAAGCACTATATATTTATAATCCGCTACGTCCGTGTCGCAGTTAACAGCAGAGAAACAGGACCAACAATGACGTCACTGTAACAAGGAGGAAGGTGAAATTGATAACATAAACAAATGTGACGATGGAGTATAATTATAAGGTATTAGCGATACAGAAAGTGTATCTTCAAACAATAATACTTAGTATTAACTTGTCTTTCTTCTGCCATATCTACCGCGCTACTACTACTTAGCAATAGATTATATTTCATCATGCCTCACGCAGTCCAAGTAGAAGAACCTGCTACCCAATCAACACAAAGCTCAAGGATTAAGCCTTCTTCATCACGGGAGCTTCGGCAATTGCACATCCTATACAACAAAACAAAAAGCAATTATTTTGAATCAAGTCTCTCCAGATCCATAACTCGCCTACTTGAAACCAAAAACAGGCCAGCAGTCACAAAAATAATATCTCTAGGCCTAGGCAGTCTGAAGTCTGTAGACCAAAGTCGGAGGATAAAACAATTAACTATATTTTGTGCCATCGTCGAACAGTTACGACAACAGGATTCAAAAATCGAAGTCTACGCGCAAGATCCATCATTCTCCAAAACTGATGAAGTATTCCTGCGAAGCTTAGGCGTGCAGATTCTTTCAACGCCCTCGGCCACAGAGTTAGGAGAAGCAGCGAAATACATCGACAAATCGATGCTCGTCTACTGTCCTTTTCTAACGCTTGAGGCATACCAACTCTTCTTTTCTGCCCAAACGGTGAATTTCTTCATCGGAGATGACTTCGATGCTCTCCGAACTAAATGGCCGAAGCGCAGCGCCGGACGAAATGAAGCCGAATCATTATCGAGGCAGTATGTGCAGGGACTTCGAAAGCGAGCGATATGTGGCGATGATGGTTTTTGGAATGCGGAGGATAAACCATTTCCAATGGCTATGTACTGGAGTACTACACAACGACACCAGGCCAAGCAGCCTATAGCTAAGCTTTGAGATTCGAATTCTTTTGTTTTAGATATCAAGATGCACATACCGAGAACATTAAATCTCACTACTTCGACACTCACAACTGCTTCTGGCCACCTTAGCTTCCTTTCAGAAAAAGTCATCTTAAAAGGATAATCTTAAAGGGATAATTTATGAGGAGCGATAGGCTGACTTGAAGGTCCCAGTATATCAAAAACTAGGATATAATCAGATACTGCATTTCAGAGGGAATTGATTCAAAGAGAACCATAGATCCTTAATTCTAACAATGCACCCTTCTTAGTTACTTCGCAGGGGGTGGTTATAATACTAGAAATTTTCGAGGTTTACAGCCAGCTGAGATTGCTTGAGCTTGAAATCTAGTTAGGAAAAGACACGTAAGGAAATTTAGAATCTAGATTATTGATAGGTTATGTAGAGACTTTTGTAGAATAGTATAAATTAAAATTGTATAGCAAATCATGTAGAATTATCTAAAATAACCGTTATCAAATACCTCTCTCTGTAGAAGAGCCTCTCGGAAACTCTGTCAAGAAAATTCTAGTACCTCACTTATAAGTGATTTTAGAGCTCGAACTAGCACAAGGACACTAGCCACCATGCTCCACGATCTTTGCAATATCTAATTGTCAGAGATTGTTTCTAATGGTGTCTTTGACACTTTGCACCAGATTCTCTTAAACATAAGTGCCCTGGACCGATTACCAGATTTCAAGATGATACTAGTCATGATTTTCGAAATTCTTTCCATTGAAGAAAGCTCTAGACTGTAGTCATCTCTTTTCACAGAATTCTATGATAAGTGGATCTGTCTCTGTCTACACGGCAAAGACAATGGTGGTGTTGTGTAGAACTCATATACTTCGAGTTGGACCGAAGAGAGTACTCTAAAGAAAGAATTTCCAGATTTATTCTCAGATGTATGGGAGGTTTTAGGCTCATGATTATTGTGTGCACTATGCGGTAAATGTCAGCAGTTGGCGTGTAACCAAATTACGTAGAAAAGACAAAAGGGAAGAATTAATAGAGCTAAACTAGTTAGACGGAGAAGGGTCGATGTGAGATGTGAAAAGAATGTATTAAGGTAGGTATTGTGGTGAGATTTGAGTTGGTGTGTCGTCAGAATACACAGCAATAGCAGGGACAAGATTGGACTGATAGAGCCGAAGTAGTAAAGTAAAGAAGATGTAATCTTAGGTGTGTCAAATGAATGTATTAAAGTAAGTATATCTGCTTAGTGCTTTCCAAAGAACAAAGGTAAAACGAAGGTAATTGAAAGGAAGTACGAATTACAAGTTGCTATTGTTGAAGACGCGTTTATGCACGAATGAGTTGATACTTACTTCGGTTATCTGTATAAATGGTAATGTGATAGATGATCATAACTTCCTCTGGATCCTCTGTCCTCCTGTTGTCCTGCCTTCCCTGACCATTTTTGAACTTCAGGTATGATGTTAGTTCATAATAATCATGTGACTGGATTACGTGCTATAATCGCAAGAGGAGATAACTACCTCCTTTTTCATTTCACATTTGATAGAGAGAATAAGAACAACCTAGAAAACTGTATACCATGTAATTGAAGCCTACGATGCTATTACGAGATTTGCCCGTTGTAAACGTATACCAACAGTATAGACCGCAATAAAGATGTTTTGGTTTCCTCTTCGATCCTCCCTTTACTCTTCTCTTCTGAAATAATCTGAGATATTATTATCCAGAGAAGAACTTTTTCTTAAAATTTTCGATATCCTTTCTATTGTCTTGATGTAGTATAGGAATCTTTGAAAATAGAAGAAGATAGGAGCTTCGTGCTCAACTTCAATTATTCATTTCGTACCTAAACTCGATCTAAATCAGTTACGTGCTTCTACTATTCACTAATACTTCGTTAACCCTATAGTAGTTATCTATAGAAGGAAGTAGTATAGTTTATAAGCCCCTATCTTACCTTACACGGCTAGGTATAGGACTAGGGTTAACTATACTTTAATAACTACTTAGAATATAGGTATTCTAACAACGCAGATCCACTTAACTACCTTGATTCACCCTAAATCCGGGTTCTTAAAGCTATATAGCGGTTAGGTTCCTATTTTTTCATTATAAATATTCGGCCTTCCTTCGATAATAATTCGACCTCTAGTCACTAGACGGCCTGATTCTGCTATGTGCTAAATGATAATAATTCGACCACAAATTAATATTAAACTGTAATCTAGCTCTTATAAGGTACTCTCTTATAGGGTATTCTATTTTTCCTACAGAAAGTTTCCTTGCATTATAGTTACTTAGAGCAGAGGATAAGTAGAGGTAGAGGAGAGGTAGTTCAAAAGCCAAAGCGAGATCTCGAAATCTTCAAAGTATGATCAAACATAATATCTTCTTCGATAATACAAGAACGAAGCGAATTATACGGTCGCAAACTATACCAATCGAAAGCTCGAGTTACGGCTGATGTTCTATTTGTTGAAAGTATTCTTATACGACTTAATTTGAGAGACTTATACGTACGGCAAGTGTTAACTCTAGAACGCGGTTACTGGGCTACCGAGCTTTTCCGTCAAGCCTACGTACCGACGTTTTTTGTAGGGGAGAAAAACGCGGTTACCAGCAAACCGGGGATGCAAGGGTTAGTGTTACAGGGATGCGCGCATTTGGAATTGGGGACTCTTGACGTTCGAAGAATCTACTCATATTTCTATATACAATAATATTGTACTTTTTGGAGGTAGGCCATCGAAAGAAGGAAGCTGTAATCGGCGATGTCACGTGAGAAAATTTGGTCCAAGCGGCGAATCTCTTTATCTTAGGAAGCTGTAATCGACCCGTGCAACTTAAAAGGCATTTCCTATCTTCTTGTTCCTAATGATTGATCTTATTTAAACTATATTTCTACAAGTGAGAACTGTTTCTTAGATGGTTAGATGGGCTATAGTATCAGAATCTAGCTCCATCAAGTATCTTGATTTTGATTTTTAATCACTTGGGATTTTAAGAAATTAGTACTTACCTACAGGTAGTATTAGAATACTACACCATCAAATCCCTATTTTATTTGTATTTCCTAGAAACATCCCTATACTAGTATAGTAACCTACCTCCTACATATAAATAAGCTTTATCACTTGGTTTATATATACGGACCACTAGTATATCTATTTGTCGGATTGCAATAACATATACTTAGCATGTGACCCAATCACGTAGTAGTATTCATTGATAGGATATAACCCTATTTACGATAGACATACATAGAGAATCAACAACCACCTACAACATACTACATACCCTATAATTAAAGCCTACGATACTATTACGAGGTCTACCCGTTGTAAACGTATACCAACACT
Source organism: Coleophoma eucalyptorum (assembly GCA_026120035.1). Lineage (NCBI taxonomy): Eukaryota > Fungi > Ascomycota > Leotiomycetes > Helotiales > Dermateaceae > Coleophoma > Coleophoma eucalyptorum. The sequence continues at coordinate 1,095,372 of JALRME010000011.1, forward strand.
GATCAGTAGACGTATAGATCAGAACACTACGTACTATACTCCCTATGCTCCAACGGGCTCTAAAGTACATAGTCGATTAAGCAGTCAAGCGTTATACCCCTATGCTCTAACAGGCTCTATAACATACTACTTTGTTGAAGAGGGATATCAATAGACTACTAGAAAGAGGCAATACGACGTATATACTATATATATATACGGCTATTGCGAATCTACGTTAGCTATTCGCTATCTAGTAAGGTTAATACCCCTATTTGGAAAGAGGCAGTACAACGTATATACTATATATATACGGCTATTGCGAATCTAACTAGCTATTTGACTTAATAACATCATTCTAATATCCTTAATTGGACTAAGAATTACATCAAAAAGGACCGAAAAACGTCACAAAACAATATAACGAAAGTACCCTCTACGAAGTACTTTCATTCGATTACCAACTAGGTAACACTACGAAACCGAAACCCCTCCGTATACCCCTCGAATACCCTACGAATCAATATCATATAGGATGGCAGAATCTAACGTATCTACAACTACTAAAGGCAATACAAACACTACGAAGGATCTCGACTATTGGACTATATAGGAGGAAGAATTCGATACCATCGATAAAAAGTATATAGAGGAATATATATAGTTCAAACTAGATGACTACTGTAAACTGGTGGAATGGGACGAGGCAACGGGACGGTAGAATGTGCAACCGATCGGAGGAACCTTGTTCCTACCCGGTAATGCATATATATTGGTCCCTGGCTATCATACAAATCATTATCGACTTACGGATGAAATGATTGGGCCATGGAAATCGAGGACGTCGACCAACCAAACTACCTCCTTCGTAGCTCTTCTTTAGTTATATCATTATAGGAATCATTTAGTTGAGACTCCTAACTACTTGTGTCTTTGTTGTATATTGTCGTATCCCAAGAGAATGAATTGAACTACCTTAAACCACATATCACCATTTATACTACGAACAACGTAGTATAGTCGACAGTAGATTATAGACTAAACTATACGAGGATTTCTCGAAATTTATAATTGAAACCTTCTCTATCGCCGCTATCGCTATATAACGTTATATATACTACGAACTTCGCCGGGTAGGAGTATAGATACGAACGAAGCCTAAGAAAGGCGAGAACAAGAATAGGAATACTATATATGCTCAACTGCTATATGAAATCATCCAGAAGGATAAGAGACCTCCGTGGACTCCATAAGGCCTATATAAAGTCAAAGAGAACGCTAGTAGTAAAGGGCTACATTCCTTCCAACTACGTAATACTATACCAAATAACTTGTTACCTAACGAAGGCTTATTACCTAATACTCAACCTACTATTATACTAATTCCAATATCAAACCCTAGTATTCCAATACCTCAATCGTTGCTATATACCTAGGCATAGGCTAGAATACCACCTTAAAACATAACTTAATTCACACCCGAGACGCCTCTGAATAGGACCTTATAAGCTGAAAATCAACTACGACCTATATACGAGGCTACTAGTAAGGAACCTACGCCCTTAGGCAAGGCTATAAGCTAGCAAACCTAGGCTATTAATCCAATCGTATATAGAAAGGAAATCTCTATATACACGAAGATGTTCATAGAGAATATAACATACGATAGAACCAATAATAGTATTGACTTCAAACTCAAGATCTTCTACGAGGCCTATAAGAAGTCAAACGTACCCCTAGGAGTATACCACCTAGTATTATTAGCTATACTCTTAGGTATAGCATTAGAATACTACTTCGCATACGACCTTAGAGATATACCATTCCAGAAGGCTATCACTAGGCTTAAAGCTTACTTCGAAAGCTAGGAATTCCAACGCAAGAACCTTTATAAATAGAATACGATCTTACTACGTTCTATAATAAACGAGAACGAAGGAAAGCCTATAACAGACTATATTATATTACTCGTTAATAAGCTTATACTAATACAATATAGACTCTCTCAATCATTACGTAATATAGAGTTTCTTATAAGCAAGGTTATAATAGTATATCAAAGCGTACCAATATACTAATTCGCCCTAACAGATATACCTAACGAAATATTAGTTCTTACGAGTCGATTGTAGTTATTAATTTCGATATAGGAGGCATAACGTAACGACGTACCTACGAGCCAAACATACTATATAGATCGACGATATTACAATCGAGAATCGTCGAGAGGTTAGAGTCGACAACCCTCGCGAATAAGGTCGATCTCGCAATAGAGACACCAAAAACCTCGATATTTTATCTGTTTTAAGGAGGACTATAGATCCTACAATCATATACCATAAGAACAAGAAGATACTCGAGAGAGGTTCAAGAAGAAGAATAACCTCCAAAGGTATAATAACCAACGCCTTAAAGGCGTTCTACGTTAATATATTATAGAATTCGAAGGCGAAAAAAACGACCTTAAAGAAGACGTCCAAGAAGTATTCTAAATGTTATCTATAGAAATACCAAATACGCCTACGATAGTAATATCGTTAGAATAGCTCGACGACGAGGATATAAGGTATTACTTTATATCATTCAATTAGGTCGATAGCAAGTATAGAATAGAGCTTATAAATAAGTTGAATAACAAGTTATACCTTTACGCATTCGGTATAGATACTATAGAACCGATTTACCCCGTCGGGTAGGTTAAATCGAACGACACACTAGAAATACCTATATATAACGATATCGACGATATCGAGGATCAGAATACCTATAACTATATTATAAATACTCGATACTCGAACGAGACCTTTAGAGGTATCGTTATCGACACTAGAGCATCCAATAGATCTACCGTAGGCTACAACCAATTTCTAGCACTCTAGAAACTCGATACAATAGTAAGCTTGAATACCGATATAAAAGGACTCGTTAGCGTATAATTTAGTATAGGCACTATATCGTTAATAGGATTAATTAACGTAGATATACCTATTGGAATCATCTAATTCTATATTATCGAAGTCGATACACTATTTCTACTATACCTAGTAGATATAGATAGATTGAATGTATACTATAATAACCTCGATAATACGATCAATTCACCCACAAAGAAAATACCTATAATTCGACGTTATAGACACCCGTTTCTCCTTTAGAATAATATACTAAGTAGCTATATAACTACAACATTCACCTAGGATCTATACTACCTAACTACGACTGAATTACGAAGGCTATATCGACGATTTGGCCACCCATCCGTAGAAAGGCTACGACGAGTTCTAGAACGATTAGGCTACGAAAACGTCGATAAGGTGACGCTAGAATATCTCATAAAGTTCTATCACTATTACCAAATATATAGCAAATCACCTAGGAGGTTTAGATTTACCTTAAAGGACGATATCGACTTCAACTACTCTATAGTCGTCGATATATTCTATATCGATAACCTACCGATATTATATATGATCGATAAAGCTATAAGATTCCAAGCTACCAGATGGCTAGTAAACATCTCTATAAAATACATCTAGGATGTACTACGCGTATGTTAGATCGATACCTATCTAGGCCCACCTAACTTTATAACCTACGATACTAGTAAGAACTTTATAAGCTAGGAATTCAATTACTACGCTATAAACATAGGTATTACAACCAAGGTAGTACCTATAGAGGCATACAACTCGATAGGTATAGTAGAGAGGTACTATAGCCTACTTCGTCGAGCCTATAAGATTATAGCAATAGAACTACTAGATCTAAGTAAGGAAATAGCACTCTAGATGATACTAAAAGCATTAAACGATACTATAGGCCCCGATAGCCTTATACCGACACTACTAGTATTTAGAGCATTCCTACGTATGATAGAATTAGATCTACCGAATCCTTCGATTGTAGAACGCTTAAAAGCACTTAGAAAAGCTATAGAAGAAATAAGAAAGCTACGCTTATAACGCTAGGTTTCAAAGGCACTTTAGATACAAAACAGATCTTTATCAACTATAGTATATAACCTACCTCTAAACGTACCTATTCTCGTATGGAGAGAAGGCCTAACAAACTAGGTAGGTCATTAGGTAGGACCTTATAACCTTATAAGTATAGAAGGCGAAACATATACCTTACGATTGCTATATAGCGCTACGCAATTTCGTACTACATCCGTAAAGCTATATTTCGAAGAAACCGGAAATAACGCCGGAGTCGACGCTAGGATCGATGCTATAGTATTACCAGAAGAGTAGGTAACGCCTATACAAACTATACCTATAATTCCTATAAAACGAGATAGAGGAAGGCTACGAAAATATCCAATTAATATTACAGAAGTCTACCTACATTCGTTAACGATTTACCTAGCTAGGCTGGCTAAATCAACCTTCGAAGAATCATATAAGAAAGAGGTCAAAGGATTACTCTAAAAAGACGTATTTCGACTCGTTCAACCCTCTAAGATACCACTAGGAGTACGTATTTTCAAAGCTTGATTTATGGATAGTATAAAGAACGAGGAGAATAAGCTATACGCTAAATCTAGGCTAGTTGTATAGGTATATAACGACGACGGCAAGAGGCTAGTTCTTATAGAATCACCTATAATTCAAAGAATGAGCTAGAGACTTATCCTCTACCTAGTAGCTATGTTTATAGGTACAGATACAAACTTATACCTACGTAATATATCTTAGGTATACGTACAATTCAAAACGACTCTAGCTCGTGATTTCTATATACGAGTATCATACGAACTCAGTTAGGCATTAGGAGCCGAAGAAGGTACTATTATAAAGGTTTTACGATCCTTATACGACATTCTAGAAGCAGGCAATCACTAGTTTAATATATATTACAAACATTATATTAAGGAGCTTAATATAGCACAATCCACGTACGATACGTGCCTATTATATACCAACTCAGATACGACTGTATTCGGCATTATAGGCCTCCAAACCGATGATACCTTATTCCTAGTAGATAACAAATTCGCTACTATAGAACAAGAACAACTTACTAAGGTAGAATTCCCTATAAAACCTTATAAGTAGCTTATACCTAAACATTCAATCAAGTTCAACGGAGGTATGATCGAACTATAAGGTGAAACTATATATCTAAGCCAAGAACGCTAGTATACCAAATTGTTACCTATTGAAGAAAGGATAGTTCCAAATAGTATATCTATAGCCGATATAAGAGGTATGCTTATACCAAAGTAACAATATATTACTCAAAGAGCTAGAGGTGCCTATATCGCCTCCGTATGTCAACCAGAGGCATCATACGATCTATTAGTTGCTGCTTAAGTAATCAATCCTACGAAGGATGATAACATACAACTAAACAAGCGTATTAAGTAGTAGATCGATAATAAGTCTAGAGGTCTCAAATTCGTCAAATTGGATATTAAGACTCTCAAATTGATTATATTCGTAGATAGATCTTTTGCAAATAATAAGGATCTATCGAGTCAAATTGGATATATCTATATACTAGCTGATGGCTCTAATAAGGCCAATATTATACATTAGAGTTCTACTAAGTGTAAGAGAGTTACAAGGAGCGTATTAGCCTCTGAACTATACGCTATAATATATGGATTCGATATAGGAATAGTACTAAAAACAACCGTAGAATAATAGCTTAATATCCACCTTCCACTGGTTATTTGTACTGATTCTAGGTCAGTATTCGAATGCCTTGTTAAGCTAGGAACAACATAGGAAAAACGCCTTATGATCGATATTATATACCTTCGACAGTTATACGAAAGACGTGAAATTATAGAGATAAAGTGGATAGAAGGTGCTACTAATCTAGCTAATACTATGACTAAAAGTAATGCCTCGCTAGCATTAAAACAACTTATAGATACGAATAGGATCAACCTATAGGAGGTAGAATGGGTAGAACGTTGAAATAGGAGCTCTAAGAGCATCTGGATTCTCTCTGTAAAAAGAAAGAGTTGCTAGTGTCGGATTGTAATGATATATACTTAGCATATGACCCAATCACGTGGTAGCATTTATTAATAGGATATAACCCTATTTACGATAGACATATATAGAGAATCAACAACCACCTATAACACACTGTATACCCTGTAATTAAAGCCTACGATGCTATTACGAGGTCTACCCGTTGTAAACGCATACCAACACTATTACATCCCTTGAAGAATAGTAGAACATATTATATTAATACTCTGCAAATTGATTTGCTTATTACAATAATCTTAATTTTTATTGATCTTATTATGATTATAGTATGGTGGAAATGCTATAGTATATATCTCTTATTATATAAGCTTATTCTTTATCTAGGAGACCTAACGACAGGGATCCGATATGAGGGCTACGTAGAGGAGATATCTAACCTCCGAAATCCATCGGGGTCTGCCGATCTATACATTCGAGTGATACCAGGATGCATGCCAATTCGGCCTTTCCCGATAGACCATATTGTCGAGTATCTAGTTATCTTATGGTGTTAACACAAGTACTACAGTATGAGCAGTTGTACACTGGAATATCTCTTATCTTATCTTATATTTACAGTACTGTACGAGTGATATCAAAGATGCAGCAAGCAGCCGCGGTGTGCCACATTGTGCCACGGGCACCCGCCGGTTACCATCAACCAAACCTTCAGTAAATGTGTTTTGGTACTATAGCCATGTCCGATAAACCCCACCCTGCTCATAGCAAGTATCTAGTTATCTCATTATCTTATCCTGACATTCCTGACCACAACTGCATCTTAGAGTCCCAAAATGGGCCACAATATCTATGAAGTGTGATCAAGTCAGAAGCGAAAGGTTATGATTTGGACGCTAATTCGGAATTTCCCGACAGACCACATATATACCATTATCGAGTGTCCAGCTATCTTATCAATGTTGTTAGAATATATCTGATGGTCACGGTAGGCTAGATGATTCGACTCCTTATAAAAGACAATGAAACATATAAGTACACGGCCTGACGAGAGCTATGACTTTTTTCGTCATAGACTACTTGTGGCATATATTGTCTTCATAACCAACACCTCGCACAACACTCGCATTCCTAAGCTATCACAATGGAGTCTGAACCAACCATGGAAACCAAAAAATCCTTGGTAATCGACACCGACACCAAGGCTACCGACATTTTTCCCGAGGAAGTAAGCACAACGATATACATTGAGCCTGAGAAGTTAACGGCCGCCCTAAGAAAATTTGACATTTACTTCGTGCCAGTTACTCTTATCTTCCAAGTCTTGTCCGCTCTAGACAACAACAACGTAAGTAGAGCCGCTTACATTTGCGAGTCATCTTAACAGTCGATCAGATTGGAAATGCCGTTGTCTTTGGTTTCGACACAGACCTTGGCCTCGTAGGCAATGATTTTAACAATATCAACACGATTGCAAACGTTATGAACGTCATCTTCGAAATTCCTTGGGTCCTAGCTGTTCAGCGCTTTGGAGCGAGAAAGACAATTGGCGTTGCGTTTATCCTCTGGAGTTTGTGTACACTTGGAACTGCCTTCATCAATACTTATGCCCAGGCTATCGTCATTCGGATGTTCTTGGCCATTATGGAAGCTGGTCTTGCCCAGGGCTTCGCCTATGTCTACTGTGACATCTACCCCCGAGCACTAGTTGGAAAGCGTATAATGACAGAGAATCTTGCACAATGTATATCTGGTTCCTTCGGTGGGCTGTTTGCATACGCTGTTCAGACTATGGGAACACGACGTGGGCTCGCAGCCTGGAGATGGCTGTTTATTGTCGAGTTTTGCATCACAACAGTAATCGGTGGTATTGGCTTGTTCTTCCTCCCAGGCGAGCCTGAAAAGGCATGGTATCTAAATGCAGAAGAGAAGGACATAATGCGACTTAAAAAACAGCGAGATCTGGAATATAAAGGAGATTCCCACTTCGAATTCAAGTGGGTAAATGCTACACTCACCGATCCCTTTGTCTGGCTCCTTGGTACCGCATTCTTTACTTCTTCTGTCGCAATCAACGGCTTCCGTGTCTTCTTACCTACTATCATTAACGGCCTTGGGTAAGTACCTACAAGATTATCAAATACTCTTGCTAAATAGCTTTAGATTTGCTTCCCTTCAAGTCAATTATATGACTATCCCAGTTTATATCCTTGGCGGCATATCTCTCGTCATCCAAGTCTACTTTTCCGATAAAACCAAACAGCGGGGCTTATTCATTATTGGATGCTGTGTTCCTGTTATAGCTGGCTACGTTATCTGTATAGGGACAGCCAATGCTCACGCTGGCTATGCTGCAATGTTCATCCTCGGCGTCGGTAAGTTACATCTACATTATGCTACTAAAGTATATTTTCATCTGACACTTAACTAGGGATCTATGTTCCATCTACGCTAGCCGTAACCTGGATAGCCACCAACCTAGCACCAGATTCTAAACGAGCATTTGGGATGCCCTTTGCCTACTCGCTCGGAAACCTATCTGGACTAGTATCATCGCAACTCTACCCTAGCCAACAAGGGCCCCGCTACGTAAAGGGAAATGCTATTTCCGCTGGCTTAACAGCTGTCTCTGGGTTTATTTATGGCGCCTGTTATCTTTTACTTAGATGCAGAAATGCAAAGAAGGAAAAGCTTATTGCTGAAGGAGCTACTACGAATGGGCTGGACGGAGATATGAGTCTTGATTTTATGTACCATCTTTGAGCGGCATTTTATTATGATTGCTAGCAACATGTCGACAGGGCTCAACACCACCGAATCATCAAGTATGAAGCTGGTCATAATCAGAGATACCACCAATAGCGCGGAGTTAATGGCCTTGGCAAGGCGTCTATGTATATATATATATATATATATATATATTAAATTTGGTTTATCTTTGTTTTGCTCTGATTTTGCAACTGTTTTAAGGTTATAAAGAAATGTAGGAGATATTCAGGTATGTATAGATCTTATAGCGCTCAAGGTCAAAGTACCTATCATAATTTCGGCACGTAGGGTTTTATTTATACAGACGTTAATGCACTACAGGCATACCTTAACAGTCTGTCTACAAAAATAGAATGAAATCTATGAAAGGAACTAGTATAGCTTATAAGCTCTTACCTTGCTCTTATACTAAAGAAGCCTTGACCTCTCGGTTTAGTAGTGTACCGAAATAGCCTAAGGCACAAGGACGTAATAGCGAGAGGGCGGATCGAACCTGAAGGAATATATTCTTCTTACCGAGAGGCTCGTATAGGTTGGGCTACGCTCCGTGCGCGCCCGACATCACTGGGCGATACCGAAAAAGCCTACGCTATCGTCTAAGATACAGGGACATAGCAATGAGGATATTACTATCTAGTAACGGACTTTGCTATTCTTGTCCTACCATTTTCCTCTTTACAAAGGATCTGTATTCCTTATTTTATAAGATATATCCCCTAATTTCCAGACTATGCTCTCTCATTTTTAAAATGTCCTCCTTGTTAGAGTCTGTTATTTTCAGGGCACACCTTTTAATTTGTAATGTATACTCTCTAGTTTTCAGAGTATACTCCCCAATGTTCAATCTAAAGATGGAGGTATCCCTTTCTATCGTGTATTTCTTATCTAGTTCGGCCATTTATGGATACAAAAACAGCTCGTGCCGCTTGATTTCTCACTTCCTAGTCTTGAGTGGGGGCGGACGCGCTACCACTTTGTCATTCTGATGTACGCAAGGACCTAATTTACCGTGATAGGTAACTGGTCATAACCATCCATATGTCAAAGGCGGATCAGCATGTTTCCCTGTTCGATGGCATGAATTGCGGCATAGCTAGACCAATAAGCAGTCAAAATCCATAACACGTTACACCCTAATGTGAAATTGCAGAGGAACAGTGGCTTGGTAAGCCGGTAAACCAATGAATCGAAGTTCAACCAGGCAGGAAATCCCACGCTGGTTGTTGCTGCTGACCCGAGCTTGTCGATAAACCCGTCTCGTCCCACTGTCCAGCCTCCTGCACCCAAGAATCAATATCAAAGCTTCCATCTATCATGTTTTGGATATCTGTTTGGTACAAGTTCTGTGCAAACATATCATCTGAACTCACAGAATAGGGATGCGAGCCACTACTCTGGAATGGAGTTGATGGGTTTTGAATTATGTGTCCTTCATCGGCCAAACCGACACTAGGGTATCTGTTTACAGACGCCATCGATGGCTCTGAGGCCGATATTCCTGATTTCTGGATGCTACCAACCTTTTCCTGTGCGCCAAATGATGCCGAATTCATTTTCTGATAACATAGACTCAACAATCGCTCTCCTGATTTTACTAATTTACTTCTCTCCCTTGAAAGTCCGAGTCGGGCAATAGTAGAAAGAAGAGCTTGATCGATCTGTGCTAAAAGGTCCGCATCCGCAGGTGGGAATTCAGCTGTTATAATAGATAAGAAAATCCCTGCATCTAAGGTATAGGAAGTGATGGTATAGATATTAAAACACGTGAAACCTATTAAGTTGAAAAAACCCTCGTAAGTCTTGAGTAGGCTCAACGCCGCTTGTACGGCCACTTCATGACTTGTCGTATGAGTTCCTGCGTGTGGTCGATGTGGAGCCACAAGCAAGGAGTTTGATGCCATCTGTATCTGTTCTCGCTGCATCTTAAGACTTGGATTTTTCACATCCCACGATAGATCCGTGTTCTCGGGTCTGAAAACCGGTGGGAGATTAGCCAAGAGAGAGAGTACTTCGTTATGGACGACGGCCACTTGATTATATTTCCTCGCATGCCTTTGATTAATACCACAAGACATGATCTTGTGGACTTTATAAGATAGTGTGTATAGAAACAGTTGTGGTGTATAAGAGGAAGGTGGACTATTCTCATCTAAAACTCCGGGGACTCTATTTGATGGGTCTGCAGGAAAGCCATAGTCTATTGGTGTTTTGACGGTACAGTCAGCTGCATTTATTGTCCGCGGCCGACCGAAGGCAGATGCCATGTAACTGTTGGCATTAGGGCCCGCCTCTACGCGTTATAAAAGGTCAAGTAGACAAAGTATCTCACCTATCACACGAGAAAATTTTAACCCATAGTCGCCACTTATATTCATCATACCATAAATGAGTGAGCATTTCCCCAGCAGTAGATCCAGTAATATGATGTAATTGAAAATGGCGGTGCAATCCCATGTCTTGGGCCATCCTATTGTCACGTTACTATACACCTCTCAAGTAAGAACCTGTAAGTATTATACTGACCTGATAGCACCACCCAATAAATACCATGCCTCATTTCCCCGGCTATAGTTCTTAAGCCACAATGCCCTCATCAGATCGTGCTGCACCGCCGTTACAGTCGGATTATGCCGGTCCAAAAGAGTCATCAACTCCATACCTTTGTCGCTACAAGTCTGAGAGATGCGATTGCAGTCTTGCACATCGTTGATTTCCAAGCATCTATGGTTGAGCATCTCGGGGGTGAGGAATTGCAATGCCATAGCAAGGACTTGAAAGAGCAGGGCTGGAAAACAGCGAAGATCTTGTGAAATTTGCGTTGGGTTCCCATCATCAGTCACAGCGTCGTGTTGTGCTCTCCAGGAGGCATATAATTTGTCAAAATAATACCGCTCTAATGTTCCAATATACCAGTTCACCTTAGTAAAGTATAAATCTACAAGCTCGCGGGCAAGTATATCAGGAGGGAGGCATGCTACTAGGTCATGAAACAGAGTGTTCATCTGTAAAGGTAAACAGCCTGATCGTGGGTCGGTGCTTGCTAGTGCTGTACCATCGTACGGAGTTGTCTGTCCTTCCATTAGCGGCCAGCCATTTTGCCGGCTCAAGAGCTTACTAGCAACAAACCGGTAATCGTGTTGCTATCAGGTAGAGACAAAAAACTTGATTGGTCGAAAAGGTTCAAGATATCGGAGCGCTCGCTAAGGGGTAGATTGTCATTGAAAGTGCGAGGTAGCTTTTCTGATATTGTCGGCTTCTGGGTTGTCGGTGTTGGCTCTGATCTATGAGCATGGTCAACCTCAGTATTCGAGAGGACGCCTTGGGACATTTAGGGAGATGAACATATCTTATCACAGAGGAAGAAGAGTAAGCCAATGTCTACCATGGAGATAGCAGAATGGCATGAGATAAGGATTAAACAACATGAGTTCACGTGCCTTTTCAGATCTTGATATGAGCATTTCCCCGGCACACCTCTCGTTGAGCAACCGTCACATGGCCGAGCACGATTGTACTGGAGAAAAATATTAGAAGTGGCTGTAGTAAAGTGCTTCAGGGATGCGTGAGGAGAATCCTGTATAGCGCATTATGTACCATACCTTTTGTTTCCTGCGATGACATTCCAGGCATGCTGTGATCGGCCGCTTGTGGGCAGTATACGATCGCATTTTCATGGTGTGGAGGAGATAAGTACGCGCTGGTCCGATTCAATGATGATATGGCTGGTATGGGGACAGCTATATGGTTCTTTGTGCTATGTGTTAGTTAGCATCATGAGATGAAAGTATTGAGATCACGAAGGCGGTGTTCCGTAACACTCGTCAAACCGGCATTCTGCCCTTCACACTTTACAGAGTGTTTTGGCTAATGTCTTCTTGGAAGGTCACCATCATGGGCGAATCGCTGGTTCTCTTTCGGTTTTTAGTCACACCATTTTGGAGGGTGGCAACAACAGCTATAACGGGCAGCCACTCTTCGAGGTGCTATTATGGATTCGGGAGCCTTGCTATCAGCAGATGACATTACCAGCCCCCAAACCCAGGCCAGTTATGATCAGCTTGTTTTGGACGCAGGCTGTACTAACTCGACGAACACTTTGGATTGTCTCAGAACTACACCATACGAGACTCTCCTAAAGACCATTCAAGGAATGCCTAATTTCCTCTCATATATTGGAATTGCCCTCCCATTCCTTCCCCGAGCAGACCCCCGAGATAGTTTTTACCCGGTCGCCGCTGAAGATGCTCTTACGGCTGGCAACTACGCTCGAGTTCCGATCATTGTCGGCGATCAAGAAGACGAGGGAACGATCCTGTCCATGGCTCAAACAAATATTACCACTACCCAACTTTTTGTCGATTATCTCCGTATCCTTTATCCAAATTCCTCTCAAGAAATTCGTCAAGATTTGGTTGACGGCTACTCCGAAGACCCAGCTGCAGGTTCTCCATTTGGTACAGGAGTCTTGAATGAGCTATATCCTCAATTCAAGAGAAATGCGGCAGTGATTGGAGATACTGTTTTCACCTTGCAACGTCGAAGCTATCTTTCAGAAATAGCGGCAAACATCACGGTTTGGAGTTTTCTAGATTCGCACCGATTTGGCGAAATGTTTGGAACATATCACAGTAGTGACACAGAGGCTATATTCAACACCCTAGCTCAAATTGTGCCGCCCAATTTTGGTCCCATCCCAGCTGATACCTTTCGCTCTTACTACATATCATTCGTCAACTATCTCCATCCTAATGCTATTAACATTTCGACCCCGTTAATATACTGGCCACGCTATACTCTTTACGACCCAACGTTACTAAATATTCGTAACGATAGTAACATTCTTATTCAAGATACCTTTCGTACAGCTAATAGCGAGTATCTCCGTCAACATATATCCGATTTACGGTTGTAGCTTTTAGTCTAGGTTTCAATTTTGAAGTTGAACACTATCTACTTATACTAGAGAATAACGAGAGAACAAATGGAATTGTCTTAGGCTCAAGCGAGGTCATATAGCATTAGCGAGCAATACGAGAGAATCATATGTATATCTTTAGCCCCTTTGATTTAAGAAATTTCAGAGATTAGTTTGAACAACGCCTACTACCTACCAACTTATACCCTGCTTATCTATTTCTTGAACGTTACTCTACCTAACACCCAGCATTATAATCTCTCTAACCAAAGGTGTTACATCCCACCTTTGGAGGTAAGGTCAGGTTATTTGAGTAGTGTTTTAAGGACGTAAGCAGTAGGGTTAACCCCCAAATCTAAGCTTAAACATATTAAACTAGCCCTAAGATAATCGGCAAAATTAGCAGCACTATGCATATCAGAGTCTATTAGTAGTGGTATATCCCAATTTATCTATCTCTTTATCAGTACTTGTGTCTGTGTCTATATCTATGCTTATTCTTATGTTTGTCTCTGTTTAGTTTTCAGCTAAGTACTCAACCCATCCCATACGCTAGCATTAATGAGCGTTGCAGCTTGTTCACCACAATGAAAGTTGTCACTGTCAGCGAAAAATCCCAATCCAAAACAACGAGACTCGGCGGTGTAAATTCTTGTTGATATGACAACTCTTTCATTTACGAAGATTTCTAAGACGCTTGTATCGAAGAACGCCCGGATTCGAAGAGTTTCCTCCTCTAATTCGCCTTTGTCATTGACAAATGTAAATAGAGTATGAGGTGCTGTCTCCAAGTCATGGTTGATACCCTTGTGATTACAATGTGGCCGTTCGACTGTAAATGTTTCCGATAAAGATTCCCATGATAATGTAGTACGAGACATAAAATCTGAGCAGTAATATAACATTAGCTATTAGCATGATAGATGGTATAAGGGCCATAAAGGCATTAAAGCACTTACCAGCACTATGTCCAATGATAATACCAATACGTGTACAGCATGCTCCTACAAAAAACCTGCTATCGATTTCAAACTTGGACGTTTGAAGTGGAACGAAACTTTGAAATTCTGGTAAACTAGATTTGAATGGCTGTAGCACACCTGCCTTGATCTCGGTTTGTTGAGCCTTTACTCGCAGCCCTTCTAGCCTATCTTCTGGTTGGATCTTGAGGGTCTGGAGAGTATGTGTTCCTTGAGTGTCGGCCAAAACTTCAAAAGATGTGATTGACCGAAGATCAGAATGGCGGGCTCTTGTCACACGATACAAGGTCTCCAAATCCAATACTCTAGGCAGAGACATAAGACCACTCCATCCCTGACTATAACGAAGTTCATCAGGAAGATCTTCTTCTGTAACCCATCCCCAGACAATGTATCGCTGAGTCTTTGTATCATAAAAGGCATTTGCAGCATAGAGACACCCGTGATCAAAAATACCAGAAAAAGAAATCTCAGCTATAGGCTTCTGTGGTTGGTCTTTCTCACTGACAATATTTAATGAAGTCCACAGTTGCGATCGTTGAGTTCTTTTGCTTCGAGCAAGGGGTCTGAGATCACCAAGGGGTAAATCGCGTGATTCCAGGGAGCCTTCTGCCCCTGTAATCAAAATGTCTCGGTGATGTGCATGGGAGTCAAATAGGCTCACAAGACAAGCGACCTCCCAGTTAACTCCCAAATCACCGGACCAGCGTGACAGTTGTAGGTTGAGTCCCACATTTACGAGGTGCCCCACGTATTTCCAATCTCGTAGATCAGTTGGATTGACGGCGTAAACAAAGACAGTTGGAGTTTTACCGACTATTCCCCCGGAAAGAAACCCATAGAGCTCTGATGTGTCGTTCCGCAGAGACGGCCAACGACCAATATAGGGATCGCGAAATCCATAGACATCAATGTCAGGAGGAGGACCTGGAAGGATAGGGTTACAGGATTGTTTTTCCCACGTCTTGCCTTGATCGCGAGACACTGCTAGACTCAGCGACTCGCAGCCTGTGATGTAATTTTTGGTATAGTGGATGGGAAGATGCTTTACAGATGTGTATACATATGTGAGGGCTCCAGAGCTCCCGTCTAGATCTGTGGCCCGAAGGCAACCCGTAAATACACCTAGATGGTCATACTCTGTAGATGGGATCAAGATAGGTTCTGTTGATGTTGTCCAATTTATTAAATCTGGAGAAGTCGAATGACCCCATGACACATTGCCCCAATCATTCCCTTTGGGATTCCATTGAAATGCCAAATGGTACAGACCAGTCGAGGGGTCGTAGCCAGGCCCGCATGGGTCGTTAAGCCACCCAGAAGGTGCTAGAACGTGGAACGACGGGCGGCCATGCAGGACAGGTTGAGTCGCTTGTAGTTGACATGCCTTTATATGACTTTGAGTCTCTGGAAGATATCCGTTCTCATGGTTTTGAAAGGTCGTGTTCTCAGGTACTGGTAATATGGCGAGCAGAGACATGAGGAGAGTCAGCGATATCTGCAAAACTGAGGCAACTTGTAATGTAACCAGGGCAAGATTATATTACTGATGAAAGCCGAATGCCTACTGACGAAAAATATTTATACATAAACACAATCTTACTGAAATCGAAGATCCTTGCGAACACCAATCCTCATTATGACTCAGTATACGAAAGAGTAATGGTAAAAGGAGGAATTTCGGTAGTAGGTGCATGAAAACCAATCCTTCTATGAAAGTTTTTCCTTGGCGGCAGATTCAGTCTATATATTGATGAACCATAAATCCTTTTTATAGTTCCCCATGTATGTCTCGCTGATATCCTCGCTAAATTTATCGCTGAAATAGGTAAATGTGGGGAAGTTGCAGGACTACTCGCTTCAAACCTGGCAATTATGGGTTTCCCCATAAAACCACCAAATCTCCCCATGGAGAGAAAGAGGTACTAAGTCAACCGAGCAGCCCTTCAAATAGGATCCAGAGCCGCTCTTCGTCGAATTTGGTAGCTTATACACCTTATCTTTTTGTCTCTTTATTCCTTATTTCTACTCCCATCCTGTTTGTTGTTTAAAAGACATCTCGCAATGACGCACGGTTCCCCGGATTCCGTCGCCAACTATGGCAAGACTAGTGAGGTCCAGCATGTCGACACTGTACAATCACAACCGACCAAAACCGGCAAAGCCGTCAACTTCTATCTGCTCTTTGCCTGTGCGGCTTTTGGCTCTGCTAGTTTTATCTTTGGATTTGACGATAAGGTCATTTCGCCAATTGCAGCATTAACACCATTTGTGCGTCCATTGACCGTCGTTGTTTCGAATTCAGCTAACAGATGTCGCAGGTTGAAAAATATCAAGGACTTAACCCTGTCACTCAAACCTATGTCTTTACAGCTCGTAATCAGAACCTTATTTTCTCGGTTCCTCTTGTTGGCTCAATAGCTGGTGCTGTTTTTGCCTCACCCTTAAACAATTACCTTGGTCGCAAATGGAGCTTAATGGTCGCATATGTCCTCTCTATAGCTGGTGGAGTTCTTCAGGTCTTTGCTCCACATCTTGGCGCATTTGTTGCTGGCCGATTCATCAATTCTATTGGGGTTGGAATTGCAAATTGTACCGCCCCATTGTACCTTTCGGAAATCGTACCTGTCTCAATCAGAGGCGCCAGTGTGACATCCATCAACGTCCTGTCATCTCTATCTGGAGTCGTCGCTACCCTCATTGTATTTGGGACGGAAAAACTTGGCGGACACAAATCTTACCAAATCCCATTGGCAGTACAGTGTGCCTTGCCTTTACTTCTTATGGCCATGACTCTTCTTCTCCCTGAAAGTCCACTGTGGCTGGTTGGCAAGGGGCACATGGAACAAGCGCGAGCCAACCTAAGAAAAATACGAGGATTTAGCGATGCGGAAGTAGAAGATGAACTCCGAGTCATGATAATGTGCGAGGAGAATGAGCGCGATTTGAGCGCTGAGGTCAGATTCTGGGAGATTTTCAGTCGTCAAAACCTCAAACGAACATTGACGGCAGGGTCATTCTACTCTCTTAACCAAATTTCTGGTATAATTCTTTCAACCACCTACGCCACACTATTTCTGGCGCAGATCGGAGTTGGTAATGCTTTTGAGCTGACAGTTATTGCTGCATGCTGTTCTCTTGCTGGGACCATTGCTGCTCCATTGCTTATCGATCGTGCTGGCCGCCGCCCTCTCGCCCTCACTGGCATGGTTATCCTTTTCATCATCGATGTGGTAGCAGGAGCTCTCGCTTTCTTCCCAGATAATAGACAGGCTCTTCTTTCGATTGCCGCCCTGTCATTTATATTCAATTTCTTCTGGTCGTCGTCATTCTACTCCATCTCTAACCTCATGCCAGCAGAAATAGCTACCCCAAAGCTTCGCAACCACACTATGTCTTATACCGTAGCCTGTTGCCAGACCACTGCAGTTATAACTACTCTCGCAGTTCCACAGCTAACATCAGCAGATGCTGCAAATCTTGGCTCTAAGACATATTTGGTGTTCGCTGGCTGCATGGCTGGTGTCATTGTATTCTCTTTCTTCTTCATGCCTGAAACCAAAGGACGTACATTTGCTGAAATAGATGAAATGTACGATGCAAAGATCCCTATGTGGAAGTGGCGCAATTTTCAGACTTCAACAGACGCAAAAACAACTGTTGATCCTTTTTTTAAGGGCATAAGTGGATAGACAGAGTTAGGGTTAGGATTTCAAATATTGATCTTGTTGGTACATTACCTTTCGTTCTGAGTAATGGCCAAGGTTCCAAGTTCGAGCTCGGCTTTGTAAGTGCTGTTTGTAGGCTTCGCTGGACCTACTACTCTGGTTCGAACGGTAAAGGTACCGTACTGGCTACACGCTTAGGTTATCCTTCTTCTGTGAGAATAATCCAAGTGTATTGTAGCTTGCCTCCTCACAAGAGGAGGACTGTAATCCTTAAATACATCAGATATACCCCTCCTCGCGTAATCACACAGTGGATATACCCTCCATTGTATCGATGTTACCCTTCTAGGGGTTCTACTTAAAGGGTGTAGGTTCGTGGTGGGACAATTAGACAGAAATACAAAGGTTGGCTCGCTTAGCCTTAGTCCATGGAATAGGGGGCTTATTCCAAGATCTATTATATGAGATTTGCGGGGCCAAAGGTCGAGACTCCGCGAAGCATCCTTGCTAAGCTAGTCGTCGAACTACCCAAGGAGTACGAATCCGTATGGTTTATATAATTAATGTTTTATATGTTAATAATATCACAGACCGAATCCTCAACTTCACTATCAGTTTTTAGTATCTATTGCCTCTTCAATTTGAACACTATCCTCCACTTGAATTTTTTGCTGAGCGCGCTCGGTATCGATCCCGGTCTTAGTAGATCCAAACACTATACATACATGTTAATGACCAAGGTAAAGAATTATGGGCTATATGAAAGACTTACAAGCATCTTTCTCCTCAAGAGATTTACCCTTAGTTTCGGGAAGAAAAAACCAGACAAATACCGCCAATGCGTAGTTAAAAACACTGAACATGAGAAATAATCTCCATCCCAACTTTTTTACAGCATAAGGCGTGCTTCGAGAAAAGGCAAAGTTGAACAGCCATTGTGTAGCAATACCAATGGCCACACATAGTTCTCGGATGCGATTGGGAAATATCTCTGATGTGTAGATCCAAGGTACAGGCCCCCATGAGATGTTGTAACTCACTAAAGGCAACTTCTTAGCACATCCAATCCTGACTTATGTACAAGGGTAAACTTACTAGCTTCGAGATAAACCATGGCAACAGCAGCGGCACCGGATGGCGTGAAACCTTGCCCAAGTTTTGGGGGGTAGACCTTTGTAAGGATTGCAATGATTAGCATATATGAGCCCATGAGGAAAGCTCCACCAAACATCGATCAGCGACGACCAAGTCTTTCGGCTAGTACAAGAACGAAGAATCCGCACGCAACAACTTTTACAAGACCGAAAAAGCCGGATAGTAGGAGTGCGTTTTCACCCGCACCGATCGCCTTGAAGATCTGAGGAGTGAAGTACGCAAGGGACGTATTGCCAGTCGCCTGAACACCAATCTGAATGCAGATGACGAGGAGAACTCGATTCCTGTTGGCTGGGAGGAGGAGTTCCTTCCAACTCACGCCTTTTGTTGCTCGCTGCTCTTCTTCGATGCCTGCTCTGATCTCGGCGAATCTATTCCTCGTAAGCACACGCCCAGCTTGCATTGCTCTCAACTAAGTTGTGTTACTTACTCATCCTCAATTTCTTGCGTAAGTACACCACCTCGAACCCAGGTCAATGAAGCCATCGCTTTCTCATTATCGCCACGTGTAGCAAGCCATCTTGTACTCTCCTTAGTGAATATCATTCCTAGACCGAGGAGCACACCAGGAAAAAGCTGCAAGCCAATAGCTATTTGCCATTGGGCAGTAGATTGCTTCATGTGCTTGCTGACGCCATAATCAACCCAATAAGAGGTCATCACACCGCAGGTAAGGAGGAACTGGAATAAGCCTCCTAGCATTCCTCTCATGTGCTTGGGTGCCATCTCAGCCGAATACATGGGTATAATGACCGTTGCCATGTCGATGCCAGTGCCACTGATGACACGCGCAACGTAGAAGCAAGCAATCGAATGACTGTTGATTGTTTGCAGAACGGCGCTAGTGTTGAAAATCGCTGATGCGAGTACAAAGGACCATCGTCGACCAAAGCGCCGAGTGAAAGGGAAGGTGAAGCAAGCAAAAAAAGCTTTATGGGGTACCGTCAGCAGATATCTCAAACATACAGAATGGTTTCTTAAAACACACCACCAGCTTGCAGTAAACTCGTTGAATTGGCGCTCACGTTTGTTGCCCTAGCCGTTGTGTATCTGAAGTCTGCCTCAAACGACGCCAAAGTAAGAACACCTCCGACGACACCATTATCGTAGGCGAACAGAAATGAACCAATGCAGCAGAGTGAAGCGAGATACCAGGCTCTGACGGTGCCACGGGAGTTCGACATGATGATTGCTGGCAATATACGATGACTGTTGTGGAAAGAAGCGGAAGTTCTTTTGAGATCTCTTGAGAACCTCTGAAGTTTTGAAGAGAGAAGAATAGAGATTCGAGCAGCAGAGTGAGGACCCTGACTAAACCTTTAAAGAGCACTCACTTTCTAGGAAGGACTGCTGGACGAAAACAATGCGGGGCCCCACCACGCCCCCAGCTGGCGAGATCTCAGAGCATGGACGAGGCCATCCCCTGCAGGTTGTTCCTCAAAGCCCCCTCCCGCCATCAGAGCTTCTGTGACGGACTCGGACATCTCGGTAACGGGCGCGCATTGGGGTTGGACTGGCCTCTGCGGAGGAGATGCCGTTGATCTGGCCCTATCATCTTCCACATCGGATCGGGCGAGTCGGTTTTGCTGCTTCGAGGATGCCGACCGACATCCGATGCACCTGCGCGAGTCGGCCGCCTCCACTCTTCTACTTCTCTACTCTACACGCTACACTTTTCGTCGTTCCTAAGTCACAAAGCTGTTTGGAAACACCCATCGCATTCCCATTCCGCATATTCCGAGTTTAGGGTAAGGGGCACAACGCAGCGGGCTCGTGGGTCTGCGGGGCTCCCATTCAAGACGACGGTGCGTGAGTCTCGATGGAAGCTCCACCCGATCAAGCATCTTTCAGCGTGTATTTTTCCCGGGTTTCCCCTTTTGATTTCCTCTCTACTTCTGCTCAGTTTCTGCTCAAGTTCCTCTCGGTTCCCTGTCTATAAGAACCTGACCTACCTGACTAGATAATTCAGGACATTGGATTATCCAGGATATATGTCACGTGACTCTGGGACAAGAGGCACACAGAGTCTCAACGCCGGATCTGTGAAGAAGTCTCAGAGATTACAGATGACAAAAGCCTTGCTCTTCTCGAAGATATCTTGATGTTGCCAATCGCAACTATAGATACGATCCTCCAGACACAAGTAAGCGATGCTACAGAGCAGAGAAGCGGTACTATGGCAACAACTGAGTGAAAAAGAAATAAGGTTGGTGAGGGATCGCAAGTGCATCAGGGAGACTTCATTGCCAGTAACTACCAAGGTGCGGTGCAAGCTGGGTAGCGGAGCTACATTGTTGAAGACAGCGAATTCGAGAAGAATGTGGACTGTCATCAAGGCAACAGCTATGGGCAGAAGCGATGATTGTCCCAGCTGTAATGCCTCCCATACCGTATTTGTTACCTCCTTCCAATGAAGTTAAATGGACAACGCAAAGACAAACAAGTACCATCGCTTTCTATGGCTCAAGAAGTAGAGATGTTCAACTCCGATCTTTTATATCTTGGGTGTTGCCCACCTCCCCTAACGGAGTACTTGATAAATTTTTATGCTATTGGCAGCATTAGAACTATGCCCGGCATCCATGTATCAACAGCATCTGATCTATGGCCCCTGCTCCCTTAAACAGGCCCACACCTCAGGAGCCACAACCTGTCCAAAAGGTCCGCTTGAAATTTTCCGAAATGATTCCAAGACCTTTGCTCGAAACTCTGGTGGCGACGTCCAGTATGCAGCCAAGAGTCCGTCGCACCTAATCTCATGCGCAGTCTGTGGGAACAAGTTAAAGTTCAGCACAAAGTTGTCTTCGCTTTTGTTTTCCCTTTCTTTCCCAGCTGTCCTTGATTTATTTGTCAGCCAATGCAGACAGGAAACCGGGCTCCCATGAGTCAAAAAACCTACGATCCAAACAATTTCCCGCGGATTGACCGCAGGGATTTGATACGTTGACTCCAATCCAAGTGAAGGGTTTGCTGGGTAATGTATACCGCAGAATCCTTAAACGATCTTCCACTGTCTGATATATCTTCAGAATAATAGTCTGCAATGCGAGCTACTATGACCGCAAGTAGAGCATCTGATTTTTTGATTACGGAGAGATTCGGAGAGTATTGCACGGGCCTTTGACCATCAAGTGCAATGTAGCAAGACAGGAGTCCAAAAGAATACATATCACTGCAGCTCTCATAGGAAGGATGCTCTAGTGTTCCCAAGGAAACGAAGGGATCGGGATCCTCGAGACACTCTGGGGCGCACCATTCAACTGTTCCGCCGCGGGGTCGAGCATCTGGCATGCCGGCACGTTTTCCAGAATTGGTATATGTTGTCATTCCTACAAATCCAAAATCGGCAACCTTTGCAACCAGCCCATTGGGTGATCGGAGATCTGGAAAGAGGAGAATGTTTTCGGGCTTTAGATCGGCATGGACAATGTCGTGGTCGTGGAGCGCCGTTATGCCATCTGCAATGTCCGCAACTAGTTGTGCGCTTGTATGGAAGGGTAGTCTTGGAGGTCGATCGGGATTGCAACTCGTATCGAAGTAGTGTCTTAGGTCCGGATACTGGTCATGAGCAAGCTCGACAACAAGGCCGGGGTGAATGGTAGATACTGAAGACTGGTTTGTACTTTCGTCCCTTCTATCGAAACAGACCGCCAGTAGTTTTGGGATGTTTCTATGATCGCGCAGTGATTGTTTGGACATCAACTCTAGTTCGAAATTCAGATCGATCATGGCTCGACGATAAACGTATCCAACGTAGCTTCTGCGGATGTACTTGACTACAACTCCTTTCCCTTTCCAAGTTCCTCTGTGGACTTCCATTGTAGCACCATATTTGCCAGGGGCGTCCAATTCTTCATCAAAATCGAGTTGGATCTCACCGAGGGCTGCAATTGGAACTTTATTTCTCCCCACCACCCTGAGGAATCTAAGTTCTTGGTGGTCCAAATCTGGTTCGTCTCGAGCAAGACTACGGGTTGTCTTCTTCCCTGGCTCCATCCCGATCCCCGAGCCTAGTGGCGATGCTTTACTGCGGTACGATCGTGAGGCGAACATTGTGCTGTGATGATACTTGATCCTAAGTATAAGTCCAAAAAAGCGTACTGTCAACCCAGCCCCTGGCCTTGGGACAAGATTTTACTAACATGCGTTGGTGCCTGAGGCGGTTGAATATGCTGACACACGATGTTCCACAAGGCTTGCAGGCCGACCTCTATTGGAAGCAATATTTCTGCTGCAACATACCGCAACACTCTCCTTTCGGGGTCATATAAGGCGAGGAAACATCTATGATCATGTCAGACTCCCTGCTTAAGGAAGAACTCAACAAGTCTCTAGAAGGCCGCTTCAAGCGAGCGACGGATTACAATGCAGTAACAGTTCTCGTCATCTATTGGAAGACGTGTAAGGATAAAGGATACAGGGACGAAGCTCAACTGGTCGGAAATTTATTCAGTAATGATTTCGGGTATTCTGTGCAATACTATGAAATACCTGCAATTGACAGTGAGCTCGAAATGGATGCAAGAATCAACCAGTACTTGCTCGACAACCGTAAGATTGACACTTTACTCATTATACATTACGGAGGCCATGGCAACGCAGATGATGAGCATGGGCAGAATCAAGAGTCGGTTTGGTGTGCGTAAGTATTAACAACTGACCATTCTACATGAATCTACCGCTGAGGTGTGCCTTGTTTATAGTGATACAGATGATGACTCCCCATTTCTCAGATGGTCAAATATTCAGCCGAAGCTCGCTCAACACAACTCAGAAGTGCTTGTACTTCTAGACTGCTGTTTTGGCTCACAGGCTGCAAGAGACTCCCGATCGCGCCGCCGTAGTCCAATACCTGGAAACGTCGAGCTATTTGCAGCGTGTGGCTTGGGGGAGAAGACAGTTGGTCCAGGAGACTATTCATTTACCTCACTCTTAATTGCAGAGCTCAGAGGCCAACTTGAAGTTCAGAACTTTGCTGTGGTGGCAGTTGCTCACAAGAATATGGCATCCAAAGATACCCCACTCGCACAATCCGCAATATACTTCCCTTTCGAAAAGAGGAATGGCACAACACGTCTTGAACCTTTCAAACAGTCAGGTTCATCCCATATTGAGACCGCTGCAGAGGCATCGCTGGTTTTGCAGCTCTCGATTACTGATAATGATCGTCAGGCTTTCAACAAAGTAATCGAGTGGCTGAAACTGAATCCTCCGCGAACAGTATCGAAGGTAGTCGTCAAGAACATCATAACCACTGGAAGTGCAGTATACAAATATGCATCTAGTCAGGAGGATAGTTCTCGGTCTATTGCCAGCTTCAAGAAATTTCCAGAACCTGAAAGAAAGGATATTTCCTCCACCTGGGCTGCTTTAAGCACGACAATCGCAGCACTGGCGACTTCGCTGAAAAAATATCCGCAGTTATTTGCTTCTGCGGATTCCTTAGATAGGAGCAACATAGCTGGTGATTTTCTGCACCAGCTGGATCGACGTCTGAAACCCCTCGAGAGCGCTATTGAGCGGAATGTTATATCATTGCCAGAATTTGACAACAGAAAGGACCTCTTGAGTGCTATTGATGATAAGGTCATGGAGGACCTGGGATTTTCAGAAACCCTCAACTTACGGCTGGTAGCCCAGTTCGACGTCGAGACCCATGGAATCAGCGAATTGGAGGCAGATTTCGACACAGGCAACCTTCACGCCGATAGACCGTTTCTGAACTTTTCTATCCAAGATATTCATCCACTAGGACGGGTGCTGGTTGAGTGCAAGGGTGACGATGAATCCACCACGAACCAACGCACTGTGGCGGCCGCGAAAAATCGCATGGAGAAATTGGCGAAACTACTCAATTCATCCAAATCAGCCGACTTTCACACCCTGAATTGTCTTCGATATTTTGTTGACCCGAAACTCGGCCGTTCGGGCTTGATATTTGCGATTCCGCCAGGATCACGGCAACGTCAAATTTCTCTACGGGATGTCATCAGAAAGGCCGCAGGAAAGTACAAGCCAACTCTAGCACAACGCTTCCAGATCGCATACAAAATCGGGAAGGCAATTGCAAAATGGCATCTAGTAGGCTGGGTACATCAAGACATTGCCAGCCACGATATTATATTTTTTTACGACGAGACTCACGGCATTGATTACTCAAATCCGTACCTCTGCGGATTTGGATACTCTCGAGAAAGGGACGCCCCATCGACCTCTCGACTTGTCGATAACTTCGAACTTAACGTATATCGCCATCCCGACCGACAAGGCCTGCCGTCCAGGTTCCACCGCAAGGAACATGATATCTATGCTTATGGGGTGCTTCTTCTCGAGATTGGTTTATGGAAGCTTGTGGAGATGCTCTTTGATGATAAGGAGAAAAAAAACACTACTCCCTATGCGATGGGGAAAAAGATACAGACAACTTCGGAAGAGCTATTAGCCCATTCAATGGATAGACAGTACGAGCAAGCAGCGAGCACTTGCCTTAGCGGGAACTTTGGAGTTGAGCAAGATGATATTGCACAGTCCCGTCATGCAGCAGCATTTGAGATTCAAGTTTTGGAGAAAATAGCTTGCGGTGTGGTTATTCACGAGTAATTGATCCTCTCGTGATACATTTCGTTCTAGTTCACAAATAGATTCGTTTATGCTCAAGCTCGTCTGAGTTGTGACTCGTCCACTTCTTTCCCGTTGTCCACAGGCTCATTGTTGCCATCATCATCTCGGCACAAGGTGTAACGCCCAGTTGAGGGCGCACTGGCTATTAGATATGGACCTTCCCGTGGCTTTGATCCACCAGGGTCAAACCATACTTTTTCGCCGACACGGTATTTGCTCTATGGGTAGAATCAGCACCTTGCTTCTTGACAGGGACCTAATGCCATGCCGTTGATCCCTTTTTGATCTTGGCACGAGTGTTGTCATCGTTCGAATCGAGGATTTGTGTAGGACTCCCATCAGATGAGTCTCTGTACAATTGCCAGTCAGTCCTATTTACAGGTAAAACATGACCCATCATACACGTCTTTGCTCGTCATTTTGTCTTCGTCTCACAGGGTCTGATGCTAGAATGAATAAGTAGTGTTATGCGGTCGCTCGTATGAGGCTGTGAGGGAAAGCTGCCTAACGATCTGCGCGTGGTCGTTTAGATTTAAGTCCTATGTACTGATTAAGGTAAGCAAGGTAAGATAACTAACCCTCAGCCTTGGCGGGGAAGCGGAGGGTGGATGTGAGCATCAGCCGTGTTCTTGACTCGTTGACTTGCAGCTGTTGTCCTGCAGCCACAGCCCACCGCATCAACTCCCAAGGGGCGCAGCTTAGGCTCCGGGGGATCAGCTGTTAGATCTTTATCAATGGGGAAGGGTCAAGCAAGTTCTCAATAGGAGAGAACAGAAGACAAGTCTTCAGATGGCCCCCAAATTTCTTAACAGTAACTAGCCTCACAAACTTCTGAGAATGGCAGTTCGGCACTGACAGCTATTAGCAGCAGCAGCATCAACCCCCCCACGATCAAATCTTTTTACAAAATTCTACAAATGCTGGCTCTCGAGTAAGTCATTGCAGTCCCAAAAGCCAGCCAACATCTTGCCATGTGATGAACAAGATGTTGCCAAGAAACAAAGTACGTATCTTGAGCCCAGCATTTTGTGGGTAGGGAGGGGTAGCATCATTACTAAACCATAAACCAGTTGAGGACTACAGGCCCGGCTACCCTCGATATACGGCAATTATAGGAGCTCACACCCCTTTTCACATCTCGCGGCGCTTCGCGCAGCTTCGCTCACGTCTCGTCCTGCTCAAACAGGACGAAATATCATCCCTCGAAGCGAAATTGGAGGACATTGATGCCACCGAAACAAAAGTGATCTATTTGGGAAATCACCGTCGGGACAAAAATGCCGCCAGGAAGCAGATCTTGCAAGAGATTGACATCGCATTGAAGGACTACGGTACGTGTCAATCTCACCTTTTGCCGCTCCCCTCCTGGGAAATGATTGAAGATAGGGGCAGAATTGTGTGTTTTGACGCATCACAGATGAACTCGTAGAGCGCAACTACCGCATGCTGAATCATGAATCCGCACAGCCTTTAAACGTAGCTAGTCTGCGAAACTGGGTCCAGTCGACAGGTTGTCTGTCCAGAGATGAGACGGCATATCTAAGCGCCGAGGAAGACCTGCTGTGTATCGCGAAGCAAACGGATACTTTCCTCGTCCGTTTGGAACTCTTCCTTGAGAGCGCCCTGATTTCAAGTTGGAGTGGCTTTGGTCGAGTAAGTATCTCTCTGCTCCTACCAAGTTATCTTCCGCTAGTGACAATCTCGGGGCTGTTTGTTGACGAATTTATTGTTTAGTGCTTTCGTAGCACTGTTTCTCGTGACCCTAACGTTTACATTTTCTCTGGGTCATTCGTTCAGCGACTGGCACGTTCAATTGCAGCTTTTGGAGTGGTGATTCTACTCCTAATCCCGGTCATCATTATTAGTTCACTTGGAAGCACGCTCCTGAGATTAGTTCTGATTGTTCTATCGGCGGCTGTGGTCATAATACTGTTAGCTGTGTTGACGAAGGCAAGGACCGCAGAAATTTTCATAGCAGGAGCGACGTGAGATTATTCTTTCTTACCTACGATTGAGAAGTTAAATGTGCAATTAATGATATTTGCCGCAGGTACGCTACTGTTTTGGTCGTGTTTGTTGCTAGTACGGGTCAGACCATAGGTTAAAATGACATACATCTCGTAATGGATATCACAGTGAGGGTCTATCGCCCTTTCAAACCCCTATAAATACTTGACCATCTCCGCTACTCGACTCCGCTGCTCGAATTTCCCTCTTTGCAATTCTTTCCTACATGTCTCTAGAACTAACTTAATCTCGATTGCTCCGTCTCCCTATGATCTGCCATCGGCCTCGCCAATTATATAACAACTACCTACTTGACCTCTATCCCCACACTTCGTGTTATCTCTTTCCTTGCCTCAATGAAAAGGAAACTGCAGCAGATAAATGCGTTCCAGAGAGATCCACTGGACCACATGACCCGTGGTCAACTCGACAAGATCAAGAAACTTCATTGAGCTCCTCCGACAATTACTACATAAGAACTCTCTTCTTCCGCCACTTGTCTGTGACGAATTCTCCAAGTATCGAACGCATAGTCGAGACAGTCCATCGAAACTATGCAGCGCTCATAGCAGTGTTTTCCAGCGCAAAATTTTCGATGCATTTCTAATCTAAAGACCTTGTAATGGAGGATAGTTGCTGAAGTAAGTGGAATGATTCCAGGCGAGTGGAGAACGTTGGGATCTAAGGTTAGACACTTCTCCTGGGGATCTGATGTTGAAACCACTTGAATTTGGTCTCCACAAGAGCAAAATATCCGGCTCTTCACGAGCTGTAGCATGGTCATTCATGGAATGACTTGTTCTACAGTGACCCCGTTTATACGATATTTGTGGAGGGCTTCAGAGGCACTACGACCCCAAACGGGTTCGAGGGTACAAGCCATGTTGTCCAAGGATACGGGACTGTTGGATAGTGTGTTGAAAAATGTCTCCTGAATAGTAGTTCGAGGCTCAGCAAAAGCAGTAGAAGCCGACATCGTGCAGCCTATCTCATTGAATCCGACATTCATTACCAAGGCGTCGTACAAAATTATCTGCGTTAAATGCTCATCAGTTGCTCCTGGTTGCTCAAGGTATTGGTAACCGACTGAGATACCATTGCCAGAGTACATCAGAACAGATTCCTCAGTTCGTAGAAATCTCCAGCCTTCCCCAGCCCATAAGTGAGACTGAAGAAGCCTTAGTTCGGAAAGGTGGATGTTCGTTGAAAGAAGCCTCTCAATGCAAAGTACAACATCCCACATCTCGGAAATATCTCCAAGTTCGAGCCCACACACGGTAATAGCCTCAACGCCATCTCGAAAGGTGATGAAAGGCTCCACCAGCCTCAAGATGGCAGCACATAGCAGCACTGTAGATGCGGCTCGGTCCGGATCATTCGTTGTTTGAGTGAGGGTTCTTGCCGCAGGTGCTGGGTCAGAAGCATCAAGATGGAATTGCTGACCACCATGATTCTGCCAGGCTTACCGTGAAACAGAGGTGAACCAAAGCCTGAGCATCTTAGGAATCGATTGAGATCCCGCCTGCAAGTTATCGTTTAGCGAGGCTCGACTTTGAGCTTGATCAATATTCAGTTGAACTTCTCTCTTGGGGTTGATCGAAAGACTTCTGTGATAGTTCTCGGCTTCCAAGCCGACCAGGCTCCATGCTTGCTCGACCCAGCTATTTGTGATAAGGCCATAGTTGATGTAAGGTTTTGCTACCGCAAGCAATATAGAGTCTCTGTGACATACTAGGGGTGCCTGTGAGAATGGCAATCGAACGCCTACGATCCATGCAGCGGCGAAGTCAGTGGGAATCTCTTGTCGAGTAACAAGCTCGACCAGGCGCTTTGGATAAGGGGAGCTTCCAGGAGTTCCGACAACGCCAATGGAGAAACTACACTCGGGGAGGAGCCAGGCAAATTTTCACACTAGCATGGATGCTGTAGGATATTTGTTTCCATACTTGTTCGCCCTTTCTTTGTCCCGCTCCTCTGTCAACAACCGAGTCAGAAACCCTAGTTTCAAAATGCCTTCTCCAGCAAATGCGCTTAGGCTCTCCGTCTCAAGTGGAGTGGTCCACTTACTCTGACGCGCATGCTTGCCATAGCTTTATTGCAACGCACTACTCGGGCTTGATAGTCAAGTTGTAGTTTGCTACTCTCGATAACTGCCGGCACTGCCGTGGCAATGGAAGCCTCCAAGGCTGTTGTAGCCTGAACTTCAGATCGGTCTATCCGATCTTTATGCTTGAGAACTTGAAGTAACTGGGTCATAAGGTTATTGATCTCATGATCGAGAAATTTCACTTGATGTTATTAATTTTTATTAATTCAAATAATAATGCTAATACTGTGGTGGGGAAAGTCCCATCAGAGCACATAGAGTTGCAGGACGTGGAATAGAGGGTAGTTCAGTAGCAGCACTACATTTCGCAGTTATCGTCAAGTCTTGGATTGGTTAAAAAAGGTTGTAAAATTGTTGTTTTCTCATAGTACAGCCCAGCTGCATTTATATATGCAAGATCGCGCGACAGAATAGAGTTGAAATCAGGTGACAGCAAGTAACCCCGTCACAATACAAATTTCGCTCAGAAAAAAGCAGATAACGGGAATAAGTTATTTGATCCAGATTTTTTAGTGTTAAACCTTGAGAAAGCGAATCCAATTGAAAGTTATCGAAAATTATTTTGAGTTTGGAGGCGACGGTAATTAGACTTTATACACTCAACACGGTGAGCAACTCGTACCTTAAGTCGGAGTCTAGATGTAGAAGCTATTCCTTGATGCCCTCTGCATAATTACCCCTCTCCTCATCGTAATCATCCATCTCCCCATCATAATCACCGTTCACAAGTCTGTATCCGGAATCACGACATCCTCATTATGAATGTGCCAAAACTTGATCGACCTACGTCAGCAATTGTCTTTGCTTACCACGACGTTGGTATACGATGTCTTGCCGTGCTTTTAGCCCATGGTGTTGATATAAAGATGGTCATCACACATCAGGATGTCCCTTCGGAAAATATATGGTTCGGCAGCGTCGCAGAGTTTGCCAGACAAAATGGAATTTTGGTGAAGGCGCCCGACAATCCTCACGATGTCGAGACTTTACAGTGCGTTAGAGATATTGAGCCCGACTTCATTTTTTCTTTCTATTACCGCAAGATTCTCAAGTCAAGCATACTTGACGTCGCGAAACAAGGATGCTATAATATGCATGGATCCCTTCTACCGAAATATCGAGGCCGCGTGCCCGTAAACTGGGCGATTATTCATGGGGAATCCGAGACGGGTGCTACGCTGCATCAAATGGTTCCCAAAGTTGATGCTGGTGCGATTGTCGACCAGATGGCAGTTCCGATTTTGCTCAATGACACAGCTCAGGAAGTGTTCAACAAGGTTTTAGTTGCTGGAGAGATTATACTATGGCGCACTATTCCTAGTCTTGCCAATGGCAAGGCAGAGCACAAGGCAATGGACATGACAAAGGCCTCTTACTTTGGTGGACGCAACAGAGAGGATGGCCGCATAGATTGGTCCAAGCCAGCACATGAAATACACAACCTTGTGCGTGCTGTGACACACCCATATCCTGGTGCATTCACAGATACAAGACTGGGTCTTCTTACTTTCTGGCGCACAGTTCTACGTCCAGAGACTTCCTCAGGTCCACCCTTCATGTTTACAGAAAATGGAGATCTACTCGCAAGAGCTGGAGATGGAGGGGTCCTGCAGATTTTGAGTGCTGATCTTGATGGTCAATCGATCACTAGCGTACCAGAACCTCTTATTCTTGTGTAACGGACGCTTGTACGGATTTCCTGGTTCCATAACCTACTAATACCTACGCATGCGCAACAATAGTATTATAAAACATATTCTAGTATTCGGATAAAGTTTACTTTATTATAGATTCTTAATTATCCCCTTGATTATATTACTAAGATTTTGTCTCATATCTAGTTACTATCAATATATTATTAATAGAGAATATTTTGTAAAACTTTTCGATCAAATGACGTATTGCTGCATTTGAATAGGATATAAATGACATACGTACTATCTTCTCTGCTTTAGCTCTTCTGTAATTGGTGATGTATCAACCTGAGGATTATCAATCTTGGTACGATTTGTTACCTAACAAGTCTTGGAACCAACGCATATGTTACAAGTGCTGCAAGGTATGAGTTCGATCAAATAAATCGTAGTCCTTGCATGCCACTCGTATAGATAAGGAAGATGATAGGAAGTCTTCTATTTTTGCTTCTCTGTGCCGCTGTCTTGTGCAAACCATAATAATATAACAAGAAAATAAATTGGGCTGCAAATATGAACTAGAAGGTCAGATAGCCGCACGTACAGTGGTCGACAAATAAAAACACGGCAATCGAGAAGAACTAAGCCTTCCTCGAGAGAAAGATCCATCCTTGCGTTAACTACAGGGCGCTAACTTCTGTAAAGCATCCACAGGGAGCTTTACGTACATACATATATACATATACATATATTTCCACTACTCCTCTGCCGAAAATGACAAAAAGAGAAGACAATTTTCAAGTTTTATTTCTTTTGCACTCAAAAATGTCCCCATATACGGCTAAACTGAAGATTCTTGTTGCGGGAGTATGTGAATAAGGGTTTATACAGTCTCTAAGAGTTATCTTCTGATCTTATTGCAGGGGGCCGGGTTTATCGGTTCGAATTTAGTTGAATTCCTTCTCGATGGAGGACATCAAGTAATTCTGTTGGATTCATTTACCAATGGCCTAGAAAGTAACATCTCGCACCTGGCTGGGCGGCAAGGACTTGAAATATTACGGTGAGAAAACTTCCTATTTTGTTTGCGTCTAAACGTTTCGTAGGCATAATATACAAACTCCCTTGGATGGATCTCTCGTTGTGGACCAGATTTATCACCTGGCATGTCCCGCAAGTCCAAAGCAATATCAGGGAAATCCGATACAAACTTTGAGGACGTGTTTTATTGGCACAGAAAATTTGTTGAAACTCGCGCTTCGATGTAATGCCCGCCTCCTTTTCTCTAGCACATCTGGTATGTTTCAACATACATTGCTCTGATATTGATGTTGATGTTAACACAGTACTCTAGAAGTCTATGGTGACCCTCTTGTTTGTCCACAGAAGGAAACATACTTGGGTAATGTCAACCCATATGGACCGCGAGCGTGCTATGACGAAGGAAAACGAGTTGCAGAAGCTTTGTGTTACGGCTACCAAAAAATACACGGTTCTGAAATTCGTATTGCAAGGATTTTCAATGCATATGGTCCGGGGATGCCTGGGTCTGATGGGAGAGTGGTATCAAGTTTCATTGCTGCTGCAATGGAGGAGAACGGAACAATCGCTGTCACAGGGGATGGCTCTGCTGTTCGGTGTTTTCAATACATCTCTGATTGTGTTACGGGACTTACCAAACTTATGTCAAGCGACTATTCTAAACCAATGAATATTGGAAGCGACCTTCCCTGTCGAATCGGTGATTTAGCCAACCTGGTTGCGGACCTTGTAGCGAGTACTAGAAGCTCAAGCCCTCGACCCACCGTTACATACCATCCTAAGCCTGTCGATGATCCGGTCATGCGGCAACCAGATATCTCTCTTGCAAAGAATGTCTTGCAGTGGACACCGATTACAAGCCTCGAAGAGGGTCTGAGGCGAACTATATCTTGGTTCTATTCCACATCACAGCGAAATACTCATTGCAAGCAGGAACAATCAAAGAACAAAACCGATAATGCTCATCTGCCGGAAGATACACTGGTACTATTCAATGAAGTATACGTCATAGGGACCGAGACAAGTAACATTAGAGCAGCAATGAGCGAGAGTCACCTGTCGGGGAGGGGAAGCTATTCCAAAAGATGCCAGGAAACATTGCAGCAGCAGATCGGCTCATTGTCGGTGATATTAACTTCATCGGGGACTTCTGCACTCGAGGTCGCGGCACTGACACTAGATATCAAGCATGGAGATGAGATCATCCTACCTAGCTATACATTTGTTTCAACGGCAAATGCATTTGCCCTCAGAGGAGCAAAGCTCATTTTCGTGGATATCAGGCCAGACACCATGAACATCGACGAGAGAAAAATTGAGGCTGCAATCACGACCCAAACGAAAGCTATCGTACCTGTCCATTATGCTGGAGTCTCTTGTGAGATGGACACGATCATGTGCATCGCAGCTAAGCATGGGATAATCGTGGTCGAAGATGCAGCTCAGGGTATTCTTTCAAAGTATAGGGGCCGCCCACTCGGCAGTATTGGTCATATTGGGTGCATGAGCTTTCATGAATCGAAAAACATAACGTCAGGTGGCCAAGGTGGAGCTGTCTTTATAAACGACAAGAAACTAGTTGAGAGAGCAGAGCTTGTTTCGGAGAAAGGCACAGATCGTATACAGCTCCTTCAGGGGAAACAGGCCTCATACCAGTGGCAATGTGTCGGATCTGGCTCTAGCTTGAGCGAGATCCAGGCGGCTTATCTCTGGAGCCAGCTAGAAGCCTTAGAGATGATCACTACCAAAAGGCTATCCTTGTGGAATCGATATAACAAGCTTTTACAACAAACGAGCAATCAGGGACATATTGTTCTTCCAATGGTTCCGAATGGGGTTCAACACAACGCGCATATTTATTTTGTCCGGGTGCGCACCGCAGCGGAACGAGAAACTGCAATAGCATTCATGAAACGCCGCGGTATTATTACTTCGTCTCATTACACTCCACTACATGAATCTGCCCCAGGTAAGGTATCGGGATATTTTGTTGGCCGAGATGATTTTACAACACAAGAGAGCACAAGGTTGATCCGGCTCCCATTGTTCTATGCATTGACTGAGGAGGCTCAGAATAGCGTTGTGGCTGCGTTGAAGGATTTTTTTGAGACCAGACATATGACAAGACTGTAAGGTTTGGGAATATAGTCGCAATAAGAAATACAGTCGAGTAGTTAAACTGACGAGTGTAGTCGAACTTTACTATATTATACTATAAAAGCATCTTATGTTATTGTTGGATGATCTATATACCTCTTATTTCAACTGTAATATTGAGGTCAAAATGGTAAGGTAAAAATATAGATGATTCTTCTAAGTGAGTGTGATAGAGGTCTTATAATGTCATAGGGCCAAGCGAGGTCATATGGCATTAGCGAGCCATGGGGGGAACTATATATATATATATTCAGCCTCCTTGATTTAAGGATCTTTAGAGATTAATTTGAATAACAACTACTACCTACCTACGCATACTCTAACGTTAGCATCCCCTAGTTGTTTGTCAACCAAGAAATTTTTATATACAAAAATTCTATAGGTACGATTCGTCTTAGGGTTAGAGTATATTACAATTTTTTGATACCTTCTCTTGCTAATAGAGTCACTAATATCTTTATAATTTAGATTCTAAAATATAAAGTTTATAATTTTACTAATTTTACTAAATCTTTTATAACTAATTGTTGGAATATCGATATATCTACCACCTGCACGCGAGGTAACATCGTTATACCTCATGTAGGTATATAGATCAACCAACAGTTACAAAGACAGTGGATATACATGGCTACTGATGAAAGAAATCTCATTCTCACGTAATCATATTAATGTGGGGCTGGGGTTATAGTCGGTACATTGGAGGTCCTTAATCCTCCAATATGTAACGTCGCCGATTTTGATCTGAGTAACATTGCCGTAGAATAATCGATCTGGACTTAGCGCGGTGCTGTAGTATCTAATTTAACTCTATTTGGTGGGCCTGTGAGGAAATTGTGGGCTACAACTCCTTTAAGTGGTCAAGTAATTTGATTGGGGGCCATGATTGGGGGCCATGCACGGACATAAATAGCCCTTTGTAACGTCAAGGTCCAGTAGGCCAAACTATAACGCCAAAACCCTAACCTTGCTGTATTTGAAAGACAGCATTTTGAAAATGGAAGAACTTGATTTGCTGCTAATCCTTGCTTGCATTAGCGAAGGTCTCAGACATATTGGCAGAGTATACATTCCGTAGAGTGTCCCTTCGAGTGACATTTCGCTACGCCCTTTAGCTCGAAAACAATAGTATTTAACGGTATTGGAATACATACAATTGCGCTAATCTCTTGGTTTCTTTTGTAGATATAGAGCAGCCAGCTAAAAATATCCTTTATCCTTTTCAATTATTTCAAGTTCCAGATAGTATGTTTACAAGGGAAAGTCGAGAGGCCGTAAAACACTTGTCTCGTGCGTATATACCACTTGAGGGGTTAAAATAGTTTTGCAAGAGCCGAGTGGACCCTGGCAAGGTGCAGTTAATTCTAATTTGTCTAAAACCTCCGTCGGAGATCCATAGTCCACTATATTTAGTATGTTTCAATGGTCTGAAGGGAAGATTGCTAGCGATCAAATTTCAATAAGCTTTTACTCTGACAGCTCTTGGCCGAAGCGGACGGCCTATACTCGGAAAGGTTGGTCTTTGAACAGATCATCAATTCTGCTTTCCTTTATTTGTTGGACTCTTCTAGTTCATCCTCGCTGCAGTTTCTTCCCTCTCCAACCAACCAACCCAACCCAAACGGTTGATAACTACATAACTACACAACTTACTTCTTGGCTCAGAACCATATAATTCTACTGCGAAGTCCTTTTCCCTACCTAAACTTTGATGGACGAAGGAAATCTACTTGTTTAGACTTTTATTAGCAGTGGATCATTATCATACGTCTTTTGGAGGAACCGAAACTCTGAAAAGAAAATACTACTTGTTGTTTAGGTTTTCTTTGAACAGAAACTCTAGAGATAAAACAAAGACAGCGACACCGTCTGTTATAGAGAATGGCCAGAAATATCCCGGATTATTGTCTGGACCCAAATGCTGTTCTGAAAGACGATATCTCGAGTTGGCGATACGGAAAGGCACCTGATTATACAAACACTAGAGACGTTTATAACAAGAGTATTTTTCACCCAATATCTAACTTGAAGTTTCTGGAGGGCTAGAATTGGCCTTTTCTGATTCTGTTAAACAAACTAGCTAACGTTTTCTTAATTTTAATGCATAGCAAAATCACAGAGTCATGAACCCGGGAGTCTTGAGCATATCGTTGAAAATCTGGTGAAGAACTGGGAAGTAGAAGCTAGTTTTAAGCAAGACATCAATGATTGGAGGACAATTGATAAAGATGTTTATACTTTTGCTATTAATGGGGGCAAACCTTCGTGTAAGTGCTTTGTTTTCTATTTTCTTTGGATGATGATTTATCAATATTATGTTGTAAAACGAGATTTAGTAAGTTGAACTTCAAAACAGAAGTTAGTCTAAAACCTAACTGCTATTGCTGAAAGTGCAGCGAGTGGCTAGTAACATGAGTAAAATTGTCAAAATTTTGACATGAAAACACATACTCTTCTTTGGCTCCGTAGGTGATAACTCTTCGCGCTAACATAAATTAATAATAGCCGCTGAGCATATGCTCAGGGTAGGGACCTACAACGCTGTCATCACTCCCAATGAATACTATAGCCCAGAACATTCGGATTTCCATTCGTCACACAAGACTTTCAAACGCATGATGCCAACCTTCGCCTGGGAAGTGCTAGAGGTATTCGGTAGTCCACCAAATCTGACCTTTAAATGGAGGCACTGGGGAGTTATGAAGAATGACTATGTCGGATTTAATAAGTAAGGTTAATTCCTGCGATTATTTTGAAACAGCTTTCCCTGATTGTTTTATACGAGATGTTGTGATAAGTAACTGATACAAAGCGACAGAGACGGTGAAAAAGTAACGGTTAAAGCCCATGGTGGGAAAATCGACTTCCAAGGCTTAACTGTGGCAAAACTTGACAAAGATCTACGAATCCAATCTCTCGATACATTTTTTGACCCTCTGGAGTTATTTGCACAAATTGGGAGACACGGAATCAGTGAAAAGGTCACTGTTGGTCGACTCGGAAAATACAAACTGTTGCCTGGGGAGACTCATGAGGATTACCATGGCATGGATGATCATATACAGAAATTTCCAGAAAACAACCCCCTCTCTGAGAATTCAGAGATACTATCCCGGCCGCAGGAGCAGAGTGAGGAATATCAAAGCAATCATCAGCCCACCCGACCAATTTCGCCAGCTATAAGCGATCGGTCCGCACAAACGCTCGAGTCGATTTCATTTGAAGAAATGAGTAAGCTTACGCCAGCCGATTGTCCATTTTTGATGAAGTGGAGAACTATGAGTTTAGAAGAATCATCCAGAACAACTTCAGTGCATGGCGAGGATTGGGAAGAGCACACTAAGGAAGCAAGTGGAAATCCTTGGGGTCAGCTTGAGGCGGCAGTAGCAGTTTGCGAAACAATTGTAGAAGGGGATGAGTAGAGAGCTGGTTCTAATTTTGGGTGGCTAGAGCATACAAGAGAGGGAGATGATCACCAGAAGATCTTACAATCTAAATGAAGATGACTACTACATTGAAGGCTGTAAAATCCTGAACTGAAGCTGAAATTGAAAGGGATGAGAAATGCCGCAAGAGGACTGAAGAAATATTGTTCCGCTTTCCAAACCTGATGGCAGATAAAGACGGCTTCGCTTGGATTTTGTACGTTGCATTCCCCGCGCCTTGGAACTAGGCTCGTGCGTTACTATAAATGCGTGAGGAAGGTTGACGGTCCTAAAATTCGACTGATAAAGTATAGGAAGGGAAATTCCCACAAGCGAAACTCCTCCAAGCGATATTCCTGCGAATGAGCTTCAGAAACTGTCTACCGATCTCATTTCTTAAATGGCTTCAGCCTTCATGGAACCAACTGCCTATTTGCAGGTCTTTCTCTTTTTGGTCGGAGACTTGGTCCAGAGTCGATTAATGCGATGGTACAACTTAATTCTGTGTTGCAGAGGCGTCTACTATTATCGCTTAGCGATAGAGAAGCTACTGGTTTAGACTAAAAGATCACTGCGCTTTCTCGATGGCCTTCAGCATCCTAGGAGTCGTTTCATTGTCAAGAAGCTTGAGGTAACGTCCTTTACAAGTTTCTGTCAGCTTCAACAGCTTTAGGGACATCCTATTCAACTTACCACAGCTCAACCACCTCTTTGCCACGACTCTCAAGAACTTTCTCAGAGTCCTCAACCTTGCCAATCCTTCCTTTGCATCGAGTTCCATCGACAGCCTTTCCGTTGTAATCACTGCCGCTTTGTACACTGAGTAGGTAATGAACGGCGGAAAGTAGTTAAATTCAATGGTTCGTGTTCCTATCGTGAAGGGTTCGACTATGCTGGTTATGGTGGAGAGGATGCTGATGAGAGAGGATGTGGAATTCCAATTCTCAGCTGCGTTGGTTGAGAAGGATAATTTCGTGTCGTTCTCAAATGCCAGGAGGAGGGCGCTATCTAGACGTCAGATCAACGCGCCAACATAATAGATCCTAATCTACGAGGGTTGGCAGCTTACCTATAACATACACTCAACCCACCAGAGTAGAGGTGGTCCTGGGCCCCTAGCTCCTCAGTCAGAATCGTCTGGAGGCTGATTGACGTTTTGACGGTCAACATCATCTCTTGCACATTAAACATCTGCTCTGATGCAGGACTGTTCACGGTGGTATGAACCTTATCCAGCATAGCAGAAGCTTCTACTAGGCGACCAAAGCAGGAAACTGGACTATTTTTATCCTGACTGCCTCCATGTGTTGGACAAAGGGCAGGCATTAGAAATTCATGTAGCAAGTCCGTTTGAGGGCGAGTTAGAGAAGCATATGGGCCTGATTCGGCGGCGATATATCTAGAAGCAATGAGACAAAACCTTCAACAAGGCTCCATTTCTGGGAAATCTCTGAAGGCATAGCTTACCTATCCAGGATCAGAATCCCACACCAAATCCAAATTGTCTCATCATTACTAGCTACTGCATCTGAACGGGAAAGTTGTAAAATATCTCCCCCAGGATAAACTTTAAGTGCATCTGCAGCTCTCACCGTGGCTCCAATAGAGATATAAGCAGCTGGATAGAAGCCATGGCCGACTTCAAAAAGAGTTATCAAAATTCTTGATTGAACGATTGAAAAAGAATTAATTCCAAGCCCTTCAGCTAAAGCAAGGCTACTCCTGGTCTGAAGGTAAAGGGTTTTAAGTTCAGAGGTATCATCATTACCGTCTGCAATCGAAGAAGGGCTGGTGGTGAGAAGTAGAATAGAGAGGCAGAGTAACGCAATATCCAGAGAGGTCTTGTCCCATGTCGATGAGATTCGACTTGGTAATTTAGGTGCAATCGGAAACCACGGCTCAATTGCTTGCTGATACGCAGAAACTATGTTTGCTGGCGTAAAGAGCTCGAGTTTATGGATGACTGCGTTCTTGAGGTGGCCTGGTACAATCGGCTCCGAGGCAAGAAGTATCCCGGATTCTGGGGATTGCAAAGGGATTAAGCCCAAGCCTGATACACTAGAGCCATCATACTGGCATCTTCGACCGAACCTGTAAGCCATCTTAGTTAGCAATGTTGTACCTATCGAGGTCAACTCAATATTCATCCAATTACCTTGTACAGAGTCCACAAGCCGGGATTGCGCGGTCGCATCGCCTTTTCGATTTGCTGCATTGAATACAAGCTTTCTTGGCTATTATAGCAGGGCCTAGTGTGCTCATCTTAGTGATCAGGAGAGGAAGATTCTTTATTTCCGAAAGTGTCTCTTGGAGTTGATGATAAGAGAATATTACAAAGCAGACAGCGCAAGGGTCCAACAACGTCCCTGGTGCGATTACGTGACTCGTGTTGTTCGACCGCTAGAGTAATCAGCAACCATTATGCCGACTTTGGGTGTATGCAGGCATTGCTTCAGCTATAACGAGAGTGGTACCGCGGGATACGTGGTGTATATGCGATGCGGTTGCGGATTTGACGCGGGAACTGCTTTGTCAGAGTGGGAGGATCCCCGCAAAACAGGGGTCTGCAGGCGGGATATGCGGACACGAATCCGGACGCGAGCGGACCTTTAATCATCTAGGTTAATCTGGTCAGAGTAATAGAAATCATGGATTCATCTCAATACGACTCGGAAATGAATATATAAAGGACATCTACTCGCTCTACAAATGAAAGTTCATCAGCATTTCTTGTTTGCAAAATCATCAATTTGGGCAGAACAACTTCAGCACCCCCATCGCCATCTTCATTATGTCTGATATCAAATTAGTTGCAATCGCCGGTGTATATATTCCACAAGGAAAAGTTTGCGGAGATAACTAACAACTTAACTAGGCCTCTGGCACGCTTGGGCCTTATGTCCTTAAAGCACTCACCGACGCAAAATTCCAAGTCAAGATCCTTACCAGGTCCAAGAAGCCTGGAGAATTTGATGCAAGTATCGAGGTAGTTGAAGTCGACTTCAACTCCATCGAGTTTTTGACTGCTGCGCTCAAAGGTGTAGATGCAGTCGTATCCACCGTGGCCGGTACAGCCATCAAATTTCAGACTACGTTGGTCGATGCTGCTGCCGCTGCTGGAGTAAAGCGCTTTATTCCTTCTGAGTACGGCTCTGTTACTACCAACCAAAAGTTAGAATCGCTTCCTCTCTACGAAAACGTGTTCATGATCAGGCATCGCCTTCAAGAAAAGGCAAATGCAGGACAATTGACCTGGACGGTGCTTGCGTGTGGAGCCTTCCTGGAGTTCCTGTTTGTGGCGGGCGATGCGGGCCTCATAGATTTTGCAGACCGCAAAGTTACGTTGTTCGACGGGGGGGATAACAGGATTAGTTCTACTTCTCTCGAGACGGCCGGGCGGGCTATCGCGGCAATTTTGAAGAACCTAGAGGCCACCAAAAACAGGATCGTAAAAGTTTCGGAGGTAATATTGACGCAGAATCAGTTATTGACAATCGCAGAAAGATTGAGGCCCGAGGACAAATGGGAGATTAGTAAGGTTGCTGCAAGTGCGGTTTTGAAAGAGGGGCTGGATGGATTCCGCGCTGGCAACATTAGCCTTGCAGTCATTACCAAGATTATTCAAGGTACAGGATTTGCCGGCGAAACATACGGCAGTGCTTATGACGAGACGGACAACGAGCTTCTTGGAGTCAGGGACTTGACGGAGGAGGATTTGAAGAAGATATTGGCTCAGAGGCTTGCATAGACCGCACACTTGGAGGGGCAAGATGTTACGAACACATGACAGCTGATGGCCTGAGGCTCGGCGAAGGAGGCTCGCACAGAGAACCATCAGTGGAGATCACGGGATCGCAATACATCACGTGATTGGATCAGTGGATCAGTAGGATCAGTGAGTGATCCAAGTGATCCAACTGATCCATGGGGTACGACGGTCTATATAAGTAAATAGTATTTCCTTAGTTTAGGAGCTTCGTACTTAACTCAAATAATATCTTTTGACTGTTAGTAACGTAGTTCACACTCAACCTACCTACTACCTATAACACACCTACCTGTAAGAACCTGACATACTCAGAATAGACAATTGGGAATCCAGATATATGTTATGTAACCAAAAATATATCATATGACCCAAGACCATATGCGTAAGCGAGTATAAGCAGAGTCGGAGGGGTTTCGGACCTAGTAAGCATATAAGAGGGATATATCATAGAATTTGGTTTCTTTCTCTTCTTCTTTTCTTATCTTTTTTGTGTCCTTCGTACGAGACCTATAGGATATAGTCAATATAAGGTTATTATGCTCCTAAACACCTCTATCCTACTATTGATCAAACCTATGTC
The DNA here is from genome assembly GCA_026120035.1 of Coleophoma eucalyptorum. Taxonomy (NCBI): domain Eukaryota; kingdom Fungi; phylum Ascomycota; class Leotiomycetes; order Helotiales; family Dermateaceae; genus Coleophoma; species Coleophoma eucalyptorum. The sequence continues at coordinate 1,138,124 of JALRME010000011.1, forward strand.
TTCATAATATTCATTAAAGTGCTCTAATTATTCTAGAGATATTTCATTATCTATCTAGCTATTTTCGGATACATCGGCCCTCTAGCTAGCTAGGAATTACTCTCGAGGGTACTAGGAATCTAGGTGATTTTTGCCTTTGAAAACGATATACGGAGGAATAGTCCAACCTTATGAATTAACTCCCTAAATAATTATAACCTATTCTCGATTACTAGGCTAACGTAGCTTTGGTCTAGTCGTACCGTCGGAGCTTATTATAACGATAGTAGTTCTAATTTGTCCTATTAAAAACCTAGTCTTATTAAAGTTATAGATATCCTCGATACGTATCTTAAATTTCGTAATAAAATTTGTTATAAGCTTAAACCAAGCTTAAATCTTTACTAGATCCTTATAAAGTGCTCTCTGATTATCGTACGAACGCGTTTGATATATTTTTAGTTATAGTTATCGTTTTATAAAGTTTGTAGCCTATTTCTTTCTAATAGGTAATACGTCGCGTTCACGAAGGAGGAGATTGGCTATATCTTTAATACTACTAATTGTAAAGACATAGGTTTGATCAATGGTAGGATAGAGGTGTTTGGGAGCACAATAACCTTATATTGACTATATCCTATAGGTCTCGTACGAAGGACACAAAAAAGATAAGAAAAGAAGAAGAGAAAGAAACCAAATTCTATAACATGTCCCTCTTATATGCTTACTAGGTCCGAAACCCCTCCGACTCTACTCATACTCGCTTACGCATACTGTCTTAGGTTATATGACATATGTTTGATCACATAACATATATCTGGATTCCCAATTGTCTATTCTAAGCATGTTAGGTTCTTATATTACCCCCCTCCTTTTGTGACTGTTTGTCCTTAAACAGTGTCGGGGGCGATACGGTGGGTTTTCGGGGTGGAACAAAGAAAATCCTACCTAGTATTGTTGATTTCTATTGACACAAAGGACAATACTAAGGATCTTAGTATTGTCGATTTTGAACAATAGCAGTAGGTAGATATAAGCCAAGAAATTTCCTCCTAGCTTTCTCTCTTTCTTTCTTTCTTTGGCTTCCTGAAAAAATCACAAATCGTACGTATGCCTCCAGACTTGTTGTTTGGATACTGACTTATGTAGACAATCAATCAATCAATCAATCAATCAACGTAGGTTTATAGTCGAGGGGGTTTCGTAGGGGTTTCGGTCTCGCTAACCATAAGTATAGCGTCATACCTGTCCCTGTTCCCGCCGGTGCCCTCCCGGGTGCCTACCAAGTCTGTTGCGTGCGGTGCCTGCGTCGTATGAAGGTCTATAGGGATCATAATTGTGATTTCTCAAAGAAATCATCTAAGAAGTATGCGTACTACACACAGCAGAATGCGGCGTATGTTCCGGTAAGTTCCTTATAGTTTCCTACTCCGAAACCCCTCCGACTTAGCTTATACTCTATAGCTGCCCTGGTTCGTGAAGGAGGAGTTCGTGGCTCTTTGGGTGTATGGGGAGGAAGGAGAGGTCCGGGCTGCCGCGGTAGCGCTAGATGAAGTCCTATTGGTAGCCGATGCGGAGGCTCCAAAGGACCTTGCCTCCTACCAGATAGCTCTTCTGGAGGAGACTCGGTTCCTACGGGCCGAAACTCGACGCCTTTGGGAGCAAGAGGAGGAGTTCCGGAGGGAGACTCGTGCCTTTATGGCAGAGGCTCGCGCCTGGATGGAGGTAAGTTCTGATTTAGATCCGAAAGCCCTCCGAATCAGTTCTGACATCCATAGGGGGTAATGGTAGAGAGGGGTGCGGCTGCTAAGAAGGCGCCCACCAAGAAGGGTGGAAAGAGGAAGTGGGGAGAGGTCGGGGGGGATTCGGCTTTGGGGGGTACTACTACCACCACTGGCTTTGGTCCTGTCGGGACATCCCGAGAATTAGGGTTAGGGTTAGGGTTAGGGTTAGGGTTAGGGTTAGGGTTAGGGTTAGGGTTAGGGTTAGGGTTAGGGTTAGGGTTAGGGTTAGGGTTAGGGTTA